>CM038795.1:205639460-206239460 GCA_021764765.1 Vicia sativa | reverse complement strand
TTATGGAAGTAGCGTAAAAACTACCTGAATGTACAATTGGAAGGCTCAATAACCATGATCCCGGAGTTGAAAATCGATTGATCATTACCGGTCGCAGTCATTTGAGGAAAGTTGAAGAGAATATCAAGATTCCGAAGCACGACAATATCAGAATCTATGAAGATTATTTTCTCATAATCGGTAAGTTGCCATAACCGAAACTTACTATAGTTATACTCATTGTAAGTTCCGTTCTCGGCTCTCGGGTTTCGAATTCGGGTGATGGTTCGAATCTTCCAACCAGCCGCAGCCAATGTGTGGCGTTTGCGGGCGGAGATGGAGTCGTCGATTAGGAGTATAAGGTCACGTTTGGTTCCGGATTTTACAAGGCTTTGTGCTAGTGTTATTGCACCACACACATAGCTTTCTGAAGAGTGTAGAACTGTTGCATAGGCTTCATGTTTTGCTCTTGTTTTGCTCCTTACCGTTTGTTCCATTTTGGATATGTCGTATACTTTGTCTATTCCTGCAAAATCAATACTATTTTCATTTTATTCATTACCATAAACAAAAATGTTAAAAATTTATATCTAACATGCATTAATATTTTAGATACTATAATTATGCAAAAAGTTTGAAATCTACTTATTACCATGGATTTAAGAAATTTTATAAACATTGCTTCATTAATCAAAATAGATTACATCAAAGAGTTGAAAAAGTAACTTTGATTGTAACGTAGGTAAAGGGTTCCTTAAAAAACAATATTTTGGGTGGACAAGAATGTTGAACTAATATCCAACATGCTTATGTTGATGACACAATAAGTACTACCTAACTAAGCATAACAAGTCAATTTAGTGGTTGGTTAGGGTCATATAATGTAGTGGTTATCATGTCTATTATTTTTAAGCTTAAATAAAATATTCCTCTTTTTTTTTTTTTCCATAAAAAAGACATTTCAATCATAATAGGTAAACAAAAAAATAAATTACGCGGCACATGTAGCTCATGGGATTTAACTTCTATTTTGTAAAAAAAAATATTTTTTTCTTCTATATTTTGCTTTGTAAACTTTTTAATCATGGCTCAAGTGATAATAATAAAATTAATAATCATTACTCACTATTAAAATTTACTAATTTTATTCAAATTTTGCAAAATAAAAAAAAATTAAATATTGTGTTTGAAATAAGAATAAAAATTACATACCTTGTTCCCATAGAGGCAAAGCCAAAGTACATGACCCAATAGGCAAACTAACTTTTTGCTCCAATTTCTTTACATCAACTTCATAAAACCACCAATCATCTTCATGTTTAACCAAATCATCACATCTAAAAATCTCCAACATTGGTCTACATTTACTCCAAAACAAAACCCTACTCTTCATTTTCCAATCTTTCTTTCCCTTTTTCACAATCATATTTGCTACAATAAGATGAACTTGTAACCTCAAAACTTCTCTCCCCCATCCTTCTAATGGATACTTGCATGGTAGCTTTGCAACTATTAAATCCATTTTATTATATGCTTCGAATTCCGGCATAGGTATTTCGGGACATGTTGGAACGTCGCTTTCTTCTTCTTCGTCGATCCATTCGGGAAATAAATCTGTCCAATTGAAAAATTGTGATACTTTGTCGAAATTAATTGGTATTGTTTCTCCATGTATGCTCCATTCACTTAAGTCATCATCTTCCTTCATGTTCACCATTCCGATTTTTATTCCCTTACCGATTTTTTCTCGTAAAAAAATCGGTACTTCTATCTTAGTACCATTCTTCTTTGTACTCATTGATTTTGCTTTTGGCAATTCTTCTAATATAGCCTTCATTTGTATGCTATTTTCTTCCTACATGTTTGAAGATCACATAAATAAACAAGATTTATTCATATATTAAGGTTGCATTTAATGAATAAAATAAACATACAAAAAATATATTCCATATTTGGTAACATTAAATTAGCCAAGACAAAACAAAAAATCTAGAAGTATAAGAAGAGAAAGGGATGCCATTAGAATAGGCTCACCTTACCTTATGATGACATTCTCTCAATGAACATCTAACAAGTGAAGCTGCATTTTCGAAATAGATTGAAGAAGAAGGTCGAAGAAGAAGAGTTGCATAAACAATCAAGAAGATGGAAAGACAGAACAAATTGAATCTAACAACCAAAGCCTTGGATGGTGCTGTCTTCACCAACTTATGAAGAGTTGAAACATCCATGATCTATAAAGAGAAATGTTATAGGAGAAAAATAACAGTCCCTAAAGTGTAGGGGACTATACTATATATGTAAATGAATCTCTCTCTTTCATAAATTTGGATGTATTAGTAGCTAAATATTATGATTAGCTTAAGTAGCAAGGATTAGGAAGTAGTTGTTGGAGAATTGTGAGTGAACCTCAAAGCATGAGTAACCATTTATGTAGCTCCATTTGTCCTTTTCTTGTTGATTAGACAATTTTAGAGATGGGAGAAAAATGGAATTGCTTTACTTATATTTCAGGTAAACTATACCTACAATTTCTAGACCAAATTCAAAATAGAAATAATATCTGTCACAAAATATATTTTGCCTCTAAAACAAATGTAAGATATTTTGTTTTTGGTACAAACTTAAAATTGTCCTTATACATAATATTAGCTCTATTATATAAATTTTTAAATACACTCATCATCATTATTATTAAAATATACATTATTAATATTAGTAATTTATTTTATAAAATGACAAGTCAAATTTGCACATATATAGTGATATTTATATACAATAATATTCAACAGGTAAAAAAATATAAAAAATACTACATATTAATTATACTATTAATTTTTTAAATTATATTTTAAAAAATACTAAAAAAAGCTTATGTAAAAGACAAAAGGATTATATCATTTATTTTATTTGTCTCTTAAGTTGATTTATATCATTTATTTTATTTGTCTCTTAAGTTGATTTGGTTTGGTTTATTTTCTGATATAAGTTTTGTGAAATTATGAAAAATTTATAAAAATAGTTTATGATACTCTTTCATAAAATATTTTAGTTTATTTTTTACAATTTCTCCAAAATAATTTATAAAAAAAATTATACTATATATAAAAATAATTTTATTTTATACTTTAAAAATATTTTATATAAACTTACTCATAATAAACACTTATTACAATAATATTTGTACTATAAAAATCAAATAAATTATTTATTCAAACAAAATCTTAATCTTTTCAATGCCATAGTGGAGGGATAGAGTAGTAAAACAGCAATATCAATGATGGAATGATGCAAATAAATATATAAAACAAAGAAAAATGTGTTGAGAGTAGTTATGGAGGCTCACCAACACCAACCAATTGGTTGTCCTGTCAATTTCCTACGTGTAAATAAAGATGAAGGGTTATTTATTTGTTGTAAACTATGAAGTTCCACCAATTCATGATGTTTAATCATAAACTCGTTTTTGGCATCATATAAAAATATATGTATTGGTTGCACGTCAATATATTATTATGATAATTCACCAAATAGTTTCATAGAATATATTTTATATGCACGAGTATTGTACATCTACAAGAATTTTGGTAGAGTATCACAATTCATGTCCCCACGTTTTATCTTTGACTATCAGACTAACTTTGTGGGTGGGGTGAGAGTAAACGAGTTCGGTTTGATAGATATATCTGTTTTATTTGATCTTTTTTAAATATGTTTGTCATGTTCATTCTATTATTTAGACCTTTGTGAATATGGACATTAACATTTTTTTAATGTTTAAGTTACATTATTATTATTATTATTATTATTATTATTATTATTATTATTATTATTATTATTATTATTATTATTATTATTATTATTTTACTCCAATTTATTTTTTCAAGAATAGAGCGTCATATTATCCCATTTCTTTTCATAAGAGATAATTTATTTTTTAAATTTATTGAATAATCAATATATTTGAATTATAATCTAATTAAATGCATTACTTATTTAATGAACCAATAAAATATTTTTCTTTATAAAAAGGAACATAGATAGTATTTGCTAAATTTTTTATGTTTTCTATGTCTTTTATGTCATTTTATATTTATAGGTCAGTTGAACGACTATTTTAACCAAACACTTCAATTATTTGTTAATTATCAGTCTGAACCATCTGTTATAAGTTATACATTAACAACCATAAGTCATCAATTATAAATTATAAGTTACCAATCAACTTATCACTTAAACGCTATTTTTACCAAACAAACCGTATGTCATGAAAGTAAATTTTTTAAAATCAAAATTTATTTGAGAGTATGAAATATGTATTAAGAAGCTCTGTCATATTTAAGAGATTTGATTTTGACCTCTATAAAAATAAAGATTTAATTTATTGTTTGTTTTTTATTTGTGATTCTGGTTTATTAATGTCTTATATATTGGTAAAATTCGTACAAATTAAGCAAAAGGATATATTAAAGAATATATGGTGTGTTGAACTAAAGATTACACAAAAGAAAAATGGGGGTGGGGGATCAGCTCGAAACAACCAACAACAACCAATTAACTAAAGAATCACCCAAAGCCCCTCTCGGATTGGTATGCCAATCCGAC
Source organism: Vicia sativa (assembly GCA_021764765.1). Taxonomy (NCBI): domain Eukaryota; kingdom Viridiplantae; phylum Streptophyta; class Magnoliopsida; order Fabales; family Fabaceae; genus Vicia; species Vicia sativa. The sequence continues at coordinate 206,234,876 of CM038795.1, read as the reverse complement.
CAAGACAAAGAATTTGTAATTTTAAAGCACGGAAAAAGCCACTCCTACACAAGCAACTTAATCAAGCCAACTTCGTCAAACTTAGACAAAAAGGCACCTTTAAAAAGAATGTGATTTCTACACTTCCAAATAACCCAACAAGTGACCAAACCAAAGAACCAACCCTTATCTAAAGCAAATGTAGACTTACAAGACAAATCCAAAGAGACTAGGCGGTCCAAAACACGACAAGAGAAAGAAAAATCATCATTCCCAAGTGAAAGACAAATGTTGGTCCACCAAGCTCTTGACACGAGACAACCGTCAAAGAGATGGTCCAAATCCTCCTCGACACCAAAACAAAGGGGACAAACCAATCAGTGTGCCCCCTTAAGACACCCCACTTCAAAAGTTCTCATATCGAAGGAAGCTTATTCCAAAATAATTTCCACCCTAAAATTAAATTTTTACAAGGAAGCTTGGTTTTCCACAATCTATCCAAAGCCAAAGAGCAACGTGAATCCAACACCTAATTCGGATGAACCTCTTTCAAAAAGCATTCATATCTTAGTACCGTTAGAGTTCCTCCACCACATGAAAGCATATGCAAGAGAACTATGCGGCTGAACCGATAAAAGCAAGTTTAAAAGAATGCAAAACTGCTCGGCTACTATTCCAGCAATATAACCAGGCTACAACTCGAAAGTCCATACCCATACATCGTCCAACCACTCCCCTATGTCTGATATCTTTTAAAAAAGATGATTCACCAACAAAAATAACTCTACAAATATGTTGTAAAGTGGAATAGAACAAATCCAACGATCACACCAAAAATCATTGAAAACACCATCACAAAGTTTACAAGAGATATAAGAAGTGAATAATTACCACCAAGTTCCAAATCCAAACTACCAACCACATAAATATCCCTCCACCAAAGTGATACCTTGCTTCTCAAGTGTAAAACCAAAAACCCAAGCATAGATCTTTTGATATCACCATACCTACAAGAAAAAAGGTTAGTCCAAAAAGAGTTCTCCTCATTCAAGATACGCCACTTACACTTGCTAAGAAGTGCCAAATTGAACTTCCCGGCTCCCGCAATGTTTTAAACCAAGCCCACCATCTTTCATGGACAAACACACTTTATCCCAAGCAATCCGACTAATCTTCTTCTTTGCTTCATCACATCCCCAAAGGAAACTACGTTGAAGCATGATAATTTCCTTGATAATATATTTGGGAGCTTTATAAAAAAGAAAAGAAGAAAATCATAATACTAGATAAAACCGAGTTCAAAAGCACCATCTGCCCCATCGAAAAATGTCGATATTGACAACACCTCAACCTTCTCCTTAATTTAGACACATATTTCCTCCTCAGATTGCTCATAATTGGTATTCCAAGAAACATGAACGAGGATGAGCCAATATCACAACAAAGACAAGAGGAAGCCGCTTGGACGAAATCCAGATCTAAATTTACACCCAAAAGCTTACTCTTAGATAAATTCACCCGAAGACATGAAGCAAGCTCGAATCCATGGATGATGGCCTTAATAATCCAAAGATTATCCCAAGAATATTCACCCACCAAAATAGTATCATCGGGAAATTAACGGATATCAAAGTATGCTTGATCATCAAACCGAAATCCCTTGAAGTTTCCCAAAGAAGACGTCAAATTTACCATACCCGCCACCAACAAGAAAATAAAAGGCGAGAAAGGATCCCTTTAGCGTAAACCTCTAGAAACCACAAAATCACGAGTTGGGCTCCCATTCATAAGAATTGATATATTACTATTGAAAACCAGCGCTTTCATCCAACTATTCAATTTATCACCAAAACCTATTCTTTTCAAGAAATATCTTAGAAAATTCCAAGATACACAATCATAAGCCTTCTCATAATCCAATTTCACAAACATGTAACTATTCTTAAATCTCTTAGCAAAATATAAAACTTCATTGACCACCAAGACTCCATCCAACAAATTCCTATTTGGAATGATAGCAACTTGACAATTGGAAACCAACTTACCAACAACTCTCTTCAACCTTGAAGCAAGTAATTTGACCAAAATCCCATGTATTCTACCAATGAGACAAATCGACTTATAATTATCCAAAAAAGAAGGAATGTCAACCTTAGGAATCAAAGCCATAAAGGAAGATGTCGTCGCTTTAGGAAGGGGAACGGATAATTGAAACTCATTAACGAACTCAAGAATTTCTGATTTCAAATAGGGCCAACAAGCTTTATGGAAGACCAAGTTAAAACCTTCAGGACCTGGGCTATTATCCCCGTCACAATTCCAAATAACATTTCTAACCTCCTCCTTGTCACACACCAAAATTTACCCTACTACTATCCATTCTCATCTGGCTCATTATCTATGAGTCATCTACGTAATTTCTACTAATCATTCTTTTTTATAAAAAATTTGTTCATCGGCGTCTACATGCGACCTTTTTGCTGGTTTTTGTCTAAGGGAGTTCTTGACTTGGATTATAATTGTAAAGCAAAGTATTGCTATGTTGGTTCAAGGGTTTATTGTGGTACGATATATTCATTCACATATTTGTACCAAAGTGTTCGTTTGAGTTTTGGATATACAGTGTTGTACTTGTGGATGAACCAAATCACATTATTAGAAGATTACTTGAAAGGGAAGAAAAAGTGTGGCACATTTATCTTGGAGATACCTCTTATGCTTACTTCTCTTAGTTGAAGTAGCATGATACAAAAGGAGTTCAAGTTCAAATGCAAATTTGCAATTGAAGAAATTTGATTTTGAATACAAGTTTAAGAGGAAGTCTACTTGAATTTCAAGTTAGTTCCGATTCAAGTTTCAAAGGATTTTCAAGGATTTCATGACTTGAAAAGAGGGAAAGGTAGAATTTGTTTTCAACATGACATCCAAGAGCTATTAACTCATTCATAATTTTGGATTAAACCCAAAGTGGAATAGGGTTCAAGTAGAAACAAAGGAGTAATTCCATGTTCTTTGATTTAAACTTCAAATTTGCATCAATATTCACAAATGAACATTATGGCCTAATTCTAAAAATTACTAACATCTCCATGTCAATCCAACATTGTATCCATTACATCATTACATGAAACAAAATAAGCAAAAAAGTGGTTAGAAAGCAAACTTGAGGCATAAACAAGATTTTTTAAAGAGTTTTCAAGGCTCATCATTAGGGTTTGTGCTCGGAATCAGATTTAAGGGTTTTCAATCATGTTTAAGCTCAACATACAAAGCCTCATCTCAATTTTAATTTACATAAATCAGATTTTAATTGCATATTCATAGGCCGATTCCTATTGCAAATCACAAAGACAAAACTTTGATTCACAAAGAAGCAGCAAGTTTTAGCTCTAGTTCAGCATCACAATGACAGGTCAGAATCCATGTTCCAGCCCACAAACAATAACAAAGAAGCAAATCAAAAGCCCAACAAAGGTCCAGTTTCACAAGTAACTACAAGCAACAATATATCAGAAACATTAAAAATCCCAATAACATAAACACAAAATTATCTCAGGCCTGTAGGCCTGTTACATGACATAGAAGAAAACCCTAATGTCGTCATGCTATAAAAGCAATCATTGGCACAAATTCCAAGGGAGAAATAACTGTTCACGAAAAAAAAACCTAGCGGAAACCAAACAACAAACCCTAACCCTAAACAATTTCATCATCTTCCTAAATACACAACCCTTCAGAAATCGAAATCATGAAGCAAAGATTTCGCTAGTTACAGAGAAGAAGAGGAAAAGAGGTTTCAGAATAATCTCACCCGTAAACAACGCCGGAAATCGCATTCTGAACCGTTAGGGTTTCCAAACCCCCTTTTAGATCTAGGGTTCCTCGTTCAACATTTGCAAAATCAAACACCAGTTTAGTAATCAGAAGAGAAATACAAATCAAAACATGTAAGAAAATAACGAATTGGAACCGTCTGCCACCGCCGCCGTGACGCTATATCTGTCGGGGTGACCATTCTTTTCCGTCCCCTTTCTGGTGAACTATTTCATTCCTAACATCAAAGATCGCGACATCTAAGTGAGAGAGGAGAGAGACCCACAGAGTTCCTGCGAATAAGAGTGAGATCCCAGAGGGTTCCAATGAACACAGAGTTCCGAGAAAGATCTAAAACGACGAGGAAGACGAGAGAGAGAGAGACTATGTTTTCTCCAGCGGAGAAGATGAGAAAATCAGAGGCATGCAAACGACGGTGAGATGAAGATAACAGGAAGAGAGGTTACAGAAAAATAAGTGAGTGAGAAGAAGAGAAATATTATGGTTATGAACCCATTCAATGTTTCTATTTATTTATTTTACCATTATCGTTATATTATTGTTATAATTTTAATTTGGATGAATTGTGATAATGTATGATATTTTAGTGGTTATCGGTGGGTGACAAGTGTGCCTCCGGTGCCACTTGTCACCACTGGAAGGGATAAGTTATTGGATGATAGTCCGTCAGTTTAATCGAATTTAAAGTCTTTAGGTTATTGGATGTTAGCCCAATAAGCTAAATATTTTTATTCACTCGAAACACTTAATAAATGTGAACCCCGTTTTACTTCACTAATTTCATAATAAAGTTTTTGGGATGATAGACGATTGGATGAGCCCACTCATCCAGTTTCTAGTATTTGAATCATTCGATGATAACCTAATGTTTCGGTACTTTTCATCCACTTAAAATCAATCCAACTCACTTCTTCGCTCACATGCGATCATCAAACTCTTTTCTTAAAAAGAGTGCGCACTAGCTATTTCAAATATGAATAAAGACTTAGATTTTCAAACAAACCAAATAAGTCGAAGTTCAAGTATTGAAATGTCTAAACACACTAATTTTTATTCTAAAATCAACACAATCAACTTAAAATGTTTTAAGAGGAACTACAAAACTCTGACTTTCCTATTGCACGAGGGACTACGTAGGCACAAGATGTGATGTCTTTGGCGAGTTCAAAAACCCATAAATAAAGACCCTTCTTCTTTCTTAACTTAGAAGTTAGCAAATTCTTTAAACGCACGTAAACATACACGAACTAAATGGTTCCCATCGAGTACGATGGATGTGAGAGGTGCTAATACTTTCCCCTTGCATAACCGACTCTCGAATCCATATATTTTGGTCTCGTCGACCGTCTTATCCATCATTCGTGGGTTTTATCTATATTTCCCCTTTTTTTTGAACAAATAAAATTAGGTGGTGACTTCATTGTTTTAAATAATAACCGATTTTTAAACCAGTTATTACACTCCTCCAAAAAAGGAACCTCCAAAGAAAGGGCATCCTCCCTCGAAAGAGACTTAAAGTAAATCCCATTCAAAATAGGCCTCAAACGCACCGTTTTTGCAAACCTTTGTTCAAAATGAGAGAAAATATCATCTTTGACCAAATCCACCTTATCAATCCAACCATTAGGCGAATTCAAACCAAACAAAGCATTCCTCATCACACGTTGCTTGCTTTCCTCATGAAAAAAATCGCAAATTAAAGTCTCCTTCCGGAAGCCACTAACATCTAGCTATCTGACGGAGGCAAACTGAATTCAAAACCAAGGCAGTTAAAGTGCATAAGTGTGGTTTTATAACCACTTTTTGGCATTGTCCTTTTTAAAAGTACACATGGAGGCAGATTTTGAAGAAAAAGACATGCATGAAGAACATAAAGTTCACTGGAGAAATGTCAGCCTTTAGCATTTATTTATATTTCAGTATAAATAGTAGTTTTTATGGTAGAATTAGGGGTGGAAAATTTACTATCAAACTCAGAAAACTCAGAGTACCAAGCGAAGAGAGAAATGAGTTCCGAGAATGCAATGTATATTTGATCACAAATTTCTATTTATGCAAAGCTTTGCTTTCAATTTTACTTTACGTTTAAGTGTTTTTCATGGTCGAACCCTTTACTTTTTCATTCAAAGTTTCACTTTAACATGATTTTATTTTCATAATGTGATTTAAATCATTGTAGAAATCACTCACACTCTTATTATCTACACATTATTTGGAAAACTTCATGCACATTGTTTCGAGACTCCTTAGTCGATCTCGCGAGTAACCTTTACTAAGCGACTAGCGGTGTCAACCAAATTTCAGGGTAAAAACCAATGTTAGGCGAAATATGGCTGAATATTTGGACGACTACCTCAAGTGCCTGAAAACGAGTTGGTCGAACTAGAGATTGGGGGTCTAGACTATTCGATTAGAAAGAAAATGGACACTCAATACTTGAGAGACACGACTCTGTTGGCAGACATGGTTCGACAAGTTAAACGTCTAAAATTTGATAAATCCAAGTTGAACAGATTCTGCAAAAAGGAATATTCTTCAATATCTTCGTGCCTAATGTGGACTCTAATTTATTTCCAAGCATTATAGATTATCCTATGGTTAGCTTAGTATCCTGAATCATCAATTGTATCAAGATTGAAGGTGGATAGAAGTTTTATGAACATGGGTGTATAGGGTAGTCATGCAAATGGATTTTCTCTACATTAAATCATGTGGTTAAAAATTCTCTCCACCCAGTTTGTTGGGATTTCTTGGGTTAGTGGCCATAAGGATACTACATCTTCTCTAGTTATATAGCTATGGCTTATGATTCTTGGAAATAGTATTCTAATGATCAAATAATGGACAATTGTGACTTTAGGTTTTAGGTGGAAAACTTTAAAGGGTACCTTCATATTTTCCGTATAATTGATTACATGGTGATTGATGGCAGTGGAATGCTTAAAGTTTTTGAAGTTAATAATTTTGTCTAGAGTGTAGGTTATTCCAATCGAGAGAATCTTAAAAGTTCTTCTAAACTGGTCTCTATGAATGACTATCTATATGCCTTTTACATATATTCTTAGAGCGGATTCTACAAGTATAAGGTTGAGGTATAATTATTTTACTAGGTTTTGGTATATTCTATCTAGCATCTTTGTGAAGAGATCTTTGAGGGAGGTCTGGCAGATTTGGTGATAGGGCTTGTGGATTTTTGAGAAGGTTGGGATCTTAGCACCTAGGTTGGATAACCTTTTTTGGATAGAATTGTCATTTCCTCTTCTTGCTTTTGGTTGGTGCCCTAATCTCATGGTGTTCGAAGAAGTAATTGGTGGCGACATTGTCGTCGTGAGAAGCTGAATATATAGCAGGGTCCTATGCTTCATGTCAAAAAAATGGGATTAGACCTGTACTTGAAGAGATGGTTGTTGAAGTGAAGAAACCTCTAGTGTTGCAAATCGAAAACAAGTCAGCCATAAATATGGCGAAGAATCCAGTTCTGCATGGAAGAAGTAAACATATCGAAGCTATGTTTCACTTCTTGAGAGAAAAGGTAAGTCAAGGTGAACTTGAAGTTAGACATTACTCAAGTGAAGCATAGTTGACCGGCATCTTCACAAAAGGATTGAAGATTGACAGATTCCTGAATTTGAGAAAGAAATTAGGAATAATTGAGATCGACTATAATTAGAGTTGGCCCGACAACTTGGACTATGGGGGGTATGTTGAAATACTATATTAGATTAGATTTAATATTTAAATATAATCCAAGTTGTGTATGCACAAGCCCAATTAGGATTGTATATAAATAGTCATAATGTGTATCCACATTTTGTGCAATACAATTTCAAGTGAATAATAAAATCCTCATTTACTTATTATTCTCTCTTTCTCTCCTCATTAAAAGTGTCTCACACACTAATATATATATATATATATATATATATATATATATATATATATATATATATATATATATATATATATATATATATATATATATATATATATATATATATATATATATATATATATATATATATATATATATATATATATATATATATATATATATATATATATACACACGTATATATTAAATATAGATAACTAAGTCATACATTCGACATCAAGTCATAAGTTTGAAATGTTAACCTTTCTGACATATATGATGAATTTGATATGTTAACATATTGGATGACTTAAATACGTTTTTTTACAGTAGTGGAAGTTTAAAGCGGTTCAAGTGTCGAGGACACGTGAAAACAAATAAGAATATGAAGTCTATGAAGCACTATATGTGTCAAATGTTAAAGACGACAATTCATATAACAATATACATGTCAAATTTTTAAGAGTTAGTCATTACTAGCAGGAGATAATATACTTAGTATATAGTCAGGGCTCACAATGATTATTTTGTTCTCTTTTGCTCACAATGATTATTTTGTTCTCTTTAGTACTAATAAATCTTATTCACTTAGATAAAGAGTTCATGAGAAATGTATGAACATGTATTTTATTTTTAATGCAATCTTTTCAATTGCTTTATTATTGTTCTTATTTACTTGCTTTGTCAATTTAAATACTTTTACTCCAAGTGCTTATATTAGAAATCCATTCTAATACATTTTCTCCAATGTTTTATACAAAGTGAGTTTTAAAATTTTTGAGTTTGATTCTAGAAGAGAACTAAAACTCGTGATTGTTAGACCCGTAACAATACTACAATTTGTTGCTCTTTTATATTAATAATTTAAATAGATATTTTACTCTAAGTTATTCATCATTAAATTATGTTCTACGCTAAAAGTATTAAATATGATTTTTGCTCATGTTTTTTCCAAAAAAAGTCATATTGCTTTTCAAGAACTAATGAAAACTCGAAACCTGTAAAGGACGTTATTCGTTTCCATATTCAATATGAATGACCTCAAGCATTTTACTGTTCAATGAAATAATACAGGATCTAGCTAAGATTTTAATAAGACAAACAATAAGTTTATGCCTCAAGATAAATTCGACGCTGGAAATAGGATAGTGAAAATGTTAGAAGAAGCAGATATGAATAAGGATGGTCGTTTAACAAAGGATGAGATCGAGAAAGTTCTAAAAAGTTTAGGTTCATACTTCCCTGGATGGAAAGCAAACCGTTGTCCATATTTATGTATTTGTGTTGTACTATATGTAATTTATGCAATCAATGTTTATATAATGTTTTATGATCATGTACATAAATAAAATTCAAGAATCGGAGATGAGCAATTCTAAGAGGTTAATCTAATGATTAAAAAAAATGTTATAAATTTATATATTTGTCACATGGATTACTGCTATACTCTTTTGAAGAAGATAAATATTATTACAAAAAAATTAGACCCTAATTTTATATTCTAAAAATAAATATAATCTTTTAAATATAGTTTACAATATTTTTTCACATTCCTATTTCCATTTAATATTTTGGAGAAATTTTGCTTTTTCTTTTTTATTCCTTTAACAGGAATCTTCTTAACTTTAAACCACTGCAGGTTTCTAAATCTTTGCCATCACTTTATAAAATTTAAAAGTAGAAAACTAGAATAAAGAAGATAACATCATTTGTAGAACCTAATTTATAGGACTAGGGAAAGGAAATGAACCAATTTACCGTTCAAGAAAAGTGTTATGAAGTGAAAATAGGATTTAACATTTGCTCCAATTTATGGAAGTTCAATCAAGATTCATATTTTTTTAGACCTTTTCTTTCTTTCATAATGACATGAGTACATATAATTTTTTTTAGATGATGTGGATGATATTCTGTAGGACCTTCAAAAAAGGATATTAAACATCTAACAAGTAACTATTTTATACGACATAGTAATATATATTTATAATATTAAAATATTCACCTTATTTATAATATTTTTTAAAATATAGAGATTTAGAGGGATACATATGTACCACGGTTTTAGAAGTAAAAGGTCGAGATTTATTACTCCTAAAATAGGTGGTAAAAAGGTATATTTGAAACATTGATTTAACGAGATTGAGTGGTTAATGATTTTATTGATTTATTTTTGTTATTATTGGTGTTTTAGTAAAAGGTTTAATGTTGTTATTACTATAAGAAAATTTATGTTGTTGTTGATAGAAAAAAATTTAATATTATTTTTGTTGTTGAGATTGAATGTTCAATGTTGTTGTTGTTGCTGTTGAGATTAATGCTCTGAATGTTTAATGTTGTTCATGTTGCATTATCCCAATTGTTTTTAAATGTTGAAATTTTGTTCTACTGATGACAAGATGTCATATATATAATATTGAAACAATGTGTATGACAACAGTATTCATAACAGGAAGGATAAATGCATAACTTAATAACACAGGATTGTTAACTCAAATCGGTGCAAAGTCGTATACATTTAGGGTTATTATGAAATAAAATTCACCCTTAATAGTCAGAAGTACAAATTAATTTTATATGAACTCTCTCAATTCAGTGACAATTTTTCTGATACTACTTGTGACTTTGATCCAGGCTCCCCCCTTAATACGATCCAGAATATTACATTATTTATCCAAAATATTACATTATTTACAGAGAATATCAAAATTAAAATAAAAGTCAAATTCTCTAGGGTGGTTCAAGATAAAAATCAAATTCTCTCAAAATTCCGATTTAGATATTCGTATTATTAAATCTTTGGGAAGATCTTTTGTTGGATCTTACATGAAATTGTTTTTGGTGAAAAAAATAATTAATATAAAAAATAAAATAATTATCAGTTCGATTAAATATTTAAGAAAACAAACTTTAAATCCAGAAAATTTTCTGCATTTGCAATCCATCGTAGAAATATGTCGTAGCAAATCTTGCAATCCATCCCAGAAACCTTTCAACCGCTCTATATGTTTCATTTAAGTTAGATTTTCAATATTCACCATGTTTTGATAATGGATGTCCCTTAGATTTTACGCAGATCAAGATTGGTAGCGTCCTGGCTGTTGATAACTATTAAATGGATGTAAAATATTTTTGAAGGCAGATGAATATAATACAGAAGAAATACTTAACTATTACCTCAATCATGACAAATCACCGAGGTGAATAATTGTTTTTAATTATATTATTTTTAAAAAATATTAAAAATATTATATATGCAACACATCTTCACTAATACAAAGATTTAGATGCTAGAGGTCTCATGCAAGATAATAGAGTATTTTTTCCAGGTCAATAGAATTTTTTTTTTCTGCATTTGCAGTTCATCCAAAAAATATGTTGTAGCAACTCATGAAATTGACTAGTTTAAATATTTCATCTCTTGGGCGCGGCTTCATATTATTAAGGATTACGGTACAATATGTGTAACGAGTATTTTTATAGAAAAATATGATTATTATTTAATATTAAAACCGAGGTATTTTATCACCCCTTTTTAACTATCACCTTAGTTTAGGTATTAAAACTGAGGTGGATTATTTTTTAAAAAATTACATTTACACATAATAATAAAATAAATTATTAACAACAAATCTTTTTTGCACTTGCAATTGATCATGAAGAATGGTGTTTGAATATTAGAAGTTTGATTCAAATTTATCATTTCTTATCTGTCTACTTGTTTGAAGGGAGACGAGTACACAAAATATTTCTTACTATTTCTTTGATTGGAAACTCAGATTTAGAAACTACATTTTTAATCAAATCTCACAATCCATCTTTCATCATACATATTTTGTTTCGTATTCATCTTTCATTATACATGTTTTGTTGTATACCTTTAACCTCAAGGGGTTGAATGCATCAAACTTCTAATGCATTGAAAAATGTTTTTTCTGCACTTGCAATCCATCATAAAAAATGTATTAAAAAATACAACAACAACATAAACACTATTATGTGAGATAGATTTCAAGGTTAAAATATGTTTAGTTCTAGATTGAAAAATATTTTTTTTGTCTTGCAATATATCCCAAAGAATAAAGCTTGCAAGTTTGGGGCGACTTCATATTACTAAGAATTATGGTAAAATCTATTTAACGAGTGTATTTTTTTTATAGAAAATCTTATTATATATTAAATATATAACTTATAAATTAACTTATATAAATAAATATATAAATTGGGTTTATCAATACATGTTAATTTATTAAAAACCTTTATATGAATATAATAAAAATGATGTTTGTTTGTAGTAGTGATTTAATATATTCGTCCATGCATCAAGTATCATCTCCAATACAACACTAGATTTGACCATGTTTTCGTCTCCACCCTTGATTTCTTTGGTGCCAACCGAAGGTTTGAGTCTAGCTATAACATTTTTTGTTTTATGATACCGACAAAGTAATGCATATGATGTAGGAAATTCACTTCTAACTCCATTCATAAGGGTGTTATTGCAGTTAGTTACAATGACACTAGGTATGTTTTGTGTATTCGTCAACAAACTCTTGAGTATATCCAACGCCCATGTATCATTGTTTTCTTTCTCAGATTCCATAAATGCAAATCCAATCAAAAATATCTTCTCCATAGAAGTGACACCAACAATGTTTAGAAGCAAAAGCCTCTACTTGTTTATCTTGTATGTGGAATCAATTATAAAGACGGTTGAAAATATGTTGAACAACTCGATATTTTTTAGATGAGTCCAAAAAATTTCAGGGACACTAACTTTATCCTCACACACTTTGTACATTAAAACATAGTGGTTATCGTCCAAAAGTTTCAAAATTTACCGCATTTCATATTTCAGACCTCTATTTGCCATGTTCTGTTGATATTTGAAACACTTTGTGGTATTTTCTTTTTCAAATCGGCATGTATGTTTTTCGACGCAAATTTGATTATCAATATTTCCAAAATAATTTCCTTCTCCTCTAGCTTAAGTTGATATAAAATTGGATGGCCTTGTAGCTTGGTGTTCAACCCATGATTATGTATACAAGAAATGACATTAAACCGTCAGATATCATCCACCCTATAGTATCCACGCAATTTAAGCAAACACTAAAATTTTCTCGATGCAATGTCATCGTGATTCAAGTGCCGAATTTTTGGAACATATTTTCCACTTCTCTCCCATGCCATTGTTACAAATGCTTGCCTTCTACTAGTTCCATTGTCAGATCTTTCAATCACAACGCAAATTCAAGTTTGCTAGCTTCTATTCGGACCCATTCAAACATATGTTGACGAGTACTAAAAATTTGATCATTTATAAATTAATGTAGAACATCTATCTTAACATCAATAGTTTTAACACCGTCATTCACCATATCTGGCTTAGCATCGTCATTCACCTTGTTCGAAACCTTTACAACAACTTTGAGAAACTTGTCGGGGTGCACGATATCTAAAATGGGCAAAAACCAAAAATCTATTAAAACAAAATTTTGTTTCTATATCAGAGACAATTTCAGATATGCACATCCGAAATATAGTAGGTGGATTTCGGATATACATATTCGAAATGACGTTATTTTTTCATCTCAAAATTAACATTAATACAAGAAAATGAGAGATGAAATGAGGAAAGTTTATCTTACATTACATCTTTCTATGTTCTCTTTGATATGATAAAACACTTGAAACTTGGTTTGGAGACAAAAAGATGATTGAGAATGGTTGAAGTTTTGTTATAGGTTTAGGTTAACGGGGAAATGAAGAGAATGTAATAGTGGTAGGGTTGATTATGCATCAAGCTGATATAACAACAATATTTAAGTTATGCATATCTGAAAATAACACTGAATGTTTAAATACAACGTTTAAATAATAATAATGTGTAAACATGCATATTTTTCAGAGATGTATTTTCAAAACATCTAGAAAATTAATTTAGGACGCATTCGAAGATGCATCACCCAAAATAATTTTGGAATTTCAGTTGTTTATTTCACCCATACAATAATGTATTAAGAGATTCTGTATTATTATTGTTATTAGGTGAGGCCTAGGCTACCTAAGAGGTAAATTACCCCTAAATTTACAAATTTACAAGGGGTAGCCAAAAATTCACATTATTATTATTATTATTATTATTATTATTATTATTATTATTATTATTATTATTATTATTATTATTATTATTATTATTATCATTATTATTATTATTATTATCATTATTATTATTATCATTATTATTATTATCATTATTATTATTATCATTATTATTATTATTATTATTATTATTATTATTATCATTATTATTATTATCATTATTATTATTATTATTATTATTATTATTATTATTATTATTATTATTATTATTATTATTATTATTATTATTATTATTATTATTATTATTATTATTATTATTATTATTATTATTATTATTATTATTATTATTATTATTATTATTATTATTATTATTATTATTATTATTATTATTATTATTATTATTATTATTATTATTATTATTATTATTATTATTATTATTATTATTATTATTATTATTATTATTATTATTATTCACTTCAAAACTATATTAATAATTGTTTGGTTCTTTACCTTATCCACATTCCACACCACAACAGAATCATTCCTTCTATTTAAACCCTCCTATCGCAGTTCAAAAATCACATTCATTCATTTTTCATCCCCACATAAACACATGAGAGTGAGAAGATGTATCGAGCATACAAGTCAGCGCATTATTACGAAAAATCTAAGTCCATACCTCAAGATAAACTCGATGCTGGAAATAAAATAGCAAAAATGTTAGAAGAAGCAGATATGAATAAGGATGGTCGTTTAACAAAGGATGAGATCGAGAAAGCGCTAAAAAGTTTAGGCTCATACTTCCCTGGATGGAGAGCACAATGTTGTCTCAAGAAACTTGATGCCAACAATGATGGCCAAATTAGTGGTAATGAAATTGACAACTTGGTTGATTATCTTCTTAATCGAGGTTTTGGAAAAAAATGAATAATTAGAGGTGCCTCACTTTGGGTTTCAAATCTAAATTACCATGTTTATGTACTTGTGTTTAATTATATGTAGTTTATGTAATCTTTTTATAATAATGTTTAATTACCATTGTATAAATAAGACTCAAGAATTGGAGATAAGCAATTCTAAGAGATTGATCTAATGATGAAAACATATATCTCAAATTTATATATTTGTAAGTTGAAGTATTGCTATACTCTTTTGAACAAGAAAATATTTAAAATAAATTGTGACCCTAAATTATATTATAAGATTAACTGCAATCTTTAAAATGTTGTTTATCATTTCACATTTGTCTTTCCATTTAATATTGTGAAGTAATGCTTTTTTTTATTCCTTCAAAAGGAATCAATCTTCTTAGATTTAAACCACTGGTTTCTAAATCTTAGCCGGCACTTTATAAACATAAGAAAGAGAAAATTAGAATAAAGAAGATAACATAATAATTTGTAGAACTTAATTTAATTTAAAGACCAGGTCGAGGGAAAGGAAAGGAACCAACTTACCGTTGAAGAAAAGTATTAAGAAGTGGAAATAGAATTCAACAATTAATCTAAGTCATCTATTCTTTGAGATTGTGTTATTTAAATCTTTAACAAACCATCTAAGTTTCTCATCTATTATTTGAGAATGCAATATTTAAATCTTAAACAAATCATTTAAGTTTTTTCTATAAATAAAAATTGAATTAGAAAGAATACAAGAGATATTCAACCTTTACAATCAAAAGAAAAAACACAGAATCTAGCAAGAACTCACAAACAATAAAACATCCCAAGAGAGGTCTAGAAACCAATTCTTCCCACATAGTAACGATAGAATCTTTAGGGACTGTTTGGAAGTTGACTTTTAGAGGGTTTTGGAGAAAACATTTTTAAAGATTTGCGTCTATATTTTGAAATGTATTTGATATTTTTATAAAAATTACTCCCTCCGTTCCTTTTTAAGTGTCGTTTTAGAAGAATTTTCTTGTTTCTATTTAAGTGTCGTTTTAGAGTTTAATGTCATTATTTATCAATTATACCCTTACTTTCTCAATAAATGAGAGAGAGTGCATGAATGAATTTATTAGGAAAGAGAAAATAAATGAGGGTATAATAGAAAATATAACTCTAATAATTCACTATCTTGGTTGAAGAGCTTTATGCTAAAATGACACTTAAAAAGGAACGGAGGGAGTAAGAAATAATATGATTTTATATGTTAATGTAGTATATTATTTTTTTAAAATTTTAAAAAATATTACACACATTTTAATATATAGACGCAACCCTCCAAATTTTTTGTAACATTCCAATTTCTACCTGGTGATTATAAACAAATCAGAGTATAAAATTTCCAACCAACAATTGGGATATCACATTTTCAACTTAAAATAAAATATGTAATTACATTTATCATAGATACATAGCATTCAGATGAACAATTAACAACATACTTTATTCCATATGAAAACAAAACAACTTTTTTATTAATTACGCAGTGGAATCACAACTTTGAACTTTAAATCATTTAACAACTTTATTCAACTAAAACAACTCTTAAATAATATGTATCCATCAATAGAAACTTAACCGTTAACAACTTAAGTAATAACAACATTGAAACAACAATATAGACATCTCCCGAGTGCTACGTATCAGAGCAACTAAACCGACTCGGACTAACAGCAACTAAATCTTCATTCTGGATTACTTGCATGTCAGCCACATAGAGGCAACATAACAACAGAAGGGGTGAGATATCAACCAATATAAACAAGTATATGATAAACAATATATTAGATCGAATCATAAAAATATCACCTTCACAAGAACAGTTATACACTTCAATTCATCACAACTTAGTAACAGCAACATCTTTAATCAACCAACACATCAATATAACAACTTATAATATACGACTACAAGGCATAAGCCTTCATCATCATCGTGTTTCCATCAAGACCAAGGCATAAGTCTTCGTCGTAGTTAGCCAATCCAGACCGTTGCAAAATATACAAATGTATGTAACTCAATGAATGCAACAATCACATACAACAACAACGATTAACATCGCAAGACATAAGCTTATATCATCATTGTACCAATAAATAAATGTACTCATTGTCACTTCAACCCTGGCCATAGGTCTACAACTTCATCAATGTATCAACAACAATTTATTAACAACAATAATTCACGACAACTCAACAATAACAACGTATTCAACAACGACTTAATCACAACAATAAATAACAACACAATTCCATAGACCGGAACAATTCAACTTAATTCGACTTCACCTACAAATCAACTTATTTGACGTAACTATAACAAAACAAAACCAACCAAAAATACCTACAAGTGTATACGAATTACTCCGATAATTTCCAATAAATTCCGATTAACTAATTATACCGCTTAACTATACTAATCGGTACTAATTTTATCAACCTCTTCTACTAGTAATTCCAATGTTTCTATTTTATTCAATTCTCTGAAATTAACTCTCAAATACTACTAAATTATATTCCTGTCATTAACTACAATGTTCCATTATTTTCTACTGCTACAAATAGACTACATATGTTTGATTACTTTTCTACTCAATTAAATTAAGTGATACTTAGTTAAATTATTAATCTACAAAAATTCCATAAGCCATAATATACTACACTATGTGACAGAAAGAGAGAAGAAAACAAAAAATACAACACAAGTGCCTTTCATCCAATACACGCGCGACAGAGGGAAAGAGAAAAAACAAAATAAGTGCCTACATTAAGGGGTGCCGATCGACACATCCTCACTCTTCACTAACCCTGCCGTTCGGAAGAGCCCCATCATCACCATCCCAAGTGTGCCGTTCGACAGACTCCCTGTATCTCCAGGGTGTGTCGTTCGGTGCATCTCCTTTTGTGTTGTTTCCTGCAATTTATCCAATTACAGTTCTCTTCGTCGTATCGTTTTCAATCTCAAAATTTTCATAACAAAACAACTCACTTTTATTATTACACAATCAATATTATTAATCGATTCAACCAATATTGCAATCCACAACCAATACAATGGCAACAATCAATGCAACAACAATTATTTGCACCAAAACAACACAACACAGAAAAACAACAATCAATTCATGGAAAATTCATACAACCCAACCCACATACGGTCTATCATATACCTGGTTATAGAGATTTAACCCCACCCTTAGTTTGGATTGACGGTCTCTCTATAATTTTCGATCGAACTCCGATTTGGCTTTCGATCTACAATTTTCTCCCGACGACAATTCTCCCAAAAGCTTTATTCCTCTTTTCGAACTTCTCACGTACTGTTTTTATTTTTCCTTTCTCCTTGTTTTTCCAATAACTCTCACAAACCTAATTTCTCATTATTTATAACAAATAAATCTATTTCTCTTATTTTCTAAACCTAATAAAATAATATATTATTCCATAATGTCATATTGGGCCAACTAATCAACACCTCCAAATTTTATCACACCACCACTAAATCCAATTTAATTAAATAATAATCAAATATAATAATAATATTATTTCAAATATTATTTCTCCGATTAAATCGACTAATTACTCGGCTATCCACTGAACAACTCAAACAACATAATAATCCAATTATACGTCTTAGAATAATACCGATAAATCCCAACTTAAACAATTTCCAACAATTAAATCCTTAATTAATTTAATTAAATAATTAATTAAATTCGGGGAGTTACAATTTCCCCTCCAAACCCTACAAAAATCAACTCATAAACAACCCCTTAGAGTCTACAACAAACCAGTCTCAAGCTTCGCGTTTCGCAAAATCAACAATATCCATAACTTCCTTACGACATCCTTGAAAAATATCATCATTTTTACTGATCCAAATAAACCAACAAAAAGATAACCAAATCAATAGATTCAGATTAGAATTCACATTTCCTTGCATGAAAAACTGAAAACTTCTTAAATTAAGCCTCACTGAATTAAAGGCGAGGTTAAAACACAGATGTGGCGCACATGCATTGGAATCAGATCACTAGAATATGAATGATCAACTATATTCAAGTTGAAACATCTCTTTTGGATTATCAAGAATGCTTTTGAGCTATTTAAACGTCTAATTACCAACTCGTTGTGTCTTCAAACATTGTTTCAAAGTCTTTTCCTATTTTCAAATGTCTCATTATCAAATCTACGTGTCTTTTTTCCTTGTTTCAAAGTCCTTTTTTTCTTATAAAAATGGATGCAAATATGTTGTTCGTTATCAATGAAAACTATGTTGATTTCAATGATTTCAATCGTTTTGAACTAAGGAAAGTTGATAACAAATAAAGGTTGAATGATTACTTTCACATTCTTCATGGTCCCATATACACTAATCTCGTTAAAGAGTTCTTGACGAATGCCTCTGTTGTGTCAGCTGGTCATGATGAAATGATCCAATCATATGTCAATGGATCTTCTCACTTCTTTATTAATTCATCACTAATTGCTATGACAATCAAATGTGAAGAGTTTGGTTGTTGTGCTGAATATTATGAATTCAACATTGTCTACGCAACCCACCTTCACCGACTTCACTCGAACCAATTCAAATAAGCTCTTCAGTCATGTTTCTAGTGGAAAATCTCCGCCCAAAAGAGAAAGACCTGAAAACGCTTACTTGGTATGTCAAGCATCTCTTGTTATTCCTCACCTATAACATCAAAGTTAATCTTCCCCATACCATTTTCAACTTTTTGAAAGAAATGATAAAGACTTCCTGTAACGCCCGTTTTTAATTGATATTAAAATATATTAATATTTTCAAGTTACCGATCGATGCTTATTTTGCGACGAGAATAATTATATTAATTAATATATCTATTAATTTATCTGGCGACGTTCCGTCGGTCCGGTAAAATATTATTCGGATCCGATATTTTAATTCCCCGGAATTATTTTAATTAATTGAATTAATTTTATTAATGATATAATTTGTTAGGAGTGTGAGGATTAATTGATGAGATTTGGGTTTTCACCCTTGACTTACTAAATAAGGAAAGTACCATTACTAGAACCATTTCTCCTCATTTTCCTTCCATTTAATTATACCAAAACCAAACATGGAGACTTGGCTTACTAGTAGGAAACAAGTTATAAAAACCAATTTCTTTTCCTTTTCTTTCCATTGTAAACACAAAAACCAAAATAGAAACCTAGAGAGAAAAGAGAGGGTTTTGGAAAGAAGAAGAAGAGGAGAAGATGAGGAAGATCTTGAACTAGGGAGCATGAGAGGAAGCTTGAGGTTGGGCTTGGTAGCATCACCTTGGATCATCTCCAAGCTAGAGGTAAGGGGTTTGATCTTCCAATTCTTATAATTAGGGTTTGATTGGTATATTTTAATTTGGGATAAAATTGATCTTTAGGATTTATGAGTGTTGTTGGGAGATTTTGATAGGGATTAGAGGAGTTGATTTTGTAGTATAGTTGTTGTTGTGGTTGGATTATTATTGGGTTAAATGGAAATGGAAAGAAAACTTAAGTAGCAAAAATGTGTAAAAAACCAGAAAATGATATACAGTGAAGAACAAACCAAAACGCAGGGAAGATGAGAAAATGGTTGGAAATGGATGCATGGGTGGGGCGACCACCCCCTTTACTGAGGCACTCGCCTCCATTTCATGCACAAGGCAGGGACGTCCGTCCCCTATGGCAATGGGGTGTGCAGCGAAATTGTGTTTTGCTTGCTGTTTATCTGTTTTTCTTATTTTTCCGTTTTGCTGTTTCTGCATAATTAATTTTACCTGCATAATTATGGTTCTGTTTCTTTGTTTTTCTTATTTTTTTCTCATAGAAATGGTTTATACAAATGAAATATAACTAGGGTACAAGTTATCCGATTAAATTTAGAACCCGATTATGTTCCGATTTTCCGATTCCGGTAAATTCGGCGACAGAGCAAATTGCTCCGAATTCAACGAAAATTGACGTGCTAGCTAAGTTCGACGTGTAGAACGTAGTGGTGATGTTAGTTTTTGGAAATTACGAGTTTTTACGAGATGACCCGAAATAGGCCAATTTACGGTAAAATTGAATCGGACGGTGTTTTAGTAGATTTAGGGCACGTATGGACAATCCGATTTCGACGTCGACGATTATGATTAATACCGGTTATTAGGAATGGCTTTCGCGACGATTTTAGGTGTTTGACTATTTTCCCGTTTTCGGAATTTAGTGAATTAATTAATAGTAATGCGGTGTGAATAAACGTAAGATTTGCGACAGTGTATTTATTAATGAATACTTGTTGATATGCAATGCGATGATATATGTTTTGTACATGATGATGTGACGATTAAATTGACGTTGTTAATAAATGCTTCCGATTTGTGAATGCATGACTTTTGGTGAATTTATTAATGTTGTTTGCATAATGCAATTATGATGCGATGATATATTTATCTTGTTTTGGATAAATTATGGCGATGGGGGCTTTATGCCAATTTGGATGAGCGATGATGATGTTTTGTGTTGTGTTGTTTTATTGTCGAGTCACATACATATCATAAGCGAAGAGGGCTTTTATGCCAAGCGATGATGGCTTTTATGCCAAGCGATGATGGCTTTTATGCCGAGCGAAGATCGGCTTTATGCCAAGTGTCCCTAATCACGGACAAAGCGATGGGTACCACATGCATAACATAGTCGTGTCTCATGGAGTCGGTTATGTTTATGTTCGAGTTGTTTGGAGTTGGGTTTTGTTGATTGTTGGATGATATTGAATTGCGATGATATATATAATGTGATGATAATTGGGATGATGTTGTGATGATGGGCTTTATGCCAAAAACGAAGATGGGCTTTAGCCAATTTGTGATGATTTATTATGTTGCTTATATTACTAGCATTATTTAATGTTGTTGGTTGATGTTGTTCTTTAAGACTACCGTGTTAATTAGTGATGTGTTAGTTTGTGACGATTTCGTGATGACGGAGGGTTATGTGTTGTTGCGACGTTTTATGCCGATGAGGCTATGGTGATAAAGAGTAGATTATACACATTAGGATGACGAGTAAAGTAAGTGAGTTTTGATTATGTGTTGGAATTACACTTATTAATCTATAACCTCTATAATTCCGAAACTGCATATATATATTTTATCATGCCTTTAATTATATGTTTTGGAGTATCTCACCCTTTACTTGTTTCGCCGTTACCTATATATTGGTAACGTGCAGGTTATGAAGATGGAGTTTATAACTGCTGTTAGTCGTGTCGGAGACGCTCTGATACGTAGCACTCGGGGGAATATTTATGTTGTCTTTGTTGTTGTTCTTTGTTGCTTTCCTTTTGTAAATAAGAATCATAAATTATAAAAACATGATTTTGATGAGGAAGTTTAATAAAAGAGATGTGTTGATTTCTATGAATCAATTTATGTTTTCCTGCGATGCTATGTATCCGAAAATTATACTTTAAAGTAACTGTTTTAGAGTGAGTTGTTTTTGATGGTGTGACGCCTCAGTATTTAATTTATGAAAATTTAAAATTACTCTGATTTTTGCATATTAAACTTTGGGTAGAATTGAGGTGTTACACTTCCTGGGAGGAAATGACTTTCCTCATACCTTATGGAAGAGTTTTTTCTGAACTTTTCTATAAGTTAGGGATAGTTAGGGCTAATGTTGAAGTTTGAGTGGACTGAGAAATTTGAATTTGTTGAGTAGTGATCGTACCTGATCAGGAGGTGTCTTGGTCCAATTTGCAACGGTGGTCCAAAGTGAAAGAGGGGGGGTACCTGCAAGACACTTCGATGCCAAAGTAAGAGAAGGCAGAGAGAAGCAAGCAAGTAAAGAGAAAAAATGAATAATATACCTGACCCTCTCAAGTGAGAGGGTATTTATAGCCTACAGCACTGGGCTAAGATGCAGTTAGTGGGCAGAGATCCAAACCCACTAGCGGATTGCTAGGGCTTGCGTGTGCATGGAGGCCAGCACGTGGCCTCCTCCCTAGATTGTCGCCCGAGAAATCCGGGTCTGTTCCGAAATTCCCGGTGGGCGTGTGACGGTTGAGGCGATCCAGTGAAGGGTCCGATATTCTCGGGGGACACGTGACAGTCAAGGACCGTTGGCCACGTGGCCCCCGCGTAGATGCACCAAGCTGTTTTCCAAGGGCAATTGGGTCTTTGTTCTATTGGGCCTAGAGCATGAGCCAGTCCAGAACAAGTAGTTTTCTTTGTTGTGTTGTTTTTTTATTAGGACGAAATGCACTTTTGGTCCCCCTATACTAATTTTCTAAATATTTTAGTCCCCCTATAAAAAAAACCAACTATTAGGTCCCAAAATATCGTATTTTATGTTTTTTTGAGGTCCCACATAACAAAATAGTCTAATTTGTATATGTGGCATTGAAATTATGAAGTGACATTTTTTAATTGTATTCACGTCATTAAAAATAGACCCAAAAATATATATTTTAGAATTAAAATTTATAATATATAATTTCTAAATAATATTTATAAACAAAAATAACTAAAATAATTAAAAATGTTTAATTATTATAAAGAAAACTTTTTTAAAAAAATTAAATATTTATAATGACGTGACATTAATTAAAAAAAATGTCACTTCATAATTTCAATGACACCTATGCAAATTAGACTATTTTATCATGAGGACCACTAAAAAAATATGAAATATGATATTGGGGGACTTAATAGTTGGTTTTTTTTTATAGAGGGACTAAAATGTTAAAAAAATTAATATAGGGGGACCAAAAGTGCATTTAAGCCTTTTTATTATCAATGAAATATTTCATTTTTTTATTATTTTCTATTCTTGTTTATTGATAAGAAAGTTTTCGAGAATGACTAATTAACAATAAAAAACATGGCATCTAGAAAAGACTCCAAGTGATAAATCGTTGAAAAAAGTTTTAAATGCGGCAACTGAATTCGGAACAAGGTTCCTTATAGCTATATTACCCTGGTTCTCAAAAAATCGAGATAACAAGTTTATTATTATTATTATTTTGGTAAAAATATATCGTAAGTCCTTTAAGTTATTTGTTTGTAATAGGTTGGTCCTTTAATTTTTTTTGGAACAACTTGATCCTTCAAGTAATCAAATGTGCGCACTGTTACCCTTTTTTAACGAAGAAAAGGTGTTAATTGTAGATTCAATTATTTTGAGTGGTATGAAAATGATAAAGTGTAACCATAAATACAACAATCAACATTTTTAAATGTTCAAAATATGAGAAAAATGTGGTAGAAATCACCCTAAAAGACCAAGTTGTTAAAAAAAACTTAAAGGACCAACATGTTACAAAAATAACTTAAAGGACCCCTGATATAATTTTACCTATTATTTTTTATGAATAAAAAAGGCCCTAACTTATAGTTGTGTTACCTCAATTTTTATAACCCCAACGTAACATGTTGTTTATCTTATTTAAAAAATCAAACACTGAGCTCCATGACATATCCTCCCGGTTTTCAATGTGGAAGTCTGAAAGGGAAAAATAGAAATTTTATGCTTTAGTTTGAAATCAATCAAGAATAGAAACACACACTTCACAAATATCTAAAATTGATTAGAGATTATATTCAAAGAGTTAAAAACTAAAATGAATTGACAATTTGAAAATTACACGGGATGTGTTCTTTACTAACTAACAATTGCTACATGATTCTAACACCACTAGTCCACATATTTTAATCAGCACTAAAACACAAATTAGTTCCAATCCTAACAAAACCTAAAATTCAATAATAAATTTCTAACAATAGGAATTAAGGACAAACTACACTAAGAAACGATTACCTAAATATGCAATAACATACAAAATTTAAATGTAAGAGAGATAGAGAGAGAGAGAGGGAGATAAATAGATAAATATATAGACAGAGAGAGGGGGGGGGGAGAGAGAGAGATATTACAACGAGATTTATAGTGTTTCTACTCTATCATCTTCGCATGAGCCTACTCCATTCTCCAATGATTTCCCACTGAAAATAGATCTTTCAATATGTTTTAACAAATCTTACACAAGTTCATACAATCAAAAATTCACAAAAATGTTGAGAAAAATAAATATCTTACCTGGATCTTGACTTGTATACATACATACTTTATGCCAAACTCTCTATAAAGTATTTACTCGATTATTTCTTTTTTTAATCTTCCAGCTTCACCAATCTGTTCCAAGTCTCCGAGTGTGGCATTGACCCTTGATGCTTCTGATTTCTTAAGCAATAAACTGTCTGAAGATTGAGAATAACTCACACCTTATTTGTAGTTTTCTCACAACACTTCTAAGTTCAACCTGGAGAGAAGAATATTCTTCTATTCACTTAAATTTGTCACCACAAGTCACAAGAACCATAATCTTGCAAGCTTCCTGAAAATATTCATAAACTCTTCAAGATATTTTATTTTCAAGACAATCTTGCTCAACAATTACAAACATTCATAATCAAGACTTGAATCCAATCTAAATGTTGAAAATTAAAGAAGTTTTGTTTGTAAGAGATATTGAGTTTTCAAAAACTGAGGTTATTAACTCCACACAATCAGACTTTCTGGTTATTACATTACTTGTTAAGAATGAGATGACACAAAAATTAATATGTACTTGAGATTAAGCACAAAAATAGGTGGGAAAAGAGTGTTAGATTTGAGTGAAGAACATTTCTTGATTTGAGTCAAATGAGAAAGTAGAGTGGAACAAGATCAACATAGAAGAAGTTACTTGTTTCTTGTGACTCGAGTTAGCTGGTATCTCTGACTTGAATCATGTAAAAATCCCTAATCGGGTCAAATTGGATAACACCAACCAGAAAATTATGAAGAAATTGTGTGATTTGAGTCACGTGTAAAACCCTATTTAAATCAAAAAGAAAGGGCTTGTAGAAGCGTGTTTGACTCGAGTCAAGTGCAAACTGTGATTTTGAGTCATAAACATAGAAAATCTCATGTTTTCCCAGTTGGATTTGATTCGAGCTAGGGTTTTGTTAGCTGGAAATTTCAAGGACAAGAACATATTAAAGTAAGCTGAAGAATGTTGAAAGATATTACTTTAAAAAGAAATATAATAATATTTCATGAAGATTTCGACTAACAGGCTCGTGAATAGTCTAATCTTGCTAAAGCATTATCGAAAGTCTTATTTCTACAAATAAATGACACTTATAATATTTGAAGTTTCGACAAAGGAACACTTCAAGAGTCACGTTGGTTGATTTGGAACTTCAAAGGAAGAAGATTTTGAATTCAAAAGTTTTGATCTTATCCATAATGAAGCGTGGAGGTCTGAGGATTCGAAGAGCATGAAAGTATCAAACGTGTCATTCTTCTAGAAAGATACCATTGTGGTCGAATTAGTACAAATTAGAATATTAGTGTTAGGATTTTAGTGTGTTCAATTATGTACAAATACTCAATTTCACTTGAAGTACCATCACTTACCAAGAAAAATGTTTTTGAGAATGTACGTATGAATCACCAAGTTTATTCAATTTATCTTTACAAAATTTCTTTTAATTTCTTTTACATTCAACTTGAAATCTCTTTATTTTCCAAGTATTAATTTACATAGTTATAGCAATTACTCGCCAAACTAACATTACATTTGAAAGGATAAACATTAAAAAACCACGAAATACCAAAAATAACTAAACACATGTTCTAGGATCAATTTAGATGATCATGTGAGTAACCAAAATATCCTTTGTTTTGGAAGACTAGGGCTTGTTTACCAAATTCCAGGGTAAACAAATTGGCACGTCCAGTGGGGACCTACGTCTAGTTTTACTGTCACAAATTTTGTTTTGTGTTGTTTTTTTTGTTTTAGTCTGTTTGTTTAACATTGTTGCGTGAGTTTAAAGAGTGGAAAATTAGCCAAAACTAACTAACCAATACCAAAAAGGAAATACTATAGGGAAAGGGTTAATCCATCCAATAATAATGGAGAACAAATTCCTCCTCTAATAGAAGAAGGCACGGTCGTTACAAATACGAGTGAGGTTATAACATCAATACAAGTTACAATAACCATACCTTCGACGGAAAATCCGATGGCCATACCTTCAAATTTGCAGAGTGAACCAATTCTGTCCTCTGCAGTAATTCATGGTCACCCAATGACACCAAGACCCTCGGGAATTAGTGTGTCTAGGCCATATACACCGAGATTTTTAATCCTAATGCGAGATCATCCATATGGAATTCCAACTTCTTTTATGGCACGATTACACAAAAATTCATGCACATATACTGATCCATTAACATCCACATTTTCACCATTGCAAGGATCAGGCTCGGGCGTCAATAATTTGAGTCGAAATACCTAACCACCAGGATTTGCTACCCAATTATCTGCACTTAAAACGAATTCTGTAGCTATATGAAGGCAACAAATGGATGATAGCAATCATTAAATGAGGGGTGTAACACCCACACTTTTAGAATTAATTATATAAATGAGTTATTAGAAGTATTCATGAATTATTGAGGAATATGTGATGTTTTGTTGAGTATGATGTGTACTATGTTGTTATGTTGTGGGGTAATAGGAAGTTAAGTGGGTAAGGAATATTTTAGTAATTTAGATAATTAGTTAATAATTATTTAAAATTAGTTAGAATTATTACTATTAATAAAATTGAGACAAATATTGGTGTAGAGAAAATAAGGGCAATGTGATAAATAGTGAAAGGTTAAGTGAGGGAATGATAGGATGTTCATATTAGGGTTAAACAAGGAAAAGAGAGAAAAATATCTCATTGTTGTCAACATCGTATTTTGGAATAGCAGAATAGAAAGTTAGGGCACAATGAACATAGAGAAGTTCCAGTAGATCATAGAGAGAAAAGACCCAAGCTTGGAAATCTAAGGTAAAAGGGGTGAACTGTCATTATAATTGATATGAGGTTTAGAGGTATGTAGGGATTTATTGGAGTTTTGATGATTTGATGGTATGTTGTGTTTTTGATGATATTGTGTTGAAATTGAGGATAATACTATGTTGATTTTCCATGAATTTGTGTATGGAATACCTATAATGTCGTGTAGTGATTGTATGGTGATTCTATGTTGAAAATTATGGGAATTTGGACTGCTTTGTGGTTAAATCGCATGAGGAATTATGGTTGAACAAGTGCAGAATCACATTAGAAAGTTGCAGACTGATGTGAATCGTCGGGCGATGGGATGTGTCACCGGGGGATCCAAGGTGTGATGGAAGAGTGGAAAAGTGAAGCTACTAGAGTGCGTCGATCGCAGTGTCGCCGGGTGATGCAAGGGGGGGAAGGTGTGTCACCAGGCGAGTGAGGATCTTCGCTGGGAGATGGTGATTGGAAAAAGAGATAGTGGGTTGTCTCTCCCACGTCGTTGGGCGAGACCCAGGCGAGCAATCTGCTTCACCTGGCGATGAACGACTGTAGGATTTTCAAATTTCCATAACTTGAGTTTTAGAACTCTCTTTGAGGCACCGTTTGATGCGTTAGAAAACTAACGCGATGAACTACATGTGTATGGAATAAAATGAGTAAAAACGAGTATAATTCCAGCACCTAAGATAAGATAGAATTGGATCCTAAGAGGTAGTCGATAATGATGCATGTTGTTATGATGAATTATTGATGCTTTAAAGTGTTGGTTCATATGATGAATTGTGAATACTATGATGATAACCTATTGTAACTATGAAGTACTGAATGTTGTTGATGATTCATGAATGGTGATGCGATTTGACTAGTCGTAGTCTTGTGATATTTTGTTGTCGTGCATCATACATTCATGACATAGTTTAGAAAAATTTGGTCCGCCCATGTTGATTTAGGATGTTGGTCTAGTGTTGGTCTCAATTCCATTGTATGAATTAAGTGTGTTGATGTGGTGCTCCGGTTCCAAGAGGGAATCGATCCTATGGTGGGGATCTTTGGAGGGTGTTGATTCAAGTACTCATAACAAATTGGTACCACATGCACCAGTCTATGTTATTGCACTACATCCTATGTAACCTTACATAATTGACGATGTTGTTGATAATGATGTTGATATTGATGATATGATGTTGTTGTTTGAACTACTAAGTCTATTCCGTATATCTTTTGTAATGAATGTGATTACTCACCCTTTCTGTTTGAATGTTGCCTCCGCGTGGGTAACGCGCAGGTGATCAAGAGTGGTACATAGAAGCTTAGAAGATAGCTTGGAGTATGTTGTTTCTTTTCCGTTGATTATTTGAAGGTCTTTCTCTGATATGTAACATCGAGGTCGGGAACTGTGTTTATGAATTATTATAATTTTGTGTTTTATGAGATTTTGAACTACCTTTCATGGTATTTAAAGTTGTTTTGATTTTTGAACCATGAATAATGAAGTATTCATGATATGTTTAATTAAGAAGTTTCAACTATGATTTATGTTGCATAGAAAATGTTTTATAATTGTTTGAAAACCCATGTTACGGAGTAATACATACTTGTATGATGTTTTAAGAAGCATGTGACGCCATTTTGGTGAATTACTTTGATTATTTAATTATATTATTTGCTGGAAATTAGAAGGGTGAAACAGGGGGTATGTTGTTGCGGTATTAGCGGCAAGCAAAAAGTAAAGTATTATTTTTACCGGGTGATATATAAATTATATCGTATCGTGTCCACAGATATTGGTTATTGCTTCGCCATTCGATAAATCTATCGTTAATGAGTTTAGAGTTTGAATGGGTTGGTTGTAAAGAAAAGGTATCAATAGAAAATAAATGTATACTAAAGTAAAAATGATAGACATCTTATCTGGAACGAATGTACACTACCCGTCATAGACTTAAACCTATCGTTTAGTTATACCCAACCTACAATACTCGTCTATGTCATCATGTATCTCTCACAACCTAAGTTATTCCTAACCCAAATTGAGAATCCTACTGCATCACCTCGATAGTGATCCCTCACCCACCTTAACAACACATAAGTCAGCCGTGTCACTCACATCGACGATGTCTCGCTCGACACAACCAACATAGAGGCATTAATCTCAGATATCCATAGTGAATGTCATCTCTAAATCTATGTCTATCGTTTAGAAAATAACAGATAATCATCCTAGTTAAGAATCTAAGTAGTATATGTCTATCACAACTCAAATTCCTAACACAAGGTAAAAACCTAGGATAACAACCAACACAGATTTGTAAAGCAAGCTTTATATAACGTCATGGGTGACAAATATACATGATTTAATAGTAAATATACATACAAAACCCAACAAATAGATAAATACATAGAGAGGATAAAGAAAAAACCACAAATCTTCTAATTTGTCAGCTTCGGTCGAAGAGCAATCTACCCCAGATCATACGTATGCAAGCCTTAGTGTTGTTTTCTAAGATAGTCTATCAAAACCTATAAGGTTGATAGAATTGGGAGAGAAAAACCACCCCAAAACCATAAAATTAAAAATGAAAATGAAATTATAAAGAAAATATGTTTGGCACGCGTCACCCGACAAAATAAAAGGATCGCCTAGCGACGATTATTTTATACTTGGCTCACAACTTGCCACGTCCTCATCTGACCAAAATATCTTTTGTCGCCCATCGATGGTATGCTTTGCCCGACGTCACTTCCTTTCCTCACCCAACGACCCAACAACGAATCAAGGCAACAACTTCTCCAAAATTGTCCCTTCCTCTCGCTCCACCGTTGGCCGGCAACGCAGATGCGATGACCCTCGCCTGGCCATCTCCGGACGATACATGACAGTCCATCAACTTTTGTTGCTTTTCCTGCATAACTTGGAATGGATTCTTCTTTTGCCTTATACCATTATTGATCCAAAAATGCATCTTGGAGCTCCATTTGGACTTTATTCTCAATGCTCCAATAATGCGACAAATACCTACAAGATAACTACATTTTTGCACTTATCAAACTCTCCCCAACTTGAAACATTGTTTGTCCTCAAACAAAGTTAAATAATTCAAAGAAATAAAGAATGATAATCAAAGAATCACAAATCAACAAGTTTTAAAACGGAAAACAAATGTATGGTTCAAACCAAAACGTACACGCAATATACATACTTACTACAATCCTACAATGACAACATATAAACTACATGAATCCTAAGTACAAAAATCATGCAAAATATTCTAGAACAAAACAAGCTCAATCATGAATAACACATAGCAAAAATTCATTGGTAGATGAAGAACACACAAAGGTGGGGGAGGGACTTTTGACACTCATCCACAATCTTGCAAACAATAGACTAAATTATGCATTCATCCAAAAACTCATATTGAAAATACAAATGCAAGAATCACAAGGGCTTTTCAAGGTTGTAATGTGGCTTGGTTAGAAAACAAGTGATAAGTCCTAAAGTTAATTGAAACAAAAACTCTTCTAAACCTAAGGGAGCAACTACTTCCACAAATTTTCAAACAATATAATTTCAATCAAGCTTTTTCTTCATCACAAATTATAAAACCAAAACACCTCACTTATTAACACAACATTATTTAAACTCATTTTGTTTTTCTTTTTCAAAACTTTTCTCTTTTTTCTTTCTTTTTCTAATCTTTCTTTTTCACTTTTTTTCTTCTTCTTTTCTTTTTCTTAACCTCATATCCACCACAACATAAGCACATAAAGAATTCTCTCTCCAACTTGAATTCAAACAACATTAAGGTGAACACTCCCTACTTTCTAAGGCAAGGTAAAAATTTAACTAAAAATTATAGTTGAGGGTTCAAGAAAACAAATAATCAGCATCCACTCAAAAAGTAAAACCAAACACTCATTGACAAGCATTAGGTTCAAAAACAACATGGACATTAACCAAAAAGGCTCGAAGGAGGTTACAAAGGTTCACACGCTCACAAGGTGAATTGAAAATTTGGCTAGGTAGTTGTGCTCAAAATCAAACAAAATGCCTCGATCCTTTTCATGCATTCATACAATAAACACAAACCAAAAGATTAAGCATAATAAAATCTAGTTAAATCAAGATTTTGGCCTCCAGCATATGTGAACAATGGAAAGCTTTCTCATATTTATGGGTAAAAAGGGAACTAAAGTGATTCAAGTCATGAGCAAGTAATGCAAAAAGAATGAATGACATGGTAATTATACAAATGATAAATTTCCTAATACAAGTTACAACAACCTTACATTCGACGACAAGTTCGATGGCCATACCTTCAAATTTGCAGAGTGGACCAATATCGTCCTCTACAATAATTTAGGGTCACCCATTGACCCCAAGATCCTTAGGAATTTGCGTGTCTAGGCCATATACACTAGGATTTTCGATCCCAATGAGAGATCTTTCATATGGCATACCAACTTGCTTTATGGCAGGATTACACAACAATTCATCCATATACATTGATCCACCAACATTCACATTTTCACCATTGCAATGATCAGGCTCTGGCGACAACAACTTGGGTTGAAATACCCAACCACCAAGATTTGCTACACAATTTCACACACTTACAACAAATTCTGCAGCAGTATGGAGGCAACAAAGAAATCATGAAATGACAGGGTTACTAGCTCAAACAATGAGTGAAATCTTCAAGTCTTTGATCCATAATGCTACCTGGACGAACTTACAAAATGCCAAGGCGGATTAGAAAATTCTAACATAGATGGCGCGAATTGCAGATTTTTTTGGGCTCCAAGAGAACCAGTTCAATAACCCCGTCGTGAATGGATAAGAGAAAAATCAAGGAGTAGTATTCTAGGAGGGTCCAACAATCAACCAAGCCCAACCAGTAAAATGTTGGAGAAAACAACCAGGGAATAAAGGTCGAACCACCTAGAAATCAATAGGCAATACCTAGGGAAGAAGAACCACAAAGAGTTATGATGGTTAATCGAAACCAGAACACTGATGAAGTCCTCCAATACATTTGACAAGAAGATATGGTAGGATAGAATAACCTAGCTTACATGGTTGAAAGGATTATGACACATAATGGGGGGGGGGGGGAATGTTGGCCTTCGAAGGCCAAATTATACTTCTCCTTTATCTGAATATATTTTACAAAATGAGTTACCCAGAGGTTGGAAAGTCCCAAAGTTCACAAAATTCTATAGTGACACCAGCGAATCTACTGTCGAACATATAGCCATGTATCCCACCAAGGATGGCAACGAGAACTTAAGGATAAAATACTTCCCTAGTTCGCTAACCAAAAATTCTTTCACATGGTTCACCACCCTCCCAGAGAATTCCATCCAAGATTGGACTCACTTAGAGAGGTTATTCCATGAGCAATTCTATATGGGACAGTCAAAGATTAGTCTCAAAGAATTGGCCAGTATCAAGAGAAAGGTTACTGGGCCAATTGATGATTACTTAAACATGTTATGTTTGTTGAAAGAAAGGTGTTTTACACAAGTGCCTGAACATGAATTGGTCGAAATGGCTGCAGACGGTTTAGATTACTCTATTAGGAAGAAATTAGACACCCAATACTTGAGGGCCATGGCCCAATTAGCATGCCGTGTTCGACAAGTGGAACTCTGAAGGCTTAAAAGACTAGGGAGAATAAAAATAATAGTAAAGAAAGGGTTGCTTATATCAAAGCCGAGGAAGACAAAAAAGAGATGTTGGAAGTGGTTTTGTGTTTGACAAATAAGGAGTCCCTTGAAGGCCTGAAAGTCATTATCCTTAAGTGAATCGAAGCAAAACTTTCAAGACACCTGCCAATGCTCTAACTAACAAATGGGTGAGGTGAGCAGAGAATAGGGGAAATGGCAAAAGAAGTGGAGGAGCTTCGAATTCAGAAGATAATCATATATAGCCTATAGGAAGGAATTTCAAGTATCGAAAAAAAGGCTTATAATTTAGAGAACTACAAGGGTAAAAACCCAATGTCAAGATCTCAATGGATGAGACATCAGAGAATCAATAAGGCATAAAGGGAAATGGCTGAGAAGGACGTGGGGAATCCAACACCAACCAACTTCCTCCTCGAAACAAAACTGAGGAGAAAATCCAGTAGGGAGGAACCTTTTTTTCACAAGAAAGGAGAAAACCAACGAAAGAAGGCAAGAAAATCCATTGGAAGATGAACACATGTTAACTAACAGCTTCGATTTAGAGAAAGAGTTATCTATGGGTCAAAATTACAATGTGGTTTTTGTACTACCTCATAAGTACAACCAAATGACTGAGGCTGAAGAAAATGAAGAGGGTGATGAAGTCGAAATGGCCAGACATATGCCAATATGCTATTATGTCACGAACAATAGTGCAATATTGGAACAAAATGCGTTCTTCGAATGCCCAGATCAAGGCATGAAGAATCACATGAAACCCTTATTTTTAAGGGGTAAAGTGGAGAATGTTAGGATCAATAGGATCCTAGTAG
The DNA here is from genome assembly GCA_021764765.1 of Vicia sativa. NCBI lineage: Eukaryota > Viridiplantae > Streptophyta > Magnoliopsida > Fabales > Fabaceae > Vicia > Vicia sativa. Next base: position 206,200,769 of record CM038795.1, on the reverse strand, counting down.
ACGAAGGGGCATCAGTAAATCTGATTCCACAATTCATGCTCAAAAGGATTGGAATGTTTGATACAGATCTAAAGCGTCGCAATATGGTCTTGTCATACTACGAAGGCAAGGTGAGCCAAACTCTGGGAGTAATCCAAGTGCATATTACTGTGGGATTTATCACCAGACCCACCATGTTCATGGTAATTTCCTAAAGGGAAAACTACAAGTTGCTGCTTGGTCGTGAATGGATTCATGGCTGGTGGTCGTTCCATCATCACTTTACCAAAGAATTGCAATTTGGAGATAAGGTGAAATATTTGAAAACATATAAGTTGGTCAAGGATATTATATGGTTGGGATTAATCATGTCGATAGAAGAAATTTTGAAAGGATTCTAGCCAACATATGCACATGCAAAATCCTGCAAATGTTGCCTACTCGCCAATAAAGATTTCCCTATATTTCATCACTCTACACAAAATCTATGGGTTTCAATGGAATACAATATTCATGGGCAATTAGGATGACATGGAGGGAGTACCAGAACTTTGGCCAACTGGCTGGGGGGATGCAGATGGTGATTATGTTTGAGTCTAGTTTTTTCAAAAAGATTTTGCTTACTTAGCCGAAAACAAATTAAAAATGGACTTGGAGGTTAAAGTGAAGTACATGGTCGTTGAAGCCAATAATGAATGAATTCATGCAAAGGGACATGAGATCAACTTCAAGCCAGAACCCCTTGACGAAGTAACACCCTTTGAATCAAAAGACCAGAGGATAGATGCAATATACGACAGAGAGCCTTTGGGATTCGAGAAGGACCCGATAACGCCAAGTATGAAAATGATAGCACAAGATCCTCTCAAAGAAATTTATTTGGGAGATGGGTCTAGCAAAAGACCCACCTACATCAGTGCAAAACTCAACCCAGAAGTAAAAGTCAAGGTGATCCAATTACTAAAGGAGTACAAAGATTGCTTTGCATGAGATTATGACGTAATATTGAATTTGAGCAGAGATCTCGTTGAAGTGAAGATATCTATAAAGGATGACAAAAAACCCATCAAGCAGACTCCAAGAAGATTCGCGCCAAAGATTATATCAAAGATAAAGGAAGAGATCGAAAAACTCCTCATATGTAAGTTTATCCAAACTACAAGGTATGTCAAATGGATTGCAAATATAGTACATGTTATTAAAAAGAATGGATCCTTAAGGGTTTGCATTGATTTTCGATATTTGAATTTGGCAACCCCAAAGGATGAATACCCAATGCCTGTGGCATAAATGCTGATCGATTCAGTCGCAAGCTTCAAGTATTTATGAAGTGGTAAAGCGGCAAGAAAAATAAGTATTTTTATAGAATTTATCATATCGTCTCCACATGGATTAGTGCTACTGAATTGCAGTTTTACAAATATCTTGTTAATGACTTTGGGTTTAAAATGGGTTGTAAGGAAAGGGTAAACTATTGACAAGAAAATAAATTCATAAAAAGGAAAGCGAAACTTATCTGGCTCGAATGTACACCACTCTTCACAAACTTAAACCTATCGACCAATTATACTCTACATATAATACTCATCAAAATCATCACGTATCTCTCACATCAATGTCCATCTCTGCAAAACCAACGAGACGAACCATAATCAAGAATATGTCTAACCCAAATTTGTGAGTTTGTAATCTTACCTCTTTCACCTTTTTTGCACCTCCAAAAGATTTCTCAAGAATCTCCCAAGCTTCTTTTGTAGATTCTATATCACTAACCTTTTCAAAATTTTATGGACTAACATATTGGTGAATTATAAAGAGAGCTTTATAATTCTTCTTCTCTTATTCTTTGTGTGTTGCCTTTTTTTCGTCCATTGCTTTTTCTGCAATCGGTTCTAATCCTTATTTCACAAGATCCCAAAGACATCGATAACAAAATATAAATTTCATTTGTTTGCACCAATTCTCATAGTTATCGTCCATCAAAATTTATGATGAATTTCTACCACCCTTAATGAACAAGATTGGTTTCACTACACAATGACAATAAAAGTAAAATAAAATTTTGAGAAGAAAATAGATTAAGGTTTTTGCAGAGTTTCTCTTTATCCACAAACTGTGAAAAATCTTTATTCACTTTGCAACTGCAAAATTATGTGAATACAAATTTTTATGGGTTAATTGCAAAAATAGGGGTTTCCCCCTCTATTTATAATTTTAGGTTAACTTTCTTCTTAAGTCAAAGCCCAAAACACAAAAGCTCAAAATACCTATTTTGAATCTAAGTCGAAATCCGATGGAAAACAATCTCCTTCAACACTTTGACACGTATAAATAAATTGAACAACATACTCTTTCGACAAACTAAACTAAACTATTTCGACACATTTTATATCAAGCAACACGCTTGAATACAAAGAATTACACTTACTACAAAATACTGATAAATTGAGCACTGGCTACCACATCCGTTGTAAGTTTGTTTCTATTTTTTATTGTCTTTAATAATTGTGTTTTTCCTGTTTATTGAATTTTGGCAGAGAGCTTAGGCCATTTATTTAAAATATACTAATATGCGTAATTGTAATAAAGTGCACTTGTATGTCAAAAATATAATAAAATTATTAGCTTAATTATAGGCTTGATACTCCGATATGACACGTGATCCATATTACTCCTACAAACAAATCATATATTCATTTGAGATATATATATATATATATATATATATATATATATATATATATATATATATATATATATATATATATATATATATATATATATATATATATATATATATATATATATATATATATATATATATATATATATATATATATATATATATATATATATATATACTATGCTTGAAATCTCTCGAGCATTTACATGCTTTTAAAGAACCTATATTTTAAAGCCGCGTTTCATATTCCATAACAGTGGTAAACATTATCTATTCAATGAAAGAATATAGCATCTCTATAATTACTTTTATTCTTATTTTCTATTGGCTAAAATTGGCTTAACATTGACTCAATCCATTTTCCAATTATAATAATTTCTAGTTTGAGATAAACATAATTTCTATGAATAGAAAAATTTAAATAGTCTCTCACCTTAGTAGTAAATGATCATGCAAACACATTTTCACAAGTTAGATGAAAAAGAATAATGGTATAGAAAGTAACAATTTATTAAAAAAAGTTAAAAGAAATATTGTCCATTGTCAGCATCAACTCATTATGCCTTCTATTTAACCCCTCTTACTGTATTATTGAAATCAAACTTATTCATTTCATACCCATTCAATACACTTGAGGGTGATAACCGAGAGAGCAATAATAATTATCATTTGAACATGCCTGTGTTTAAGCACCCCCGTAAACACAAGGCCATGCCTCAATATCAAATCGACGCTGGAAACAAAATAATGCAAATATTGATAGATGCAGATGTGAATAAAGATGGTTGTTATACAAAGGGTGAGATCAAGAAAGCTCTAAAAGATTTAGGTTCCTACATCCCTGGATGGAGAGCAAATCATTGTCTCAAGAAACTTGATGTTGACAATGATGGCAAAATTAGTGGTGAGGAAATTGACAATTTAGTTGATTATCTTCTTGACCAAGGTTTTGGAAAGAAGTAAGAGAAATAGATATGCATCTCTTTGAGTTTCACTTCTAAATTATCATATTTATGTACGTGTGTGAAACTATATAATATTGTATCTCTATATTTGATATTCTAGTTAGTTGGCTAAATCACAATTAACCATTAAAATTGTGTTATGTAGTTTATGTTATGTTTTTATGATGTTACATGAATGTATAAATAAAGAGGTCAAATATAATATGGATAATGATCAACTCAAAATGATTAGTAAAATACGGGTTTTGGATTTGAGTTTTAATTATCTTTTAATAATATTTTATAAGCAATTGTATTAATAGTTGAGTATTACGGGTATTCGTCTAACCCAAAATACAAAAAGGGGTAAAATACATATCCCACATTGCATATTAAAGATACAATCCATCAGATTTTGACACCATTCGTAAAAATTATAAGGGACTTTTCTATTTGACCATATTACTAGACATTTCTAAGAGAAAAATTTGATTCTATACAACACCTCTCCTACATACACACAACCTCCTTTAAAGATGATATTGTTCCTACAATACCAAAGACATTAAGAAACTGTTAACCATAAAACTCCAGCTCTCTTCACTTTAATGTTTAACTTTTCCATTATTGAGGTGACCTTCGATAGGTGATCACCACAACCTGTCCCCACCGACATATCAACTTGTAGCCACAATTGAACTTTCTCTCACAGCTTTAGCACCATTAGACAATGAATCATAACGTGTTCGATCATTTCCACCTCCCTAAAACACAACACGCAAAAACTGTCCATGACGTCCGTGATAATCTTGCGAACTTGCAGTTGAGCTCGTGACGGAAAACGGTCTTGGACAAGCCTTCAACCAAACATTTTAATCTTACAAGGGACAAGGGATTTCCAAACAAATATTAACACCAGCAACACCAGCGCATGGGGATTTCCATATTATTTTCCTGTATAAGTTCAGAGTAGATGAACCTACTGAAAAATCCCCACCAAACGGCCAAACCACAACATCCTTACATTCCACCCGCAAAACCACATCCATCAACAAGGATGCTAATTCATCAAACTATTTTTGTTTCTCTGTAGAATCTTCCAATACATTTGCTAACACATTCCAAAACATTCTCCGTCCAGAATCCTATTTCATCCACAACCGCTCACTTGTCGACACTGTCATGATACATGTCTCGAAACACCACTGCCACTGGTTCAGAAGTAAGTCATTTCGCCTTCCAAAATTATATTTTATCACTTATGCCAAACTTAAATGTCACTAGCTTACTTATGCCCTTGGACCTAGAATCTCATACCATCTCAACTAGATCACACCATTATAATGAATCATCTTTATACACCACACCTCCCTTACTTCCCCAAATTATTTTGGCTAGACTTCCATACCTAACATGTATAATATCCAACCATATCTCATTAGATTCACCTAAAATTCTCCATATCCACTTACTTATTAATGTCTTATTAAAACAAGCTATGTTCTTCACTCAAAGGCCATCTTACTCCTTTAGTCTACATATTGCCTCCCGACTAACCTGACAAACCCCTCTCTTGTCCGATACTCATTTCAACCGAAATTTTCTTTGTATACTACAAATGATTCTTATAAAATCCACAAGAACTTTAAGGAACGAAAAATTATAAATGAGAAATTTGGATAGCACATTGTTCATTTGCGTGATCCTTCCACCAGCTGACAACATTCTCTCTTTCCATGAAGACAACTTTGATTTAATATTACTAATCAGCGGATTCCAAAAAGCAATATGTCTATGATTTCCCCCCACTATTACGCCCAAAAAAGAAAATTGAATCCTATTAATCCCACAACACATAAATGTTGCATCATCTTCCAAAAATACCCATCTGCTCTAAATCCATAGAGCTTACTCTTTCCATATTGATTCTCAACCCCAACAACATTTCAAAGGCTCTAAGAATGGCTTTAAGTGCCTAAAATGTTTTCTAGATACTCTCCCCCACAAAGATTGTATCATCTTCAAGTTTAAGTGTCTAAAGAACAATGGTTATTTAGACCAAATGGTTTATACATACCCACCATAATCGCCTTCCTTACTAGTACCTCCAAACCTTCATCCACTATAGTAAAAGAGAAATGGTGATAGTGGATCGCCTTGACTCCCATTCACCAATATAGATAAAGAGATACAAAACACCCCCACCTCCATCCACCTCATCCACTTCCTCCAAAATCCCATTTTCCCCATGACACTTCTAAAAAATTTCCAATCTACGCAATCGTAACTTGTTGAAAATCTACTTTGAACAACATACATTCCCTCATCTTCCTCTTTGAAAAATTCAACAACTCATTAGTCACTAAAACACCATCAAGGATTTGTCTACCCGAAATAAAGTCCATTTGGTTGCTAGAGATGAGCATTCCTATGACCTATAATGTATTTCAATCCCATTTCTTGACCTAGAACCTTTCACCTTTCTAACGGCCCTTCTGAGATTAAGAATCTATCGAGACGACTTGTAGCTCTTCCGTTGCTACTACACCACGTAAATAAGCTCCCAATAACTAGAAGACCCACCACTCTCATCTCCTCGATAAAATTGTTAAAGTCTTCCTAATCTGCTGTCATTTGACTACTATGTCTCCCCCGTATTTCCAACATGTTCCTAATTGCATTAAAATCACGCCATAACAACCATTCCTCCTCCTCCAATCGATTTTTCCATTCAATAATATCTAACTATATTACTCTTTTTTCAGCTAGATTACACGGTGAATAAACATTTATGAAATAACATAACATACCTTTCCAAAACACCTTTACCCCTAGGAAACCTTTTCCCTTAAATGAAAACTCTACAGCAATAACTTCCCTACTCCAAATTATAATAATCCATCCAACACTCCCTACTGCATAAGTTGCAGACCAATCACACAGATTATTCCCCCACAAACTAGTAACTTTTTCATCACCCAGTTTCTTCCACTTGGGTTCTTGGATGAAGCATAGTCCAGCTCTACCTTTATGAGCTTGAGACATTTCTCAATCCTTTAAACATTAGACCTCATTTTTTGGATGTCTATTATCTTTGTGCGGCGTTTACTACATTCCATGTAATGATCACATACCTTATGTAACTCCATAATTCATCTTATGGATCACATACATTATGACAACTCCAAAATACTCCTTGGTTGGATGCTTTTTGTATTGTCCATATTTTAAAATTTGGACGTGTCTATTATACTCTAAATTACTTTATCAGTTAATTTTGTAAAAAAAAATTATATTTTAATCTCCTGATAAACCCTGTGTATTACCTATGTATGTATATGTGTTTCCTTACAATGGAGTGAGTTAGTATTTTAAAATTGGGATAAACCCATGGACAACTTTTTCACACCTAGACAATAAATTAGAAGAAATTATATTTTTTATTGAACTTTACATCATAGATCATTTATAAATCAATCCCACAAAAAATCATACACATTTATCATTAAATAATAATATCAAATATTCAAAAAAAATATTGGTAAATCATACATCGATGTTCATAAAATACAATGAACTATAATACAAAATTTTAAAATATTAATATTCGAATACAAAGTAAAAGGAAACTATTGTGTATATGTGACACTCTTGTTCCCCCTCTGTCTCATGTATTGAAATGCAAGTCGTTCTTTTGTTACGACGACCTTTATAGAGTCCCTATCAAGACTTCCTTCTTGAAACTCGTCGCTAGCTATGTCCTTTCTCCCAATAGCCACAATACAATGACATATCATCAACACATACACGCCATGGTCCTCCTTTGTCTCCTCGTCTTATATTATCATCGAATGAGTTGACCTCGAAGTATCTTCTTATGTAATTGATTTCATATAAGGATGTGACACTCAATAAAACTATTGGGTTTAACTGTATACCGTACTCCATGGACAAGGATATAACACACCACATACATCCCCTAGAACAAAATGCTAAAAAATATTATGCAAATATCTCATTAGCATCTATGCGAAAGACAATGGCATGAGTTGTAACTATGGTGTCTATGGGTATACTATCACTAATACATAAAATACATATCACCACTGTTGGAAAAGAGATACCATCACGCTTAACAATACAAATCATGGTAAAGTAGGGATGGTTGTAAGTATGATATTTTTCATCACAGTCATGTGATTGTAATTATAAAATAGGTAGAGATCTACCTATCATAACAGTTATATTAAACAACCATAGTGAAATTATTAATGCTTACTGTAACATGGTAGGAGAACTGACTTGTTTGTTTTGCGTTTTATCGCAAATGTTGCGGATAGCAAGAGTCACCACCGACATTTCTTTTATTCAATGAAGGGAAGGTGAAAAGAACAGGAAAAGACATTCATTAGATTCTGAGTACGGGAGGAAGTTATGAAAAGGGAAGGTATTAGCACCCTTTCCATCCGTAGTTATCTACGGGCTCTTAGTTGCTTAGCTCACTTTGAAAAATTTGATTTATGTGTTTGTGTAGTTTGAAAATGTTTTGAAAAGGCATTTTGCTTTAACTTCGTAATGATTCTCGTTGGAATGTATACGAAGTGTTCGAAAATGTTTGTTTTGGAAAAATGTTTAACTTTGTAATGATTCACGCTTAACTGTATACAAAGTGTTTGAAAAGTTTTTGAAAAGTGTGAGGTGTGAAAAGTATTTTGATTGGAGCAAGCAACAGAGTCTTATTACCTACTCAGAATAGTCATTTTCATGTTATTTTCCCTTCTCCTTTAGAATAAGGCTATCCATACCATTAGTTGGTAGGTAACTTTATTCGTTTGGATGTGAAGGGACATTTGAAGGGTCATCGTATGGTCATTGAAGGCAACATATAAGGATACCTTAGCAATATTCAAAGGGTCGATCATCATTTTTTGTAGGCAACAATCGAGGTGCGAGATCATATATTCGTAGGCAACATCGTGGGTCATCAAGGGACTATAATCTTTGTATCGAAGGAACTATGATGATGTTATTCGTAGGCAACTTTGCTAATGGTATCCCTACGTTCGAGGGACATGACCATGTTATTCATAAAGTCAACAAGAGAGGATACCCAAAGGGGGTGCAAGTGTGAAAAGTGTGTTGTATTCAGATATGTTATCTTGAGATTAGAAGTGATCTAAGGATTGCTTTTAGTCTTGCCATACAAACCCTAGTTACTAGCAATTAAATATGTACAGAAATTAAAGTGCGGAAAGTAAAAGTGTGGAAATGTAAATCTTACGCTATTACATGGCTTTGGGGCTGATACATAATAGGAGTGCGGAAAGTAAAGGTAGAAATATAAATCTACGCTATTACAGAATAAAAACTTTGCGACCTATACATCTTTTCTAGAATTGTAAATGCGAAATAATGTAAATAATTAGGATAATAAGAAATATGTTAGTAAAATGTTTTGGAAATTAGTAGAAAAATGCTTTTAGGTTAGTAACTCTAACTATATGAAGAAAATATTTTTTGAAATTAATCTATAATGATTTACTATGTCATTGAACTACATCAAAATTAACATTATATGAAAGTCCATTTTGACGTTAATTTTTGGATATCTTGATCGTATAGTAAAACTTTATAGATTAATCTCAAACTTTATAGGTATGATCTATATGATGATATGTTTCAATCCAACGGTTGATTTTAAAAAAATATTAATCCGAAACGACGTTTTTGAGCGAGTGTAACTTTTCGAGTGTAATTTGATATCTCTCTCTCTCTCTCTCTCTATATATATATATATATATATATATATATATATATATATATATATATATATATATATATATATATACACACACACACATTACCTTCACTATGATTGATAAGAAGTACGATAATGAAATGTCAGCCCCTTACACCATGGTTGATATTATATGAACGATGACGAAATATAAGGATAAATATTTTTTTTAAAAAAAAAAAATTGTTAGTGTTGTGATTGGAACCCTTAGTAATAAAATGCCATTTTAATAAATAGGAACAAATAAACTCACAAAATAAATTATTAGTACGATTAACGTAACGATATGATTGTACTAGTATGGTGTTACTAAAAATATATTTTATAATAGTGTATATAGATAACCAAACCGTCGTACTGTGTGCTCAAATAGATATAGATAAATAAATTGAGATTTAGAAGTCAAGTTTATTTCGACTTTTTACTATTATTAGTTATTATTTTTCATCTTATAACTTTTAAATAAGCATAATTGTAAAAAGATGGACATATGTATTTTAAGATTAAAATATATTTTTAGCCTATAAAATTATTAAAAAATAATTTTTATTTTCTATTAAAAAATATTAAGTTTTAATTACTATGAATTATTTATACATATATTTTTAATCTTCTATAAGATTAAAATTGCGTGAAAAATTATAGTGATTAAAATTCGACAATTTTTATATGGATTGAAAATGAAAATGAAAAAATGAAAATGAAAATGAAAATATTTATAAGACAAAAAAACATATATAACCTATAATATATAACTTTTGAATATGCATAATTGTAAAAAAGCTGACTTAGATAGGTCAAAAATATATTAAAATTATTAGCTTATAGACTTGATACTCGTTCACGCCAATAAGACACGTGAGCCATATTTCTCCTACACACAAATCATATCTTCATTTGAGAACCTATAAATATGCTTTATATCTCTCGAGCATATTTATATGGTTTTGAAGAACCTATATTTTAAAGCCGCGTTTCATATTCCATATTTAGTGGGTAAACATTATCTATTCAATGAAAGAACATAGCACCTCTATAATTGTTTTTATTCTTATTTTTGAATAGCTTAAAATTGACTGCATCCATTTTCCAATTATATGATAACTAGAGTAAGATTAACTAGGATATGATAACTAGAGTAAGATTAACTAGGGTAAGATTTGCGGGGTATTGATGGATTTTGTTTAATCGTATTAGATTATAAAAACTTTAATTTTATTTAATATAAATGTGTTTAGTTGAGATGATAAGATAAAAAAGGATAAAAAGAGAGAGAATATTTTAAATATAAAACATATGATAGAAATAATAAATAAGACGATATAATTTAATTTTAAAATATGAAATAAATATAAATCAATAATGATGATAATTTATTTTTATATTTTATGTTTTTCAACATTTTAAAAAATGTTACATTTTTACTATTTATAGAAGAAAAACATTCTAATTAAAACATATTAGATTTTATATGAACAATTATCATAGTCAACATTAAAATTAAAAAAGAACCTCTCTATTTATCGAAGAATGTACTTTTAATTTTGTATATTATTCCTAACTACAAATAGACATGTGTAATTGATTTCGTTGAATATTAAATACTCATATACTCAAATTATTAAATTATATCATATTTAATTTAGATGGTGTGAATTATCTCATTAAATCACATGTTCCTTTATCTTTTAATATTTTTTAAATTTTAGTATATTTGATTCAACTGAATTTTGTAAAATGATAAATTTTAGTTTTTTGAATAATTCTTCTATTAATTACTTTTAACATTTGATAGATATTTTTATTATTTAATATAAATCTTGTAACTTTGATATTTTATTTTATTTTTGCTTTATTTCTTTATCTAATATGTGAACTTTTGTTATCATATTTTTATTTAAAACAAAATTTATATTAGTATTACATGGTTATTTCTTTACTATAAAAAATATAATTAATTTAAATGAGTAAATAGTTCGTCTAGCACAATTACAATTTTAAATTTATAATTAATCATTTAGCTAGTTGAATAAATGAATAGAAATAATGTTATGACTTAACATAAAAAAAATGGATTTATTTGACACAAGATAAAAAAATCCTCATAACTACTCAACAGATTTATTATTTTTTTCTCAAATTTAAACATTCACTATATATCATAAATTTAATTATAAAATAATTATTTAAAGAGTTGTGAGATCATTTCATTCACAATAATAATAATAATAATAATAATAATAATAATAATAATAATAATAATAATAATAATAATAATAATAATAATAATAATAATAATAATAATAATAATAAATTAATATAGTTATTTGAAGGATTGTGGCATTAATTCATTCATATATTTAATTTGACCAAAATATGTATAATAATTGGAGTTGTTGTCAACTCATCAAACAAGAAACTTTCCGTTTATTGATGAGATGGTTATAACTCCAAATATTGTTACATGTTTTAAATGAAATATATGAATAAATTAATGTCACGGCCCTTCAAATAATAATAATAATAATAATAATAATTATTATTATTATTATTATTATTATTATTATTATTATTATTATTATTATTATTATTATTATTATTATGAAACAACTCTTCGAATAATTAATTTATTATTAAATTTATGACAATTTCCATGTTTAAATTTGAGGAATAAAATATTTTATTTAAAGAAAAACACTATAAATCACTTAGATAGTTACGAGAATATATATATATATATATATATATATATATATATATATATATATATATATATATATATATATATATATATATATATATATATATATATATATATATATATATCTATTTATCTCATCAAATGGTCTTGGCCACATAACCTAAACTCAGTCCAATGGTCTTGGTCACATTTATTCATACTTGATTGAGGGGATTTAGGATTAAGTTTATTGATCCTATTAGCCATACAAACCCAAAATTGTCAGCCAATTTAAAAACTCTAGTTTGCAAATCAATACTTGTTTCCCTAGTTAATACATTTGCTCCAGCAGCTTCAGCTTGTTCAACCAAGAGTTCATCTGCTGGAGAATGGAACAGGCATAACTGGTTGGAAGATTCCCGTCTATTAAAAAAATATTAAAACTATAATTAATCATCAATATCAAATATAAACTTATAATTAATCATCAATATCAAATATAAACTTATAATTAATCATCAATATCAAATATAAACTTACGGATGACTTCTTTGGACAGAATCTCTTATTTCCCATAGTTGTCTCTTCAAACCAGGATGGAGTAATATACTTCTTCCGATGACAAATCCCTCTCGTCTTCCATGGCCAAAAGAGGTAATCCATTCCCCCAAAACCTGTGTCCCAAAAGCATTATGGTGAAAGGTTGAGGCATTGCTAGCCCTTTGATGTGGTACTAATAATAACAAATGTGCCATACGCACTGAATGTGGAGAAGACATCTCAAACAAATTAGGATAATGGTTCATGACAAATGGAGGCAAAAGATTCATGGTTTGTAAAATCCATTTGAAGCCGAATGGATCCCTTATGTCATAAACCACCCTATCATCAACCACTTGGCGTCGAGTTCGTAGGGGCGGAGGCTGGGCATGGGATACAACATTAAACAAATCGACCATTGAACCAGTGCTAAGAACGTATATGGCCTTGGAGCGATTTGTCCTAACAGAGAATAAAAACAGACGCATTATGCATTGGAAAGTGAATAAAGATAGCACTGTGCATATTCATACGGATAACATTATGCACATGAGATTAAGCGCTTTGGAAAATTCAATCATACAAAAAAACGGAAAAGCTTTAAAAAAACAATAAAAAGTGCAAATAACATATCAAACAGAAGCTTTGAAAACACAATAAAAAAACTCATAGTCAGCGTAAATAAACAACATATAAACAAGAAAAACTCATAGTCAGCGTAAATAAACAACATATCAACAAGAAAAACTCAAGCTTTTTATCAACTAGAAATAAACAACAACAACATCAACGAGAAATAAACAACATTTCGACCAAAAAAACTGAAGCTTTTAAAAAAAAACACATATCAATAAGAAAAACTCAAGCTTTTACAAAAACAACAACATATCAACTATAAAAACTCAAGCTTTTGAAAAAACAACAACATACCAACTATAAAAACTCAAGCTTTTACAAAAACAACAACATATCAACTATAAAAACTCAAGCTTTTGAATAAACAACAACATATCAACTATAAAAACTCAAGCTTTTGAAAAAACAACAACATATCAACTATAAAAACTCAAGCTTCTACAAAAACAACAACATATCAACTATAAAAACTCAAGCTTTCAAAAAAACAACAACATATCAACTATAAAAACTCAAGCTTTTACAAAAACAACAACATATCAACTATAAAAACTCAAACTTTAAAAAAAAACAACATATCAACCATAAAAACTCAAGCTTTAAAAAAAACAATTAAAAAACTCACGTTGGGGTACGATCGGAGTCTCTTATCTCCATGATAGGACCTATCCCTTGAGGACCTAGTTGCAGGAAATAAACTGGTTGAACATACAACCCATTGCTCACACCAGAAATAGTTGAATCAGTGCCTATGATTTCAGCACCAAAGGCATTATGGTACCAATTAGCTGCATCTCGCGTGCGATCATGATAAAACCGAATTCCGGTGCGAGAAAGTAAAATTTTGATTTGGTGTATATTTTATCAAATGATAATGCACACAAAATATACATCCGATTTTAAAAGACATTTAAAGAAATTCGCACAGTGCACAGGAAGGTGATAGGGTAGAATAAGAAATTCTCTAAAAAAACCATTTATTAAAGAAGTGTTTGATGTGTGGTGGTGTCTTGTTGAATCACATCTCCAATTATCTTCATACATGTCATTCCAGCTCCATGCATCATAAAGCAATCAATCTTGTCACAGAGCTACCACACGTCTTCTCACAATCCAAGAGCAAGCACATTCAAATTCAAAAAATTCTTATTTGTCTTCATTTTAAAGTTTCTTCCCAAAAGTTATTGCTAGATAATTTTATGAGTGTTGTTTTTTTTAAAGTAGAAAACTAGAAGCCATCGACGATGAAAATATCATTAACACTTTTCTTTCTCTTTGTGCTTTTTCTCTTCTATTTTAATAAGTTAAAACTACTTTTAAAATTTCAAGAGCATTTCAAGTGCTTTGAGATGGCATGCATCAAAGTTTGCAATGCATGTTGCATTTCAAGTGCTTTGAGACAGCTTTAGGATGCATCAAAACTACAAAGGGTGTTTTTGAAATAAGAGTATTAAATAGAATAATAACAATTATCACTCTTATCTGTTTCATCCTTCCTTGATTATATGAGAATAATATAAATTATTATTATGATCTTTATTTCAAAAAAACTGTGTTGTTTATGTTTAGTTTCAAATGAACAACGCATTTCACTTTATTTGTACAGGTGGGAAATTTAGAAGAAATAAAAGAACAATTCTTGACTCTAAAACATTAAATTCATTAAAAACCACAAATTCTACCTTAAATAAGAGAGAAGTAAACGATTACAATATAAAAATTATAATTAATCTAATAAAATACTGAAGTTATCTATTACTTATAATCTCTATATCATACTTAATCTAATAAAATACTCGAGTTGAACTATTACATTCATTCTCAGTCAAATGGTCTTGGTCACATAACCTAAACTCAGTCCAATGGTCTTGGTCACATTTATTCATACTTGATTGAGGGGATTTGGGATTAAGTTCATTGATCCTATTAGCCATACAAATCCAAAATTGTCAGCCAATTTAAAAATTCTAGTTTGCAAATCAATACTTGTTTCCCTAGTTAATACATTTGCTCCAGCAGCTTCAGCTTGTTCAACCAAGAGTTCATCTGCTGGAGAATGGAACAGGCATAACTGGTTGGAAGATTCCCTTCTATTAAAAAAATATTAAAACTATAATTAATCATCAATATCAAATATAAACTTATAATTAATCTTCAATATCAAATATAAACTTATAATTAATCATCAATATCAAATATAAACTTACGGATTACTTCTTTGGGCAGAATCTCTTATTTCCCATAGTTGTCTCTTCAAACCAGGATGGAGGAATATACTTCTTCCGATGACAAATCCCTCTCGTCTTCCATGCCCAAAAGAGGTAATCCATTCCCCCAAAACCTGTGTCCCAAAAGCATTATGGTAAAAGGTTGAGGCATTCCTAGCCCTTTAATGTGGTACTAATAATAACAAATGTGTCATACGCACTATATATGGAGAAGACAGCTCAAACAAATTAGGATAATGGTCCATGACAAATGGAGGCAAAAGATTCATGGTTTGCAAAATCCATTTGAAGCCGAACGGATCCCTTATGTCATAAACCACCCTATCATCAACCACTTGGCGTCGAGTTCGTAGGGGCGGAGGCTGGGCATGGGATACAACATTAAACAAATCGACCATTGAATCAGTGCTAAGAACGTATATGGCCTTTGAGCGATTTGTCCTAACAGAGAATAAAAACAGATAGCATTATGCATTGGAAAGTGAATAAAGATAGCACTGTGCATATTCATACGGATAGCATTATGCACATGAGATTAAGCGCTTTGGAAAATTCAATCATACAAAAACGGTAAAGCTTTAAAAACAATAAAAGTGGAAATAACATATCAACCAAGCTTTTTAAAAATAAACAACATATAAACAAGAAAACTCATAGAAATAAACAACATATCAACAAGAAAACTCAAGCTTTTTAACAACTAGAAATATAGAAATAAAAACAAGCTAAAAAACACATATCAACAAGAAAAACTCAAGCTTTTACAAAACAACAACATATCAACTATAAAACTCAAGCTTTTGTCAATGAATCAAAACAATAAAATCGCCACCTAATTTTATTTGTTCTAAAAGAACGGAAAATATAGATAAAACCCACAACAATCGGATAAGGAGGTCTACAAGACCATGGATTTCGGTATAATCAATCATTCGATGGGATAGTTTGTGTGTGTGTGTGAATTCTAAGTTTTGAGTTTGTGAGTTTGACCTCACGTATTCCCTCGTGCAATGGGAAAGTCAAAACTCCGTAGTTCTGGTTGAAAATGTCTTGGATTGATTGTGTTGATTTTAATTGAAATGTTTTTGATTTTTGATAATCGCATATGAGCGAAAAAACGATTTGAATGGGTTGAATTGTTTTTAATTGTAGATGACAAGTACCAAAACGTCGGGATATCCTCTAACGATTCGATACTCGAGATTGGTGATTGAGGTCAACCGATCTTCTCTCATCCAAAATCTTTATTATGAAAAGAGTGAGGTGAAACAAAGTTCACTTTTTATTAAGTGTTATGGAATAAAGTATTTAAGTCATTGGGTTACCCTCTAATGGCCCAAATACTTTACATTTTAATTAAATCGTCGGGCGAACCTCTAACAATTTAATTAAATTCCATATCACTATGTTTTTTTTGTTTTTGTAGAAAAAATTGATTTTTGAAAACAAATTCAATTAATTAATTTAATTTGAAAGTGTTTTAAATGTTCAAGTGTATGGAATAAAGTATTCGAGTCATTGGGTTTCCCTCTAACGGCCCAAATACTTTAAATTTTAATTAAATCGTTGGGCGAACCTCTAACAATTTAATTAAATACCATAACACCATTTTTTGAAATTGCGGCGTTGGACGTAGAGAAATGATATTTCGGGTTATGATTAACCAAGTATATGGACTTGATTAACCATGAGACCCTGGTGCATGGTGATTGGTATATGGACCAATTATTTTTCGGGTTATGATTAATCAAGGCAACGAGGGCCCTAATTAACCTCGTGAGGATGGCCATGCCCATCCCCAACCATGAGACCCTTAGGGAATTTGGTGTGGGTAACCAAAAATAAGAGAGAGCGGAGGCGTTGTTGTTTTTTATATTAATTTGAGAGTGAGTGTACGATCGTGAAATAAACATGCAAGCGGACAATGTAATGGCGGATAAACAAAGAAAATAAATTAACACACAATACAATATCGGAATTTAAATAATTATTAGTATAGATATTCTTTTACTTGATGAAAAATCAATTAACAATTTAATTGGTAATTCAACAAATAAAAAACTACCATATGCCAAAATATTATTTAATACATCATTATATATAAAAAACTTGCATAATAATTGAATTTAAAGAGAAAAGTTTAGGAATGGGCCTGTTTGAAGCTTTAAACTGGAGGGTGTAGATAGCAATCTGAGCCCAAGCCCAAAATGCTGCTGGATCTTGTATGAGATGCTCCATGGAAACAGAGTGTGGTCCACCATTCTGGATCGTCGGATCTGGACCTCATCAGATCTGATGGTCTATAGCAGGAGGGTGCAAGATGGATACAATACACATACATGTACCAGATTTCGAACAGACCACACAAGTGGTGACAAGTGTCACCACCTAAACTATCCAACATGATAAAATTTCAACTAATATACTCCTAAATTTACATTTTTACTATCACTTATATAACTAAAGAATAAATACTAACTCTAATAAAAAATAAACTAATATTAATATAAAGTGGAAAATAGAAAATAGTTTATTATTATTATACATATATTTTTTATTAGGCCAAACTTATTTTAAAAAATAAACCTAATATTAATATATTATTATTATACATATATTATACATATATTTGTTAGTAAAAAAAAAACTTTATTATATAAGTAAGACTAAACCTATTTTAATTAGGCTAATAACTCAAACTAAGTTACTTATATATTTTTTTAAGAACAGAAACTATTATTATTCTTTTTTTAAAAAAAACAAAACTATATCAGTTTCCTATTAACAGTTTACTAACTAAACTACATTCTATAATATAAGTATTATATAAAAATTAAATTAATTCTTATAAACAAAACTAATTTTCCTAACAAAACAAAAAAACACACCTAAATCGCTCATCTCTCTCACGAACTGAAAACTCTCATCCTCTTGTTATCATGCAAACCCACTCAGTGACCGCCGCTGTTCACACGATCCTCTCAACCTCGACGAAAATCTCCTCGCCGCTCTCGATCGGGACTGCGATTCTCACCGACGTTCCTCTCCGATCCTCTCAAACTCGCCGCGATCTGATTCCGAAAACCCTCTCTCGAACTCGCCGCGATCTTCTCTGATTCTCTCGTCTCTCTTCTGTGATCTATCATCGTCGTGACTATCTCTCTCTTTGTCGTTGCTATTTCGTTATCTGATATTGCTATTGTTGTTTACAGGTTTGGGAATGGAAAAGGGAGTGAAACCCTAACTCCTAACAGTGATGATATGAGGAAACATGAATGTCGGGAAAAGGAAAGGAGGAACAGAAGACGGTGGACGGCGGCTTGACCGCAACCCCGGTGAGATCTCCTCCTTTTTTACCTTAAGCTTTGCTTCTTCCTCGTCTTCTCTTTCTGAAGGATTTCTTTTCCGGAAAATGATGATGGGTCTGTAGATAGGTATTGTTCTGTGTTTGGTTTTCTGGTCAATCTTGTTCTGGGTTTTTTGGCTGATGGTGTTTAGTATGCGGCTAGGGTTTTTGTCTGTGGAATTTCGGCTAGGGTTTGGTGAACAGTTGCTCTGAATTTTCGGCTAGGGTTTATGAACAGTAGTCTCTGCCTTTGAGTTATAAACTTTAATCCTTTTATACTGTCAGCACTTAGGGTTTCTTTGTTCTGATCTTTTGAAAAACAAACCTTCTTTGCTTGATGGGCTTGCATCAATTGGTATTGGGCTGATATGTTTTGATTCTTTGGCTGTTTGATGCTGTATTTTCTGATATCTGTTTTGATATGCTGGCGGTTAGTATTATTTTTCGTTATTTGTTTTGATATCGTGTTGGATGTCTTTATGGTAAATCTTGCCGAAAAGGTGTATACCCTTGCCTGATAAAGCTACAAATCATATGCTTTTCAAACTGCTTTTCCTCATCTTCTTTCCACACCTCCTATTGTGAACCAAGGGTTCCCTTGTGGATTTGCAATAGCGAGTTTATGGCCGATGATTTGTATATGAGGCCCCGGTTTTGAACGATCGAAACCCTTGCACAACCTGATTCCGGAAAGAAAATCCTAATGATGAGATAGGATTATGTATTCTCTTGTATTATGTTTATGTTGTCCGTTATTTGCTAATCACATTTCTTTGCTTTGTTTCATGAACGCAAGTAATGGCATGAGCTTTGGAGCATGGTGAAGGCAAACTTTGGACAAGAAGGCAAGGTGTGGAAATGGAGCAAGAAGGCTTGAGGCAAAGAAAACAACAAAGATTTCCAATAGAAGATAGGATTAGGACATAACATGTGTAGTATTTTGTATGTTTGCATTTATGAACAAAACTTGTACTAGTAACCTTGGAATTCTTGTGTTAGAAGTTCGGAAATTTGTAACATCACATCATTTGAATTGCTTTGTGGATTCCAATGATTTTGTAATGAAACACATCACTTGTTAATATTGAATAACAAAATGTATCTTGAACGCGACATAAGACCTTGATCATTCAACAATTGCCTTGTAGTATTGTAGAACTTATATCTTGTAATCCAAGAAACTTCCCTAGTAACTTGAATTTGAGAATTAACCATGAATGGATATTACACATGAAAATTGTAATAATGTTTGAAACTTTAAGCATAGGAGTTGTAATAATCTTGAACGATTTGAATGAAATCGGAAGCGATTGAAAGAAAATGGTTGGAAATATGAATTAATCATGAATGGAAATTTCCAACTTTACTTCAACTTACTCTTTTCTCATGAACACACTTCTTGCACAAGTTAAAACTTGATGTATCAAGTAAACAACAAATGAATCCAAATTTGAATCACTCTTAAATTCATACTTTAATCTCCAAATTAGAACCAAAAATATCAAATGAATGAAGGAAGCAAGAATGTCCTTGAATTGATAGAAATAATATTTGCCATGCTCTTGATCATATAATAAACCCAATGGCGATCATGCTCAAAACCTTAATCCAAATGACGAGGAGAAATTTGCAAGAACTTGATTAAAACCCTTATCTCATAACTCATTACCACCTAATCTCAAATTCTTATCAACTTGTTACTCAAGCACCAGGAACATAACCAAATAAAAGATAACCACCCAACTTGACTACCATAATGAATTCATACATCATAACCTGCGCTATGGCCTCAACAATCCATGAAATACCAATACCTTAAATCCTCCGAAGACGGAATAAGCCTTGAAATATGGAGATAATAGTGACCATAAGAATTTGAGTCCAACGGACTTCTACTGATAACTGAAAGTGTACTAAGATAACACTCATGATAATGCTTCAGATATCATGCCAAGAAAGACGTCACACATTTAATAATCGACAATGAATGCCTTGAATCTCGTGGGCGATGAACACGACTGGGAAAGATCTCAACATGTGGCAACTTGACATTCGTAAATCTTATACACAAGTTCTCTGGATGAATATTTACATACATCAACTATTGCCAAGAACGAACCAAGATGACGAGCGAACCAAATGCACTAGAATTGGAATTGTTGATCAATAAACGGATAATCAATATCCACCCTTTTACAACTTGAACAATGAACTCGAAACAACAGCAAAACCCAAACTCGTGATGAATTGATCTCCTGAATCAGGAGGTAACGACATTCAAAACAACCAGACTTCCGTAGCTCCAATCAAGAACAGACCATTCAATTCAACAATCGAACACCAAGCCCTTTCTGTTCAACAGAGAAACTTTGGGAATCAACTCCAATCCGTAACCATAGTCCCAGTGATATGAATGCATGTGAGTGTTATGATAAATGCGAAGCCTAAACCGATAAAACCGAGATAGAGGGCAAATTTTGGGTGCAATAGTTTCTATTTAATCGTCTTAAACCTGAAAGTGAAATTGGCGCTAGCCTTTTGAACTTTCAAGGTAGAAGAAGATTAAATACTACAAGAACCCAAAAATTTGCGCTCCGGAGAACAAGTGGAAATATATTTTGTTTTCCGTATTTTCAATTTTTTTGATTTTTTTCTTTTTATATATTTTTTCGTGATTTTTTTTTGAACAGTGTCGGTACATCGAGGAACGAATGCGCTTGAATAAGCGACTTCACAGATTAGAAATGAAAACTGAGAGATCTTTGAAACGAGCATACTTCAATAAGTTGCATCGCAGATCAAAAAGACGAAACCAGACAGACCTTTGGAACGAGCATACTTCAATAAGTTGCTTCGCAGATCAGAAAGGTAAGAACTCATAGATCTTTGGAACGAGCATACTTAAATAAGTTGCATCGCAGATCAAAAAATAAGAACAGGTAGATCTTTGGAACGCGCATACTTCAATAAGTTGCATCGCAGATCAAAACGAAACCAGACAGACCTTTGGAACGAGCATACTTCAATAAGTTGCTTCGCAGATCAGAAAGGTAAGAACTCATAGATCTTTGGAACGAGCATACTTCAATAAGTTGCATCGCAGATCAAAAATGAGAACAGGTAGATCTTTGGAACGCGCATACTTCAATAAGTTGCATCGCAGATCAAAACAAAACCAGACGGACCTTTGGAACGAGCATACTTCAATAAGTTGCTTCGCAGATCAGAAAGGTAAGGACTCATAGATCTTTGGAACGCGCATACTTCAATAAGTTGCATCGCAGATCAAAATGAGAACAGACAGGAGTATATGTCAGGTAAAGATATTAGACACACACAAGAAGGAGACCGACTGGAGCAGACTCATTGGGGAGGAGATATATGGAGTGGTAAAATCGTCGATCGAAGACGAATTCACGGGGAAATAGGCCAACCAAAGGGGATCCTAGCAAGGATTGCTGAGTTACGTTGGACTTTAAAAGTTTGCAAATATGCAAGAAAAACAAAATCCCTCAGGCCAAAGGCGGGGTGTGATTCTTTAAGAGTGGCAATTATATGAATTACCACACACCAAGTATGGATACTCAAACAATTGAGAAGCAAGAAAGGTTAGACACCGACTCTTACTCACACTCTAACGATAGAGGCAAACATGGGTAAGAATACAAAAATAAAAATTTGCAAAAAGTAAGACGCTTGGTAATTGAATTGAATTTGAATGATGTAGGAGACCGACACAGGGTCAAAAAAAATGCAGATAGCAACATCACGAAGATATGTCATGAGGAAACTTAACAGGGAATACCACTTGGGATTTTTTAGACTTTTCTTTGGAGACGCAAAAAGGTACTCGAGAAACACTTTAATCTGGCTTATGCTTAGATGCATGTTTGAGATTATTATTTTTTAGCGTAATGCTCCATATCAATGGAAATGCTACGCGTTTTTTTTTTGTTGAGGATGTTATGCAATGCAATGATGCATGTTTTGATATTTTGTCTAGGAATAAAGGCAATTGTGAGCTGCCGAGGGAACATCAACCCTCCAAGAATTGAATACAATCATCTGGTCTTCATCAAAGAGATGATAGTCTGGACCCTGGTAGGGGGATTGCAGAGTAGAAGTATCATCTTTCAATGATTAGCATCACTGGAAAGTAACTCCTGGAGATTAACATTCATCTGGGATGACAATCGTATTGCGTAGAGTTCCTGATTACGAGCTCTAGCATAAGAGGGGTCGACAACATCTTCCGGCACAAGTGAGCTTTGGAAAGTGATCTTGCCGGCGTAAACCGTTCTTTGCAATCTTCCGCGTCAGGGAAGGATCGATAACATCCAAGGGCACACATATGCCATGGATAACTCTTGTGGGAGAGAAAGAAACTTTGCTGGTGATTTAAGCTCGAACGTGCGACGCTCTTTACTTAAAATCCTTGCATAACAAAAACTGTAAAACAGGAGATATAACAATAATTCTGCTACGGTGATCAACTGTTTCATTCGTTAATGCCGTGTACCCGTAATTCCGAGTAACTTCAGAAATTATGCCACGTGCGTTGGCAATCGATGTTTTATACGAAGTTTATTAAAATATCGGACGCCGCTTTTGCAAACAAAACAAGAAAAAACATGAGAATAAGATGAGATAAATAATAGAAAACACAGTTTGATGAAAGTAATTTTATTGATTGATTAGCCCGTAAATGAGCATTTACATCAAGAAGCAAATCCGAAAAGAGGCAATTGCTTATACATCAAAGTTAAAAGAAAAGGTGACAATAAAATCAGGGATTTTGTCGAATCCTGAATCCGCCATGTCCTTCACAACCTCAACGTTCCTCCATATCGAGCCGTCAACAGAAAATGCTCCGATTAGATGACCTCCATCTCCTCGATTATCAAGTTATTGTAAAAGTCGATCAAACAGTGTCGTGCATTGTAGTCGTCGCCTTGAATCCCTAATTTTGCTCGACCGCCTTTCGGTTTTCAATCCAGGATACCTTTTTCGCCAAGCCGCCTTTCGTGTTTTCGACTTGCGGTGTACAATCTTTTGTATTTATCCCTAACTTTTGCTCGAACCTCTGGGTTCGTCGGGATGCCCTTATTTTGCTTAGGTTAGTCAACCTAACGGGTCTCTTTTATGCGAAGTATTTTTTGACTACATCTGCATTGATCGGGTGAGGGAAATCCTCTCCGTCCATAGTCGCGAGCAACATAGCTCCTCCAGAGAAGACTTTCTTTACGACATATGGTCCTTCATAATTTGGAGCCCACTTGCCCCGAGCGTCTGTACTGTTGGGAGGCAAAATTCTCTTCAGCACCAGGTCACCAGCTTGGAAATTTCGTGGACACACTCTCTTGTCGAAAGCCCTTTTCATACGCTCGTATAGCCGTCCATGACAAATAGTCACAATCTCTTCTCGTCGATGAGATTCAATTGATCAAGTCTATTTTGAACCCATTCACCATCGAAGTTGCACATCTGTTAAAATCCTTAAGGAAGGAATTTCAACTTCCACGGGTAGGACTGCTTCCATACCGTATACCAAGGAGAAGGGAGTTGCCCCTGTTGACGTGCGTATTGAAGTGCGATAGCCGTGCAAGGCAAATGGTAACATCTCGTGCCAATCCTTGTAAGTGACAACCATCTTCTGTACAATCTTCTTGATATTTTTGTTTGCCGCCCACAGCACCATTCATTTTTGGACGATATGGAGAAGAGTTATGATGTTTTATCTTGAAACTGCCACAATTCTTTCATCATTTTGTTGTTAAGATTCGAGCCGTTATCGAATGATCTTCTCGGGAACCCCATAGCGACAAATGATATTATGCTTGATGAAGCGTGTGACCACTTGTCTAGTGACACGAGCATAAGATGCTGCCTCAACCCATTTGGTAAAGTAGTCAATGGCAACAAGGATGAATCGATGTCCATTAGAAGCGGTGGGCTTAATTTCTCCAATCATATCAATGCCCCACATCGCAAAAGGCCATGGAGAAGTCAAAACATTTAATGAAGAAGGTGGCACATGCATCTTATCAGCGTAAATTTGGCATTTGTAGCATGTTCTGGCATGGTTGTAGCAATCATTCTCCATGGTGGACCAATAATAGCCTGCTCTCAAGATCTTCTTGGCCATGGTGTGTCCACTAGAATGCGTCCCGAAGGAACCTTCATGAATTTCTTCTATAATCTTATTTGCTTCGTGTCTATCCACGCATCTGAGCAAAACAGAGTCATAGTTCCTTTTGTACAACACACCCCCATTGAGGAAAAACTTAGCCGAGTACTTGCGCAGAGACTTCTTATCAACGATGGAAGCATCATCAGGGTATTCTTTCGTCTCGAGATACCTTTTGATGTCATAGAACCAAGGTTTCTCATCTGCCTCACCTTCTACTTCATAGCGTAACGCAGCTCATCCAATTTCATTATAGTGATAGATTGGGCATCATTCGCCCATCCGACTTTAAACATGGATGAGAGTAGCCAAAGCGTCGCAAATTATTCTCTTCCCTTGGATGTGATCAAAAGTGATCTCGTCGAAATAAGGGATCAACTTCAAGACATGATCTCGGTATGGAATCAAATTCGGATGGCGGGTCTCCCAATCTCCATTGATTTGACTAATTACCAAGCGGAATCTCCATACACCGCCAAGATTTTAATTTCGATCAATGGCCGCTCAATCCCGAAAATACAAGCTTCGTACTCGGCCACATTATTGGTGCAATCGAAACAGATTCTGGCAGTGAATGGAATATGAAAACCTGTTGGAGAAGTGATAATGGCGCCAACGCCATTTCCTAATGCATTTGAAGCTCCATCGAATGCCATTGTCCACCGAGCCGTGCTCGGGTCCATCTTCGTGCCCGAATGTTACAATCTCTGATATACATAATATCCTCATCAGGGAACTCAAACTTCATCGGCTGATAGTCATCATCTAACGGTTGTTGAGCGAGATAGTCTGCCACCACACTACCTTTGATAGCCTTCTGAGTAGTGTATTGGATATCATATTCGTCAGATCATTTGCCACCGGCTATCCTTCCCGTGAGAGCTGGCTTCAAAGATATACTTTATCGGGTCCATTTTGGAGATCAAGAAAGTAGTGTGAGTCAACATGTCTTCGAGTCGCTTTGCGCCCATGCGAGCGCAACAAGTCTTTTCCAATAATGAATACCTCGATTCGCATTCGTGAACTTCTTGCTCAAATAGTATATGGCGTGCTCTTTCACTGTCTCATCATGTTGACCGAGCACACACCCATGGAATTCTCCAACACGGTCAAGTACATAATCAACGGTCTACCTTCCACCGGGTGAGAGAATTGAGGCTCTTGTAGGTACCTCTTTATACCGTCGAACCGACAATCATCGCTCCACTGGTTGTGGGATTCTTTCTTAACTTGAAAATAGGTTCACGGTAGTAAGATGAGAAATGAACCTAGCGATGTAATTTAGTCTTCCCAAGAAACCTCGCACTTCTTTTTTCCTTGGCTCGCATCTCTTGTATCGCTTTTATCTTAGTGGTCAACCTCAATCCCTTTCTCGCTACAATAAAGCCTAAGAGTTTCCCGATCTCACCCCAAAGGTGCACTTGGGTTCAACCTCAGCCTGAACTTTCTCAACCTTTCGAACAATTTCAACAAGTGAACCAGGTGTTCTTCTTCTGTCTGGGACTTGGCAATCATATCATCCACGTAGACTTCAATCTCTTTATGCATCATATCGTGAAAGAGAGTGACCATAGCTCGCTGATATGTTGCCCCTGCGTTCTTCAAACCGAAAGGCATCACTTTGTAGCGAAAGTTCCCCACGTGTAATGAAAGTAGTTTTCCATATCATTGGGCGCCATCTTAATCGGTTGTGAGAAACCATCCATGAAGGAGAATACTTTAGCTTGAGCGATTATCGACCAAAATGTCGATGTGCGGGAGAGGAAGTCATCCTTAGGGCTAGCCTGCTCGTATCCCTATAATCAACACACATCCTTACCTTGCCCTTTCTTTGATACGATGTTGGCAACCCATGGGGATAAGAAACAACCTTTAGGAAACCCTTCCATGCTTTCGAACTTCTTCTTTGATTTTTCTTGACATTTCGGATGTGTTCTGAAGCTTCGCACCGGCAGCCTTCTTTGAGGGGCAATTCATGCATGACGATGTCAGTATCTAACCCGGGCATATCTTCATAAGACCAAGCAAAGATGTCTACGTACTCATGTAGCATTTCGACAAGCTTTTGCTTAACTCCATCTTCCAATGCTGCCCCAATCTTGACCTCCTTTCGAGCATCCTCGGTTCCTAGATTGATTACTTCTAGAGCTTCTTGGTGCGGCTGGATGACCTTTTCTTCTTGCCTCAACATCCTGGCTAATTCTTCAGGTAATTCACAGTCCTCTTCGGCTTCCTCTTCGGCTTGATAAATTGGTTCATCGAAATCATAATGAGCCACAGCAGAATCATCGTCGACAAAATCCGGGTCCGTCGAAGGACCGCATCTGCGTTGTTGGTAATTTTATTTTTATTATTATTTTTTACTTAAGTTTTTTTTATAAAACAAAATGAAAAGACAAAAGGTTTGTATAAAAAAGAAAATAAGATTTGATATTGTCACCTTTAAAAGAAATAAGTGAAGAAAAAAACAAAGAGAGAAAATTTGAATGCAAAAAGGACGTCCTTCATTAATGATAAACTTGAAAGTTAAAAACATGGTGGCCCTACAAGATGATCACTACGTCTTGGGCATAACGAGGAATTATGGCATGACATAAAAAAATTACTCTTCAAAGCGGGTAACCACAAGAACATCTTCAACGAGCCAATTTGAGAGCTCGCGTCCGAACAGTTGGGTAGATCCACTTGTCCACATCATAGTCACCATCCGCTTCACCATCAATGGCATCAACATCTTCAACTGGATTCCACCTTTGACAAACTTGAGGAGGAGACACCCTTTGCTCATTGGGGTGAGACTGGACCTTCATTTTGGGAGCAAAACCCAAACCCTCTTATCCGTCTGGTAGGAAGTTCTAGCACTCTTCCCCGGATGTCCCGACTTGACAATAGCTCGAGCTTGTAGGATGCCATGGAGACTTCACCTTTTGCAAAGGGATCTTATCGTAATCGCCTCAAAAGCTTGGCATGGAGTTTCGTGGATCTCTCCTTCAACTTCAACGCACGAAAGTTGCTCGGATGACGACGACATAATCTTCTTCACCATAAATGGTGACCACCTTTCCATTAATTAAGAACTTCAACTTTTGGTGCAAGGTGGATGTCACGACCACCTCATGAATCCAGGCGTCCAAGCAAACAACAGGAGGGATTAATATCCATGACGAAAAAGTTGCATCAAAACTGCGGGCCCACCTTGATAGGTCCACCTCACCAAACCGATCTCTTCGACCCAACGCCTTAACTATCAAATCACCGGGTCTCAAAGACAACACCTTCATAATCCAACTTCAAGAGAGTAGACTTTGGAAGAACATTGAGGATGATCCCGTGTCAACCAAAGACACGGACAAAGTAGTTCTCGCTATCTCCACGGAAACGTGTAGCGCTTTGTTATGCTTCCTTCCTGGAGGTAAATCAAAGTCAAGAAACCGAGACCATTACTTGTGAAATGTTGTTCACGATACCTCCAAACGGTTAACCGATATCTCCTGGGCACGAAAGACGTTCCCAACAATGCATAAGAGCATTGCGGTGAGGCTCGATCCTCAACAAAGCTAGGATAGAAATCTTGGCGGGCGCCGGTGGTCAATTATCTTGTAATCGCTCTTCCTTATATACCTCATCAATTCTTCAACATCTTTGGTCATCTCGGGGCTCGAGTGTTCGAATCTTTGCCGACTCACCCCAATCATGACTCCTTCCCTTTGCTTTAGCCTTGGCCAAAGCGAAATTTTCTCAACTAGATTGGGTGAGAGAAGATCCGCCCACTTCTGTAATCCGACTTTCTTCCGCAATGTCATGCACGCAGCTCAAATCCTCCAATCTTCTTTTCATCGCTTTCTCCTTCGAGGTCTCCACATTCAATTTCTTGCCGTCACGGTAGTACTCGCACCCATAATTCCATGGGATGGCCTTTTCGCTAGTGTAGGTCTTGGACCCGCAAAGTGATAATCACAGAGATTTCTTAGTCGGCACGGGATTGTAACGGAATCCTTCTAGAAGTGACGGGATAGTGACCACGCCAACCTCATCTTCAACATTCGCACATCAAGTTCTTTACGAATCAAGAGTCCCTTCAAGAATCAAACGAATCTCGCTCTCAAATTATCACAACCTTCAATTTGGATTAAACATTGTTTACAACCATCATCACAACCAGGGAAATCTCCCTTTAACAACAATTGCTTTTTTATCCACCACAATGGAGTGGTCAAATCACTAACATCCATTATCAGGTTCAGACTTCCATCTTCGCAAATTGCATTAACAGCATTTCCACCATGAGGAGGTAAAGGTCTGAATGACATTAGGAGTGGGAGGAGGTCCAAAGTTGATCGCCTCGTTGTCTAGTAAATTCGCACCTTGTACTTGAAAGCATAGCAATTCTCAATGGAATGCCCCGGAGCGTTAGAGTGATAGAGACAGCGGGCATTCACATTGAAGTACTTCGGTGGGTTATCAGGGTCAATCTTTAGATGGCGCAATTTAATCATATTCAGACTTTGCAAATGGGCGAATACCTCCGCATAAGACATTGGCAAAGGGTCAAACTTCTTCATGGGTCTTGGTGGTATTGTCTCGAGCAACATCTTGTTTTGGAACACTAGCGGAATAGTTACTGCAACTTGACGATTGAATTCTGGCGCTTCTCCTTTCCTCTTTCATCGGCACTCGACTCGCCTTCCTTCTTCTTTTGGTAACCACCAAAAGCCTTTTGGTGCCACCAACTTGATTCTTGTCGCACCAACATCTTGGATCTTTCCTAACTTGATCCCCATCTCAACTCTTTCTCCAAACATCACCATGTCGAAAGTCGGTCGATGCAAGAGGCATAGTACGCCCATCTAGTGTGCCGTAAACATTTCCACCATCTCTCGCTCCACCATAGGGGTTGAACTTTAGCTACCTCGCGCCACCTTTGCGCGTACTCCTTGAAAGATTCATTTCTTCGAGCTAAGTTGTGCCGGGTTCTCGAGGCGCCATATCGTTGTTAAAGCCATAATGTTGAACAAAAGCTACAATCAACTCTCCAAGTTCGCACTGGAGCTATCAAGGCCCATATACCAATCCAATGGCCCATCACCAAACTATCTTGGAAAAATGCATCAAGAGCTTCTCATCCTTACGCAGACATCCTCCTATAGTAATACCTCAAGTGGGTTTTAGGACAAGAGTTGCCCTTGTACTTCGAAAGCTCTGGGATTTTAAATTTTGGAGGAATCCTCACTCCTTGAACCAATCCCAAGTTGGACATGTCGAAACCCAAAACATCCTGATTCTCAAAGGCTTGCATGCGCTCCTCGAGCATCTTCAACTTCCTATCAGCTTCGGTCGGCTCCTCAACATTGGAAAACCAATCCTCAAAGTTATCTTCATCATGCCGAGGAATCGAATCAATAGTCCTTCGCACGGTGGAGGTACCAACACAGTTGTTCTTTGGCGGACGTGGGGTAGGCGGGGAGGAACCACCGCAGATGATCCATTTGAGCACTGGTTCTCGGCGAGATCATTAAGACCGCGTTAACTTCCATGCGATTTCAGACAAAGCATTCCCATGTGGGGGAGGAAGAATTGCGGCTTCTTCGGTAGTGACTGCAGTGGGCCTCACAACCAGAGCTCTCAACTCCTCTTGTTGCAGAGCCATGTTTTGAATTATCTCCATCAATTGCCCTATACGAGTATCCATTCTTGTCCCAGGCAGCCATGTCGACTTCCATCTTCTCCATCGTTTCTTCAAGTTACTTCTTGTCGGGTAACGATGAACGATGAAACCAGTAGTCTCGTGGAGAAGAAAACCAACGTCAGAAGTAAGATGACTGATCTCAAAACCCTGTTATGTATGATATGCTATGAGAGTATGCATGCATGCCCATGATATGTTTTTGTACATTTTATTTTCAGGGACTCTTTGAAGACTCGTTAGTTAACAATAAACATTAGGAAAAAGCATTAAACGCAATTGACGAAATTTCATAGAAACTCAAAGTGTTAGTTGTGACTACAAGGTTCAAGCTCAAATAGAGCAATAAGATTCGTCGAATTTAAATCATTACAATAATAATTAGATTCAAATATTCAAATAAGATAAGTGGCTAAAACTAGAAGTGTTGTCCACGACGAGGCTTCAAATCTCTAGTTTCCTTGAACTCATTCACCTCTTGACAGAGGAGAGGAAATCACTCACACAGGAGGTATCGGGTTGCCTTCGAGGTCTTCTAGGGCCGACCGAGTCTCAAGGTACGTCAACAATCAAACGGTTACACATGTCAACCATTTCATGTACTTCCAATAGAAATTTATTCATTCTTCTAGAAAGGACACTAGTTCATCCTTTTCATCTAACAGACGATTCACTTTTGGATCTCATCAATCCAACCTTGGCATTGCTCTCTAAGGCCTTCGTAAGCATCCCTATTGTTATCTCTTTCTTCCTCGCAATGTTTAGCTCTTGAATTTTTCACTAATTCAATTGCTTCCAATTCTCGGCGATGCACTTCTTCTTTGCGCTTATCTCATTCTCTAGCATTTTATTGGTTCGTTCCAGAGATGCTTCTAACTTTGAAATCTTTGCTTGAGACGTGCTTTCAATGCTCTCTTTTCTTCAACCTTTCCTTCATCTAGATAAGCTGGCCCTTTGTTCTTGAGCGGTCTTGATTGTCGACGGAGGTCCCTTGCCCCACTTGCGGACTCCTCAAGTTTTCAGAACATCTCATCAGGAGCTCTTCATCCTTTTCATTTTGTATTCTTCTCCCCTCTAATTCTTCTTTTACCTCCTTGAGGTTGGCTTCTAAATTTTCTGCTCTGAGGAAAATGCGAGAATTAGAGCTTTGTAGCTCCAATCTTTCCTCCTCCATCTTTCGATAATTTCTCAAGCCTCATATTCTCCTCTATTGGCACATGAGTGATTACAGTTCGGGATGATCAAAGGGTACCTCCACAAAGTAAGGCTTGATTTCTTGGACTCTCTCACCCATGGCGATAAGACCTTCCATCAATTCCGCCTCTTGATTAACTCTCGGCTTTCCCTATGGATTTGACCCCAAGCTCTTCGGATCTTCAATACTTCGTTGCGGTCCTTTTTACCAAGTTCGTGCACAATGAAGCTTTCCAAGTGCTCAAGCCTTGGTTCATTCTCCATTGGATACCCCAATTGCCTTGTCGCAAGTCTTGGGTTATAATTGATGCAACCCATAGACCCAATCAAAGGAACATTAGAATATCCACCACAGTGAGTGATAACATCAACGAATCCCCAACCTGGAGAATGCCACATCACACCATCGGTACGTTAGTGAAGCCAATTTTGAGACCAAGATAAGTTTCTCGTGATCTTCTCCCACGGTCCACTCTGAGGAATATGAGAAGTCAACCATAAATACAGCAGTGGAGAACAACACAGAACCACCCCTCGCTTCTTCAGATGTCTCTCATGGAGATGGTAAAGAACATCAGCCAACAGTGTAGGAACAGGGTTCTTCGACATGAATATGCTAATAGCAGACAGGCTCAAGTAACCAATTTCATTAGTTGGAAACAAAACTACCCCAAAGATGAGTAAAGCAAGTATGGAGCTGAAAGTCGGCCAATCGTCTTGAACATTCAAACTTAACAACTTATCTTCCAAGTTTTGCCTAAGAATACCTTTGTCTGTAATCCAAGGTGCCACCTCCCTTACAGGAAGAAACAAAGCAGCAGCTACCTTAGCCTTATCGAGGTCTTCCCCTATGTTGAGGAAAGGAGTGTCGTCCTTCAAAGGCCAATTAAGGATTCTCTCGAACTCTTCAATTGTAGGAACGAGCTGAAAGTCTTGGAATGTAAAGCATCGAAGAGGAGGATCATAGTACTTTGCCAGAGCAATCAAAGCTTCCATGTCCACATTGGTAGTCAAAAGATCTAGGATGTTCCCAAACCTCTTCCCGAAATAAGCTCTAATGACAGGTGGAATTCTTTCACTTTGAGTTATCAGCTTCCCCAACTTCAGTTCTTTGAATTTGAGACATGGAACGATCTTCACAGTTGGATTCATTCTTCCTTTCGCCATCGCACCAACAAAATCTATAAGGTTCCCTGAAAATAAAAGTTATATGCTAAATGGTTTTGTGCAAATGTATGCAATGCATGTTGCAAATTAAATAGAACAGGTTCATAGGATCGGCCGGTCATGGTTTCGACGTCTACCCAACAATTCCCCGGGTAAGGCTAATCTTATGTTCTTTTTGCTAAATGATTCTTGGGGTCTCAGATCCCCTTTTACAAACACTATCATCGTGCGAGAGGCCTACATGGCGATAGTATTTGTAAAAGTATACCCCAAGAAACGGCTCTTAACAGGATGCTCTAAATCCAACATTTGAGCGTTTTGGTCTCGGTTAGGACAACATGAACAAACTTAGAGTTATAGGTCATTTGTCCAAAGATTGATGTCCTAGCTAACGCGGGCCAACAACCTCCTTAAAACAACCAACTCTAAGCCGGAGCCTTCGCTTCGGGCCAACAAGACAATGGAGTCAAGTGGACCTAGGCTACGCAACCCCTCTATTCCTAAAAAGGTGACCTAGAAGCCTTGGTAGTGGGCTTATCTATGTAACAATGCCCATGAATTCCCATCACAATAATATATCAACAGATTAATATATATAAAGCATAGAGAAAAATAAGCAAATAATCAATAGATAAGCTTAAAGAAGAAAGCGATAAACAAACACACAAACATGCGAAGAACTAAACTAGGGTTGACTCGCTTAGTCAAAAAAGTTTTAAAATTAGTCCCCGTGAAATCAAGCAACTCGATTTTCAAAAATCATTTAAATGAATTTTCAAAAACAATGAAATCGCCACTTAATTTTATTTGTTCTAAAAAGAACGGGAAAATATAGATAAAACCCACAACAATCGGATAAGGCGGTCTACAAGACCAAAAAAGGATGGATTCGGGAGTCGGTTACGCAAGGGGAAGGTATTAGCACCCCTTACGTCCATCGTACTCGATGGGACCCATTTAGTTCAAAATGTGTTTGTGTGTGTGTAATCGCTAATTTCTAAGTTATGAATAAGAATGAAACGGGATTTGTTTATTATTATTTTGAGTTTGACACGGTTTCGAAACCGCGTGCCTACGTATTCCCTCGTGCAATGGGAAAGTCAAAACTCCGTAGTTCTGGTTGAAAATGTCTTGGATTGATTGTGTTGATTTTAATTGAAATGTTTTTGATTTTTGATAATCGCATATGAGCGAAAAAAAGATTTGAATGGGTTGAATTGTTTTTAATTGTAGATGACAAGTACCAAAACGTCGGGATATCCTCTAACGATTCGATACTCGAGATTGGTGATTGAGGTCAACCGATCTTCTCTCATCCAAAATCTTTATTATGAAAAGAGTGAGGTGAAACAAAGTTCACTTTTTATTAAGTGTTATGGAATAAAGTATTTAAGTCATTGGGTTACCCTCTAATGGCCCAAATACTTTACATTTTAATTAAATCGTCAGAACCTCTAACAATTTAATTAAATTCCATATCACTATGTTTTTTTTGTTTTTGTAGAAAAAATTGATTTTTGAAAACAAATTCAATTAATTAATTTAATTTGAAAGTGTTTTAAATGTTCAAGTGTATGGAATAAAGTATTCGAGTCATTGGGTTTCCCTCTAACGGCCCAAATACTTTAAATTTTAATTAAATCGTTGGGCGAACCTCTAACAATTTAATTAAATACCATAACACCATTTTTTTGAAATTGCGGCGTTGGACGTAGAGAAATGATATTTCGGGTTATGATTAACCAAGTATATGGACTTGATTAACCATGAGACCCTGGTGCATGGTGATTGGTATATGGACCAATTATTTTTGGTTATGATTAATCAAGGCAACGAGGGCCCTAATTAACCTCGTGAGGATGGCCATGCCCATCCCAACCATGAGACCCTTAGGGAATTTGGTGTGGGTAACCAAAAATAAGAGAGCGGAGGCGTTGTTGTTTTATATTAATTTGAGAGTGAGTGTACGATCGTGAAATAAACATGCAAGCGGACAATGTAATGGCGGATAAACAAAGAAAATAAATTAACACACAATACAATATCGGAATTTAAATAATTATTAGTATAGATATTCTTTTACTTGATGAAAAATCAATTAACAATTTAATTGGTAATTCAACAAATAAAAAACTACCATATGCCAAAATATTATTTAATACATCATTATATATAAAAAACTTGCATAATAATTGAATTTAAAGAGAAAAGTTTAGGAATGGGCCTGTTTGAAGCTTTAAACTGGAGGGTGTAGATAGCAATCTGAGCCCAAGCCCAAAATGTTGCTGGATCTTGTATGAGATGCTCCATGGAAACAGAGTGTGGTCCACCATTCTGGATCGTCGGATCTGGACCTCATCAGATCTGATGGTCTATAGCAGGAGGGTGCAAGATGGATACAATACACATACATGTACCAGATTTCGAACAGACCACACAAGTGGTGACAAGTGTCACCACCTAAACTATCCAACATGATAAAATTTCAACTAATATACTCCTAAATTTACATTTTTACTATCACTTATATAACTAAAGAATAAATACTAACTCTAATAAAAAATAAACTAATATTAATATAAAGTGGAAAATAGAAAATAGTTTATTATTATTATACATATATTTTTTATTAGGCCAAACTTATTTTAAAAAATAAACCTAATATTAATATATTATTATTATACATATATTATACATATATTTGTTAGTAAAAAAAAAACTTTATTATATAAGTAAGACTAAACCTATTTTAATTAGGCTAATAACTCAAACTAAGTTACTTATATATTTTTTTAAGAACAGAAACTATTATTATTTTTTTAAAAAAAAAAAACAAAACTATATCAGTTTCCTATTAACAGTTTACTAACTAAACTACATTCTATAATATAAGTATTATATAAAAATTAAATTAATTCTTATAAACAAAACTAATTTTCCTAACAAAACAAAAAAACACACCTAAATCGCTCATCTCTCTCACGAACTGAAAACTCTCATCCTCTTGTTATCATGCAAACCCACTCAGTGACCGCCGCTGTTCACACGATCCTCTCAACCTCGACGAAAATCTCCTCGCCGCTCTCGATCGGGACTGCGATTCTCACCGACGTTCCTCTCCGATCCTCTCAAACTCGCCGCGATCTGATTCCGAAAACCCTCTCTCGAACTCGCCGCGATCTTCTCTGATTCTCTCGTCTCTCTTCTGCGATCTATCATCGCCGCGACTATCTCTCTCTTTGTCGTTGCTATTTCGTTATCTGATATTGCTATTGTTGTTTACAGGTTTGGGAATGGAAAAGGGAGTGAAACCCTAACTCCTAACAGTGATGATATGAGGAAACATGAATGTCGGAAAAGGAAAGGAGGTGGACGGCTGGCCATGACCGGTGAGATCTCCTCCTTTTTTACCTTAAGCTTTGCTTCTTCCTCGTCTTCTCTTTCTGAAGGATTTCTTTTCCGGAAAATGATGATGGGTCTGTAGATAGGTATTGTTCTGTGTTTGGTTTTCTGGTCAATCTTGTTCTGGGTTTTTTGGCTGATGGTGTTTAGTATGCGGCTAGGGTTTTTGTCTGTGGAATTTCGGCTAGGGTTTGGTGAACAGTTGCTCTGAATTTTCGGCTAGGGTTTATGAACAGTAGTCTCTGCCTTTGAGTTATAAACTTTAATCCTTTTATACTGTCAGCACTTAGGGTTTCTTTGTTCTGATCTTTTGAAAAACAAACCTTCTTTGCTTGATGGGCTTGCATCAATTGGTATTGGGCTGATATGTTTTGATTCTTTGGCTGTTTGATGCTGTATTTTCTGATATCTGTTTTGATATGCTGGCTGTTAGTATTATTTTCTGTTATTTGTTTTGATATGCTGGCTGTTGGATGCTGTTTATGGTAAATCTTGCCCGAAAAGGTGTATACCCTTGCTGCCCTGTATAAAGCTACAACACTGTCATGCCAAAACTGTTTTTCAAAACTGCTTTTCCTCATCTTCTTTCCACACCTCCTATTGTGAACCAAGGGTTCCCTTGTGGATTTGCAATAGCGAGTTTATGGCCGATGATTTGTATATGAGGCCCCGGTTTTGAACGATCGAAACCCTTGCACAACCTGATTCCGGAAAGAAAATCCTAATGATGAGATAGGATTATGTATTCTCTTGTATTATGTTTATGTTGTCCGTTATTTGCTAATCACATTTCTTTGCTTTGTTTCATGAACGCAAGTAATGGCATGAGCTTTGGAGCATGGTGAAGGCAAACTTTGGACAAGAAGGCAAGGTGTGGAAATGGAGCAAGAAGGCTTGGAGGCAAAGAAAACAACAAAGATTTCCAATAGAAGATAGGATTAGGACATAACATGTGTAGTATTTTGTATGTTTGCATTTATGAACAAAACTTGTACTAGTAACCTTGGAATTCTTGTGTTAGAAGTTCGGAAATTTGTAACATCACATCATTTGAATTGCTTTGTGGATTCCAATGATTTTGTAATGAAACACATCACTTGTTAATATTGAATAACAAAATGTATCTTGAACGCGACATAAGACCTTGATCATTCAACAATTGCCTTGTAGTATTGTAGAACTTATATCTTGTAATCCAAGAAACTTCCCTAGTAACTTGAATTTGAGAATTAACCATGAATGGATATTACACATGAAAATTGTAATAATGTTTGAAACTTTAAGCATAGGAGTTGTAATAATCTTGAACGATTTGAATGAAATCGGAAGCGATTGAAAGAAAATGGTTGGAAATATGAATTAATCATGAATGGAAATTTCCAACTTTACTTCAACTTACTCTTTTCTCATGAACACACCACTTCTTGCACAAGTTAAAACTTGATGTATCAAGTAAACAACAAATGAATCCAAATTTGAATCACTCTTAAATTCATACTTTAATCTCCAAATTAGAACCAAAAATATCAAATGAATGAAGGAAGCAAGAATGTCCTTGAATTGATAGAAATAATATTTGCCATGCTCTTGATCATATAATAAACCCAATGGCGATCATGCTCAAAACCTTAATCCAAATGACGAGGAGAAATTTGCAAGAACTTGATTAAAACCCTTATCTCATAACTCATTACCACCTAATCTCAAATTCTTATCAACTTGTTACTCAAGCACCAGGAACATAACCAAATAAAAGATAACCACCCAACTTGACTACCATAATGAATTCATACATCATAACCTGCGCTATGGCCTCAACAATCCATGAAATACCAATACCTTAAATCCTCCGAAGACGGAATAAGCCTTGAAATATGGAGATAATAGTGACCATAAGAATTTGAGTCCAACGGACTTCTCCTGATAACTGAAAGTGTACTAAGATAACACTCATGATAATGCTTGAGATATCATGCCAAGAAAGACGTCACACATTTAATAATCGACAATGAATGCCTTGAATCTCGTGGGCGATGAACACGACTGGGAAAGATCTCAACATGTGGCAACTTGACATTCGTAAATCTTATACACAAGTTCTCTGGATGAATATTCACATACATCAACTATTGCCAAGAACGAACCAAGATGACGAGCGAACCAAATGCACTAGAATTGGAATTGTTGATCAATAAACGGATAATCAATATCCACCCTTTTACAACTTGAACAATGAACTCGAAACAACAGCAAAACCCAAACTCGTGATGAATTGATCTCCTGAATCAGGAGGTAACGACATTCAAAACAACCAGACTTCCGTAGCTCCAATCAAGAACAGACCATTCAATTCAACAATCGAACACCAAGCCCTTTCTGTTCAACAGAGAAACTTTGGGAATCAACTCCAATCCGTAACCATAGTCCCAGTGATATGAATGCATGTGAGTGTTATGATAAATGCGAAGCCTAAACCAGATAAAACCGAGATAGGAGGGCAAATTTTGGGGTGCAACACATACCAACTATAAAAACTCAAGCTTTTACAAAAACAACAACATATCAACTATAAAAACTCAAGCTTTTGAAAAAACAACAACATATCAACTATAAAAACTCAAGCTTTTGAAAAAACAACAACATATCAACTATAAAAACTCGAGCTTTTACAAAAACAACAACATATCAACTATAAAAACTCAAGCTTTCAAAAAAACAACAACATACCAACTTTAAAAACTCAAGCTTTTACAAAAACAACAACATATCAACTATAAAAACTTAAACTTTTAAAATAAATCAACATATCAACCATAAAAACTCAAGCTTTAAAAAAAACAATTAAAAAACTAACGTTAGGGTACGATCGGAGTCTCTTATCTCCATGATAGGACCAATCCCTTGAGGACCTAATTGCAGGAAATAAACCGGTTGAACATGCAACCCATTGCTCACACCAGAAATAGTTGAATCAGTGCCTAAGATTTCAGCACCAAAGGCATTATGGTACCAATTAGCTGCATCTCGCGTGCGACCATGATAAAACCGAATTCGGTTTGATGCAGAACCAAAGTAAAATTTTGATTTGGTGTATATTTTATCAAATGATAATGCACACAAAATATACATCCAATTTTAAAAGACATTTTAAGAAATTCGCACAGTACACAGGAAGGTGATAGGGTAGAATAAGAAATTCTCTAAAAAAACCATTTATTAAAGAAGTGTTTGATGTGTGGTGGTGTCTTGTTGAATCACATCTCCAATTATCTTCATACATGTCATTCCAGCTCCATGCATCATAAAGCAATCAATCTTGTCACAGAGCGACCACACGTCTTCTCACAATCCAAGAGCAAGCACATTCAAATTCAAAAAATTCTTATTTGTCTTCATTTTAAAGTTTCTTCCCAAAAGTTATTGCTAGATAATTTTATGAGTGTTGTTTTTTTAAAGTAGAAAACTAGAAGCCATCGACGATGAAAATATCATTAACACTTTTCTTTCTCTTTGTGCTTTTTCTCTTCTATTTTACTAAGTTAAAACTACTTTTAAAATTTCAAGAGCATTTCAAGTGCTTTGACATGGCATGCATCAAAGTTTGCAATGCATGTTGCATTTCAAGTGCTTTGAGACAGCTTTAGGATGCATCAAAACTACAAAGGGTGTTCTTGAAATAAGAGTATTAAATAGAATAATAACAATTATCACTCTTATCCGTTTCATCCTTCCTTGATTATATGAGAATAATATAAATTATTATTATGATCTTTATTTCAAAAAAACTGTGTTGTTTATGTTTAGTTTCAAATGAACAACGCAAGTCACTTTATTTGTACAGGTGGCAAATTTAGAAGAAATAAAAGAACAATTCTTGACTCTAAAACATTAAATTCATTAAAAACCACAAATTCTACCTTAAATAAGAGAGAAGTAAACGATTACAATATAAAAATTATAATTAATCTAATAAAATACTGAAGTTATCTATTACTTATAATCTCTATATCATACTTAATCTAATAAAATACTCAAGTTGAACTATTACATTCATTCTCAGTCAAATGGTCTCGGTCACATAACCTAAACTCAGTCCAATGGTCTTGGTCACATTTATTCATACTTGATTGAGGGGATTTGGGATTAAGTTCATTGATCCTATTAGCCATACAAATCCAAAATTGTTAGCCAATTTAAAAACTCTAGTTTGCAAATCAATACTTGTTTCCCTAGTTAATACATTTGCTCCAGCAGCTTCAGCTTGTTCAACCAAGAGTTCATCTGCTGGAGAATGGAACAGGCATAACTGGTTGGAAGATTCCCGTCTATTAAAAAAATATTAAAACTATAATTAATCATCAATATCAAATATAAACTTATAATTAATCATCAATATCAAATATAAACTTATAATTAATCATCAACATCAAATATAAACTTACAGATGACTTCTTTGGACAGAATCTCTTATTTCCCATAGTTGCCTCTTCAAACCAGGATGGAGGAATATACTTCTTTCGATGACAAATCTCTCTCGTCTTCCATGGCCAAAAAAGGTAACCCATTCCCCCAAAACCTGTATCCCAAAAGCATTATGGTAAAAGGTTGAGGCATTCCTAGCCCTTTGATGTGGTACTAATAATAACAAATGTGCCATACGCACTGAATGTGGAGAAGACAGCTCAAACAAATTAGGATAATGGTTCATGACAAATGGAGGCAAAAGATTCATGGTTTGCAAAATCCATTTGAAGCCGAATGGATCCCTTATGTCATAAACCACCCAATCATCAACCACTTCGCGTCGAGTTCGTAGGGGCGGAGGCTGGGCATGGGATACAACATTAAACAAATCGACCATTGAACTAGTGCTAAGAACGTATATGGCCTTGGAGCGATTTGTCCTAACAGAGAATAAAAACAGATGCATTATGCATTGGAAAGTGAATAAAGAGAGCACTGTGCATATTCATACGGATAGCATTATGCACATGAGATTAAGCGCTTTGGAAAATTCAATCATACAAAAAAACGGTAAAGCTTTAAAAAAACAATAAAAAGTGCAAATAACATATCAACCAGAAGCTTTGAAAAAACAAAAAAAAACTCATAGTCAGCGTAAATGAACAACATATAAACAAGAAAAACTCATAGTCAGCGTAAATAAACAACATATCAACAAGAAAAACTCAAGCTTTTTATCAACTAGAAATAAACAACAACAACATCAACGAGAAATAAACAACATATCAACCAAAAAAACTGAAGCTTTTAAAAAAAAAACACATATCAACAAGAAAAACTCAAGCTTTTACAAAAACAACAACATATCAACTATAAAAACTCAAGCTTTTGAAAAAAACATCAACATACCAACTATAAAAACTCAAGCTTTTACAAAAACAACAACATATCAACTATAAAAACTCAATCTTTTGAAAAAACAACAACATATCAACTATAAAAACTCAAGCTTTTGAAAAAACAACAACATATCAACTATAAAAACTCAAGCTTTTAAAAAAGCAACAACATATCAACTATAAAAACTCAAGCTTTCAAAAAAACAACAACATACCAACTATAAAAACTCAAGCATTTACAAAAACAACAACATATCAACTATAAAAACTCAAACTTTTAAAATAAATCAACATATCAACCATAAAAACTCAAGCTTTAAAAAAAACAATTAAAAAACTAACGTTGGGGTACGATCGGAGTCTCTTATCTCCATGATAGGACCTATCCCTTGAGGACCTAATTGCAGGAAATAAACCGGTTGAACATGCAACCCATTGCTCACACCAGAAATAGTTGAATCAGTGCCTATGATTTCAGCACCAAAGGCATTATGGTACCAATTAGCTACATCTCGCGTGCCACCATGATAAAAACCGAAATTCCAGTTTCGGTACAAAACCGAAAGTAAAATTTTGATTTGGTGTATATTTTATCAAATGATAATGCACACAAAATATACATCCAATTTTAAAAGACATTTTAAGAAATTCGCACAGTGCACAGGAAGGTGATAGGGTAGAATAAGAAATTCTCTAAAAAAACCATTTATTAAAGAAGTGTTTGATGTGTGGTGGTGTCTTGTTGAATCACATCTCCAATTATCTTCATACATGTCATTCCAGCTCCATGCATCATAAAGCAATCAATCTTGTCACAGAGCTACCACACGTCTTCTCACAATCCAAGAGCAAGCACATTCAAATTCAAAAATTCTTATTTGTCTTCATTTTAAAGTTTCTTCCCAAAAGTTATTGCTAGATAATTTTATGAGTGTTGTTTTTTTAAAGTAGAAAACTAGAAGCCATCGACGATGAAAATATCATTAACACTTTTCTTTCTCTTTGTGCTTTTTCTCTTCTATTTTACTAAGTTAAAACTACTTTTAAAATTTCAAGAGCATTTCAAGTGCTTTGACATGGCATGCATCAAAGTTTGCAATGCATGTTGCATTTCAAGTGCTTTGAGACAGCTTTAGGATGCATCAAAACTACAAAGGGTGTTCTTGAAATAAGAGTATTAAATAGAATAATAACAATTATCACTCTTATCCGTTTCATCCTTCCTTGATTATATGAGAATAATATAAATTATTATTATGATCTTTATTTCAAAAAAACTGTGTTGTTTATGTTTAGTTTCAAATGAACAACGCAAGTCACTTTATTTGTACAGGTGGGAAATTTAGAAGAAATAAAAGAACAATTCTTGACTCTAAAACATTAAATTCATTAAAAACCACAAATTCTACCTTAAATAAGAGAGAACTAAACGATTACATTATAAAAATCATAATTAATCAAATAAAATACTGAAGTTATCTATTACTTATAATCTCTATATCATACTTAATCTAATAAAATACTCGAGTTGAACTATTACATTCATTCTCAGTCAAACGGTCTTGGTCACATAACCTAAACTCAGTCCAATGGTCTTGGTCACATTTATTCATACTTGATTGAGGGGATTTGGGATTAAGTTCATTGATCCTATTAGCCATACAAATCCAAAATTTTCAGCCAATTTAAAAAATCTAGTTTGCAAATCAATACTTCTTTCCCTAGTTAATACATTTGCTCCAGCAGCTTCAGCTTGTTCAACCAATAGTTCATCTGCTGGAGAATGGAACAGGCATAACTGGTTGGAAGATTCCCGTCTATTAAAAAAATATTAAAACTATAATTAATCATCAATATCAAATATAAACTTATAATTAATCATCAATATCAAATATAAACTTATAATTAATCATCAATATCCAATATAAACTTACGGATGACTTCTTTGGACATAATCTCTTATTTCCCATAGTTGTCTCTTCAAACCAGGATGGAGTAATATACTTCTTCCGATGACAAATCCCTCTCGTCTTCCATGGCCAAAAGAGGTAATCCATTCCCCCAAAACCTGTGTCCCAAAAGCATTATGGTGAAAGGTTGAGGCATTGCTAGCCCTTTGATGTGGTACTAATAATAACAAATGTGCCATACGCACTGAATGTGGAGAAGACATCTCAAACAAATTAGGATAATGGTTCATGACAAATGGAGGCAAAAGATTCATGGTTTGTAAAATCCATTTGAAGCCGAATGGATCCCTTATGTCATAAACCACCCTATCATCAACCACTTGGCGTCGAGTTCGTAGGGGCGGAGGCTGGGCATGGGATACAACATTAAACAAATCGACCATTGAACCAAGCTAAGCGATATGGCCTTGGAGCGATTTGTCCTAACAGAATAAAAACAGACGCATTATGCATTGGAAAGTGAATAAAGATAGCACTGTGCATATTCATACGGATAGCATTATGCACATGAGATTAAGCGCTTTGGAAAATTCAATCATACAAAAAAATGAAAAAGCTTTAAAAAAACAATAAAAGTGCAAATAACATATCAAACAGAAGCATTGAAAAAACAATAAAAAAACTCATATTCAGCGTAAATAAACAACATATAAACAAGAAAAACTCATAGTCAGCGTAAATAAAAAACATATCAACAAGAAAAACTCAAGCTTTTTATCAACTAGAAATAAACAACAACAACATCAACGAG
This sequence comes from Vicia sativa, assembly GCA_021764765.1. Taxonomy (NCBI): domain Eukaryota; kingdom Viridiplantae; phylum Streptophyta; class Magnoliopsida; order Fabales; family Fabaceae; genus Vicia; species Vicia sativa. The sequence goes on along the minus strand of CM038795.1, from coordinate 206,156,219 downwards.
AAATAAACAACATATCAACCAAAAAAACTGAAGCTTTTAAATAAAAAACACATATCAACAAGAAAAACTCAAGCTTTTACAAAAACAACAACATATCAACTATAAAAACTCAAGCTTTTGAAAAAACATCAACATACCAACTATAAAAACTCAAGCTTTTACAAAAACAACAACATATCAACTATAAAAACTCAAGCTTTTGAAAAAACAACAACATATCAACTATAAAAACTCAAGCTTTTGAAAAAACAACAACATATCAACTATAAAAACTCAAGCTTTTACAAAAACAACAACATATCAACTATAAAAACTCAAGCTTTCAAAAAAAGAACAACATATCAACTATAAAAACTCAAGCTTTTACAAAAACAACAACATATCAACTATAAAAACTCAAACTTTCTAAAAAAAAACAACATATCAACCATAAAAACTCAAGCTTTAAAAAAAACAATTAAAAAACTCACGTTGGGGTACGATCGGAGTCTCTTATCTCCATGATAGTACCTATCCCTTGAGGACCTAGTTGCAGGAAATAAACCGGTTAAACATGCAACCCATTGCTCACACCAGAAATAGTTGAATCAATGCCTATGATTTCAGCACCAAAGGCATTATGGTACCAATTAGCTGCATCTCGCGTGCGACCATGATACAAAACCGAAATTCCAGTTTTGGTACAGAACCGAAAGTAAAATTTTGATTTGGTGTATATTTTATCAAATGATAATGCACACAAAATATACATCCAATTTTAAAAGACATTTTAAGAAATTCGCACAGTGCACAGGAAGGTGATAAGGTAGAATAAGAAATTCTCTAAAAGAACCATTTATTAAAGAAGTGTTTGATGTGTGGTGGTGTCTTGTTGAATCACATCTCCAATTATCTTCATACATGTCATTCCAGCTCCATGCATCATAAAGCAATCAATCTTGTCACAGAGCTACCACACGTCTTCTCACAATCCAAGAGCAAGCACATTCAAATTCAAAAAATTCTTATTTGTCTTCACTTTGAAGTTTCTTCCCAAAAGTTATTGCTAGAGAATTTTATGAGTGTTGCTTTTTTAAAGTAAAAAACTAGAAGCCATCGACGATGAAAATATCATTAACACTTTTCTTTCTCTTTGTGCTTTTTCTCTTCTATTTTACTAAGTTAAAACTACTTTTAAAATTTCAAGAGCATTTCAAGTGCTTTGAGATGGCATGCATCAAAGTTTGCAATGCATGTTGCATTTCAAGTGCTTTGAGACAGCTTTAGGATGCATCAAAACTACAAAGGGTGTTTTTGAAATAAGAGTATTAAATAGAATAATAACCATTATCACTCTTATCCGTTTCATCCTTCCTTGATTATATGAGAATAATATAAATTATTATTATGATCTTTATTTCAAAAAAACTGTGTTGTTTATGTTTAGTTTCAAATGAACAACGCAAGTCACTTTATTTGTACAGGTGGGAAATTTAGAAGAAATAAAAGAACAATTCTTGACTATAAAACATTAAATTCATTAAAAACCACAAATTCTACCTTAAATAAGAGAGAAGTAAACGATTACAATATAAAAATTATAATTAATCTAATAAAATACTGAAGTTATCTATTACTTATAATATCTATATCATACTTAATCTAATAAAATACTCAAGTTGAACTGTTACATTCATTCTCAGTCAAATGGTCTTGATCACATAACCTAAACTCAGTCCAATGGTCTTGGTCACATTTATTCATATTTGATTGAGGGGATTTGGGATTTAGTTCATTGATCCTATTAGCCATACAAATCCAAAATTGTCAGCTAATTTAAAAACTCTAGTTTGCAAATCAATACTTGTTTCCCTAGTTAATACATTTGCTCCAGCAGCTTCAGCTTGTTCAACCAAGAGTTCATCTGCTGGAGAATGGAACAGGCATAACTGGTTGGAAGATTCCCGTCTATTAAAAAAATATTAAAACTATAATTAATCATCAATATCAAATATAAACTTATAATTAATCATCAATATCAAATATAAACTTATAATTAATCATCAATATCAAATATAAACTTATAATTAATCATCAATATCAAATATAAACTTACGGATGACTTCTTTGGACAGAATCTCTTATTTCCCATAGTTGTCTCTTCAAACCAGGGTGGAGGAATATACTTCTTCCGATGACAAATCCCTCTCGTCTTCGATGGCCAAAAGAGGTAATCCATTCCTCCAAAACCTGTGTCCCAAAAGCATTATGGTAAAAGGTTGAGGCATTCCTAGCCCTTTGATGTGGTACTAATAATAACAAATGTGCCATACGCACTAAATATTGAGAAGACAGCTCAAACAAATTAGGATAATGGTTCATGACAAATGGAGGCAAAAGATTCATGGTTTGCAAAATCCATTTGAAGCCGAATGGATCCCTTATGTCATAAACCACCCTATCATCAACCACTTGGCGTCAAGTTCGTAGGGGCGGAGGCTGGGCATGGGATACAACATTAAACAAATCGACCATTGAATCAGTGCTAAGAACGTATATGGCCTTGGAGCGATTTGTCCTAACCGAGAATAAAATCAGATAGCATTATGCATTGGAAAGTGAATAAAGATAGCACTGTGCATATTCATACGGATAACATTATGCACATGAGATTAAGCGCTTTGGAAAATTCAATCATAGAAAAAAACGGTAAAGCTTTAAAAAAACAATAAAAAGTGTAAATAACATATCAACCAGAAGCTTTGAAAAAACAATAAAAAAACTCATAGTCAGCGTAAATAAACAACATATAAACAGGAAAAACTCATAGTCAGCGTAAATAAACAACATATCATCAAGAAAAACTCAAGCTTTTTATCAACTAGAAATAAACAACAACAACATCAACGAGAAATAAACAACATATCAACCAAAAAACTGAAGCTTTTAAAAAAAAAACACATATCAACAAGAAAAACTCAAGCTTTTACAAAAACAACAACATATCAACTATAAAAACTCAAGCTTTTGAAAAAACAACAACATACCAACTATAAAAACTCAAGCTTTTACAAAAACAACAACATATCAACTATAAAAACTCAAGCTTTTGAAAAAACAACAACATATCAACTATAAAAACTCATGCTTTTACAAAAACAACAACATATCAACTATAAAAACTCAAGCTTTCAAAGAAACAACAACATATCAACTATAAAAACTCAAGCTTTTACAAAAACAACAACATATCAACTATAAAAACTCAAACTTTTAAAATAAATCAACATATCAACCATAAAAACTCAAGCTTTAAAAAAAACAATTAAAAAACTCACGTTGGGGTACGATCGGAGTCTCTTATCTCCATGATAGGACCTATCCCTTGAGGACCTAATTGCAGGAAATAAACCAGTTGAACATGTAACCCATTGCTCACACCAGAAATAGTTGAATCAGTGCCTATGATTTCAGCACCAAAGGCATTATGGTACCAATTAGCCGCATCTCGCGTGCGACCATGATAGAAACCGAAATTCCAGTTTCGGTACAGAACCGAAAGTAAAATTTTGATTTGGTGTATATTTTATCAAATGATAATGCACACAAAATATACATCCAATTTTAAAAGACATTTTAAGAAATTCGCACAGTGCACAGGAAGGTGATAGGGTAGAATAAGAAATTCTCTAAAAAAACCATTTATTAAAGAAGTGTTTGATGTGTGGTGGTGTCTTGTTGAATCACATCTCCAATTATCTTCATACATGTCATTCCAGCTCCATGCATCATAAAGCAATCAATCTTGTCACAGAGCTACCACACGTCTTCTCACAATCCAAGAGCAAGCACATTCAAATTCAAAAAATTCTTATTTGTCTTCATTTTAAAGTTTCTTCCCAAAAGTTATTGCTAGATAATTTTATGAGTGTTGTTTTTTTAAAGTAGAAAACTAGAAGCCATCGACGATGAAAATATCATTAACACTTTTCTTTCTCTTTGTGCTTTTTCTCTTCTATTTTACTAAGTTAAAACTACTTTTAAAATTTCAAGAGCATTTCAAGTGCTTTGAGATGGCATGCATCAAAGTTTGCAATGCATGTTGCATTTCAAGTGCTTTGAGACAGCTTTAGGATGCATCAAAACTACAAAGGGTGTTCTTGAAATAAGAGTATTAAATAGAATAATAACAATTATCACTCTTATCCGTTTCATCCTTCCTTGATTATATGAGAATAATATAAATTATTATTATGATCTTTATTTCAAAAAAACTGTGTTGTTTATGTTTAGTTTCAAATGAACAACGCAAGTCACTTTATTTGTACAAGTGGGAAATTTAGAAGAAATAAAAGAACAATTCTTGACTCTAAAACATTAAATTCATTAAAAACCACAAATTCTACGTTAAATAAGAGAGAACTAAACGATTACAATATAAAAATTATAATTAATCTAATAAAATACTGAAGTTATCTATTACTTATAATCTCTATATCATACTTAATCTAATAAAATACTCAAGTTGAACTATTACATTCATTCTCAGTCAAATGGTCTTGGTCACATAACCTAAACTCAGTCCAATGGTCTTGGTCACATTTATTCATACTTGATTGAGGGGATTTGGGATTAAGTTCATTGATCCTATTAGCCATACAAATCCAAAATTGTCAGCCAATTTAAAAACTCTAGTTTGCAAATCAATACTTGTTTTCCTAGTTAATACATTTGCTCCAGCAGCTTCAGCTTGTTCAACCAAGAGTTCATCTGCTGGAGAATGGAACAGGCGTAACTGGTTGGAAGATTCCCGTTTATTAAAAAAATATTAAAACTATAATTAATCATCAATATCAAATATAAACTTATAATTAATCATCAATATCAAATATAAACTTACGGATGACTTCTTTGGACATAATCTCTTATTTCCCATAGTTGTCTCTTCAAACCAGGATGGAGGAATATACTTCTTCCGATGACAAATCCCTCTCGTCTTCCATGGCCAAAAGAGGTAATCCATTCCCCCAAAACCCGTGTCCCAAAAGCATTATGGTAAAAGGTTGAGGCATTCCTAGCCCTTTGATGTGGTACTAATAATAACAAATGTGCCATACGCACTAAATGTGGAGAAGACAGCTCAAACAAATTAGGATAATGGTTCTTGACAAATGGAGGCAAAAGATTCATGGTTTGCAAAATCCATTTGAAGTCGAATGGATCCCTTATGTCATAAACCACCCTATCATCAACCACTTGGCGTCGAGTTCGTAGGGGCGGAGGTTGGACATGGGATACAACATTAAACAAATCGACCATTGAATCAGTGCTAAGAACGTATATGGCCTTGGAGCGATCTGTCCTAACAGAGAATAAAAACAGATAGCATTATGCATTGGAAAGTGAATAAAGATAGCACTGTGCATATTCATACGGATAGCATTATGCACATGAGATTAAGCGCTTTGGAAAATTCAATCATACAAAAAAACGGTAAAGCTTTAAAAAAACAATAAAAAGTGTAAATAACATATCAACCAGAAGCTTTGAAAAAACAATAAAAAACTCATAGTCAGCGTAAATAAACAACATATAAACAAGAAAAACTCATAGTCAGCGTAAATAAACAACATATCAACAAGAAAAACTCAAGCTTTTTATCAACTAGAAATAAACAACAACAACATCAACGAGAAATAAACAACATATCAACCAAAAAAACTGAAGCTTTTAAAAAAAACACATATCAACAAGAAAAACTCAAGCTTTTACAAAAACAACAACATATCAGCTATAAAAACTCAAGCTTTTGAAAAAACAACAACATACCAACTATAAAAACTCAAGCTTTCACAAAAACAACAACATATCAACTATAAAAACTCAAGCTTTTGAAAAAACAACAACATATCAACTATAAAAACTCAAGCTTTTGAAAAAACAACAACATATCAACTATAAAAACTCAAGCTTTTACAAAAACAACAACATATCAACTATAAAAACTCAAGCTTTCAAAAAAAAAACAACAACATATCAACTATAAAAACTCAAGCTTTTACAAAAACAACAACATATCAACTATTAAAAACTCAAACTTAAAAAAAAAATAAAATATCAACCATAAAAACTCAAGCTTTAAAAAAAACAATTAAAAAACTCACGTTGGGGTACGATCGGAGTCTCTTATCTCCATGGTAGGACCTATCCCTTGAGGACCTAGTTGCAGGAAATAAACCGGTTGAACATGCAACCCATTGCTCACACCAGAAATAGTTGAATCAGTGCCTATGATTTCAGCACCAAAGGCATTATGGTACCAATTAGCTGCATCTCGCGTGCGTACCACATTGTACCTTTTGCGCATCAGTAAAATTCATAACTCTAAAGATCTTTTCAATTGCGTTCAGCCATGATTTAGCCTTGTCAGGTTCATGCTCACCCTCAAATATAGGAGGATTGTTCCTCTAGAATTTCTCTAAAGCACGAAACTCATTGCCCTCCTCTCTAGGTCCAGCATTTGCCTGTGGAATCTGCCCAAGAGATTCAACCAACATTCTCAAGACTTCAACAATAGTATCATCATTCCTCCCTACAACCATCGTCCTAAGATATCCAACAACAACAGATAACAACATTGACCGTGTTAGATACACAAATCAAATACAACAGGAATTAAATTAATTAATAAGCTGGCCAAATCTGACCAACCAAGCTCTAATACCACTAATGTAACACCCCTTTTCTAACCCCAAATATTCATGGCATAAATCAAAGTAAAATATAATGCACTCATTCAAATGGTGTCACATGTTATTTTCCACACATAGGAAAACCAACAAAAAACAAATAGCACCTGGTCATAATCATAACACATTTTTGAATCGCATGCTATAAAACAAAATTATGCATTTCACAGTGGAGTATTTCATATTCTCAGATACTATCAATGATTACATCCCATACTATAACCATTGGATAAAATAACAAGGAATCCATAACATAATCAATTTATATGAATTCATACATCGACACCAAGGCCATATCAACATAGTATCTCAACATACAAATTCAAAACATATGAGAATACATAACAAATATCCCATAGAAGCATAAACCCAAATAACTCCTGTGCTACATGACCAGAGCAATGACTCACTACCTAATGTAAGGAATAACTAGATAAACTCCTCAACTAGTCTCGTGCGAAGTACTGCTATCTTCGAAACCTGCATGTTACCCACATAGAGGCAACATCATAACAGAAGGGTGAAAATTCACATCATTATCCAAATGTATATAAATTGGAAGCAATATGGAAACAACATCTATTAAAAAAATTCTACACACTTCCTGTGATATTCCAATTAATGCAAATATACAAATATTCCAAGTATAACATCCTCAGATTTATCACAAATAGCATAAATGTCATCAATACAATCAATTCAATGATTAACATAATCAATTACCACAAATTCCATCATACACACACACACACACTCTTTAATGACTCACGAGATAACAATGCAATGTAACCCATGCATGTAGTACCATCATGAACATTCCGCTCACCTCGCTTTCGATTCAATAAATTAGAACCAAAGCCATGCTTCCAATCCAGACAAGACCAAAGTCACGCTTCCAATCCAGACAAGACCAAAGCCACCATATGAACATAAAGTCCACCGCTTCTATTTCTATATAGGATCAAGCACATAGTGAACCCAAAGTTTCACCGTTACTATTTCCATTCAAGGATCAAGCCAACACCGGAGTTTCAATTCCCCATGAATGCATGTACAAGTTACTCAACACATATGCAATTAAGATTATTCATCAACCTTAATCATCAAGCATACCACAATAATTCAACAGATTTGAATTATCCATCATCTTGCACAAACATCGTGTTTCACCAACAACAAGCAAATACACAAGTATTTACAATCATCATTCATCACAAATAACACGGAACATATAAGTCAACACATGTTATTCTCAACAATCCATCCAAAATATAACACACATACACTTATTCAAGTAGCATATATTCAACGAAATCGCATTTAAAAGTAGTTCAATACTCATCAAAACAATTACTATAAATCATGTAAATTAAGGATAAATCATAAGCAAGAAATCCCCTAAGCCAAACATGCATTAATTAAAGATCTTATTTTTCTGCACACAGGTGATCACGCTCAGTGCCCTTCAAATTCTGCAGAAAATATACTACGAACAACACAATTCCAGCCACGAAATTCCATCCCCAAATCAGCTTTAATGCTTATTAATCATCATTTAAACATCATCTAACATGTATACACTATAGGAAACATATTCATATCATCAAATCTAGTTTTAATCATCAAAAACCCTAAATCACAACTTCAATTTGAGAAATTAAAACCTAGAAATAGAGATACCCAATCCTATAGCATGTTACTAATCACTACCCAACAACATACAAATGCATAATAATGAAGATCCCCCTTACCTCTTGAAGATTTAGCTTCTTAGGCTTTTCTCTTCTCTTCTATTCTTCTCCTCTTCTTTCTCTTCTCTTCTTTCTTTTTCACGAAATGACAACACTAATTATGTTTTTCTTCTAACCCTTTACTAACTAGTAAGCTCAAATTGAGCTTAACACTTAATACCTCATTATTACTTCTATTAATATAATTAGGCCCAATACTAAATAATTTCATTTCTACTCATAAAACCCAATTATTCAAATAACACACATATTCAAATAATTCTAATATTAATTTAAATTACCCAATTTCAATTATCAATTAAAAAATAATAATAATATTAAAATTACAACTCTCCCCCACTTAAAAGATTTCCGCCCTCAAAAATTACCTCAAGCGAACATCTCAGGAAAAGAATCCTTCATCTGACTCTCTAGCTCCCAAGTCACATTACCATTAGTAGGACCTCCCCAAACCACTTTCACCGAAGCGATTTTCTTCCCTCGGAGTTGCTTAACTTCTCGGTCCTCAATATGCATAGGTAAAGTCTCAACCGTAAAATTATCTCTAACTTGCACATCATCTAGCGGCACAACATGAGACATATTCGCCATATATTTCCTCAATTGAGATACATGGAATACGTCATGAAGATTAGCAAGTAACGATGACAAATGAATTTGATAATCCACTTTACCTACCTTCTTAGCAATCTGATACAAACCAATAAAATGTGAAGTCAACTTCCTTGACTTCAAAGCTCTACCAACACCTGTCACAGAAGTAACTCCTAAACATATTATCATGATAACTCTTCTGACAACTCTGAGAAATCTTCAGCTTTTCCCGAATCATCTTAATCTAATCCGTAGTCTGTTGAACTATCTCAGGTCCAACCACAACATTCTCACCGGATTCATACCAACACAAAGGCGTCCTACACCTTATTCCATACAAAGCTTTAAACAGAGCCATTCCGATACTTGAATGAAAACTATTGTTATAGGTAAACCCAATCAAAGGAAAATAACTATCCCAAGCACCTCCATGCTCTAAAACACAAGCTCGCAAAAGATCCTTCAATGATTGAATCGTCCTTTCAGTCTGACCATCAGTTTATGGATGATACGCCGAAGAGTTCATACCAGGCAATCCCAAAATGCCACCATCCTATCCCAACTATCCCAAAGAGTTCAGACCAGGCAATCGACAGTAACTCAAAATCAAGGAATATAAACACGACAATCCATCACAGGTTCTCAGCTACTTTCCATGAGAAGGGCTAGACAGGGACCAACAATAATATTTCAGCCACCGACAAGTCAAAGACCAAAGATGCCTTATAAGAGAAAATCCAAATAGAAAGTTAACAAATAATCTGTTCTTTTTACCCTTAATATGTATTTTGGAAATCTGTTGTATCTAAGCATATTTTTGAATCTTTAGTATCATCTCTAATCTATTTTAGGATATGTGATAACAATCTTTTGGTTTATGTTATAACAATATTTTGAATGCTATATAATTTTATTAGTTTGTGCAAATATTCTGTGAATGACTATAATCCAGGAATTTACTAGTTTGTGCAAAAAAAATTGTCATGTTTATGCTGTTATTTGGTTCAGCAAAATGTAACAAAACATAACAATAATGTTTTAAATTGTAACAAATAGGTCCTCCTTCATTTTAGGTTGTACCAACTAGGTCTTACTTCTTATTAAATTGTAACAAATTGGTCCTTAAGGATTTATTAATTGTACATAGTATTATCTTGCAGTAACAAAACTGGAATACATAAATATCACAAGTTAAACAAAACTGATTAATTTGCAATTGTCATCAAATTTTACATCAAAGTACCAAAATTCATGTGTTACAACATTAACTAAGATCACCACTTTTTAAACAACATACAAATCAACACTACAACAATCAAAATTAAACAGATTATGACATAAAATATCATCTTCAACATCTTCAATACTTTCTTCACCATCTCCTTATTATAGTTGTCATCCCTTCTAAGCATCTTGATTTGTACCTCCTTTTCATCACATTTAGAACACTTTGAAAATGCATTTTGTGGTATTTCTGGTTTTCCTTCATCATTGTGTTAGTTTTCGTACCAGAGAAAAAAGTTGCAACCGACATTCTCATGTTCACTCTGTTTACAAAATCATTAGCATCAAACCTAACTCAGACACAAACACAAAAAAATTAAATATCATATCCAACTTATTCACAACATACGTACCTTAAAGTATATGCAGCCCCAAAATAGCTTACCTAACTTTATTCCTTTCTTCTTAATTGATCTTATCACCGCTTTGGATCCACACATGCATGTCGGTTCGATTCCTGATTGAGATGCACTTGAAATTAAGAAATTTGAGTTCTCAACTCTACGAACTATTCCACAGCTGCAGTATTGTGTCATTGATACAAAGTTTCAAAATTATGATTCTCAAATGGGGAAGATTATTTCACCTTCTATTTTTCTTCGGAAATTAACGAAATAATAAGACAAATGGGAGTAAAAAAAAACACAATCATCATAGTTAACAAACACCTCAGCACCTTTTGTGTCACATCATCTTTTTTGGAACGGAATATGTGGTCAAGGGCAATGTTGAAGGCATTAGGTAACATAAAAGACCTGATTGTAGCGAAAATAACATAAATTAAAGAACAAATCTGTTACAATTAAATAACTTAAAGGATCATGTGATAATTTAACCTTCTTTTTTTTTTTTTTTATGATTGAGAATTCATTAATCAAATTATGAACTACATTAATCAACTTTACGCAAATTATTAACCAAAATCTGAATGATATACATATTAATTTTTTTATATCAGAATATATATTAATCAATCTTATAAATGTATTAATATAAATTTTAATATTTTATTAATCAAAATAATTTAACAAAATAAAAAATAAATTAAAATATTAAAATAATAATAAAAATATTATTGTCCATCTATTTGTGAACAGTGTATCAGATGTAGCTGTAAATCTATGATATCAAATATCTTTTCTTTTAAAATTATTACAGATACACATAAATCATATCTCCAATTGAAAATCTAAAAGAAAATCCTAATTAATATGCTTGATATCTCTCAAGCGTATATGCCTTCTTCTTTTTTTGTGAAAGCGTATATATGATTTTCTTTCTAAAGAAAACATATTATATGCTTTTCGATAACAAACATGAAAAAGCCACTTTTATTCCTACTATGGGGTAAACAAACATGATCTTTTCAATGAAAAAATATAGCATCTCGAGGTTCGGTTTTATTCTTATTTTTGAATGGCTAAAATTGGCTTAGCATTGACTGCATCCATTATCCGATTATTACAATCTCTAGTTTGGAATCTAAATTAAGTTTTTCATTTTAATAATTAAATATTTATAATTTCATCTCTTATAGTAAAAAAAGTAAAATACTTATATATTAAAATTTCTTAGACACATTTTTATTTTTCATTTTATTTTCGAAATAAAACCTACTTTGATAAATAAAAGTAACTTTAATACTATCTCACATTTGTAATTTTAATTTTTCCATATTTTTCTATATTCTCTTTCCAAAACAATAATTTTAATGTATGTGTAAAAATTTAATGCATCCAGTTTATAATTTGATAATAATTGTGTCTTGATATTAAAAAATAATATCTTAAGTAAACAAATAAAATTGATTAATCGACAACCTTTGGTGTTTCAAGTTTTGAGTTTGTATTTGGATTTCGGGTGAATTTGAACAAGAGTAAGTTTTTGGGAGTTAACCTTGATTCAAATTTTGTTCAAGTGATTTTCTCTTTTTTCAACAGTGAGATCGATTCTTCTTCTTTTTTATTTTTTGGCATCCCGGTCGTGATTAATCAGAGGAAGAGAGAAGTGTGGAAGCCTATTTTGTTTAGGTTGAGAAGAAGGTTTAGGGGTGGCAAAATCAGATTCTTTTTATTGGAGGGAAAATTGTTCTTTTGTCTTCTATTTCGATTTTCCCCTATTTTTATAAGGCTCCAAAAGCCATTATAAAGGAGATTATCTTGTTTCAAAGAACTTTTATTTGGAGTCGTGAGGAGACTAAGAAGAAGATTAGTTGGGTGAATTGGAATAGGATTTGTTCTCTCAAAAGTGATGGCGGTATTGGTCTAAAGCATTGTGGTTTGTTTAATTTGGATCTTCTTAGCAAAGTGGAAGTGGTGCATATTGAATGAGGTATTGGTCTAAAGCATTGTGATTTGTTTAATTTGGTTCTTCTTAGCAAGTGGAAGTGGTGCACATTGAATGAGGAGAATTCTTTTTGTGCTAACCTTTTTTTTCAATGTGGAGAATTCTTTTTGTGCTAACCTTTTTTTTTTTTTTTTTGCAGGTATGGTGGTATCAAAAGAGCTATAAGTGGAGACTTTGTTCGCCTTCGAGGTAAAATATGTCTCTTTGGTGGAGGAACCTTTGTGTGGTTGAGAATTTGTTTTTGAATCAAACGGGTAATTGGTTCACTTCTTCTATCTCTTGCAAGCTTGGTGATGGAGATTGTATTGATTTTTGGACTACGGTCACAAATTCTTTTGTTTCATGAAGGAATGATAATGGCTTCATCGTTAGTAATTGTTACGATTGCATTTTGAAACACATAACTTATTCTTCATTGTTGGATTCTACAGTTTATACTTGGTTAATTTGTGAAAAACTAAGCTACCTAGTCGTATTCATATATTTGGTTGGGGATTAATTTGGAATAGGCTCCCTTGAAGTCGAAGCTTTTTAAGCGAGGAGTGTTGAGTGAGGGCATAACTTGGTTTACCCTCTTTGCTTTAGTGTTGAAGAAGATTTGGATCATCTCTTTGGAGGGTTGTCCCATTTCTTTAGCTTGGTGGAATAAGTTTTGTCTTTGACTTCGTTTTGATGATTCATTTTTCCCTAGTTCTATTGTGGATCGTCTTCTCTTATTGGAGCAAACTTGTAAGTCGACTTTTATTTTTGACACGAGTTGATTTTTTGATTTAATTTTGTATTCGGTTATTTGAAAGTGTAAGAATGATATCATTTTTAAATGACTCATTTTGTCTAACTTAGATGGAGTTGGTTTGATGAAATTACTTGATTGGGATTAGTTGTTTCCTTCTTTTAAAGTTAAAAATTCTAGGAATTTTTTGTTTTTGGTGAATTGGTGTTTCGATTCGAGATCAGATTTAAGTTGATTTTCTAAGTTGAGGGGATTTTTGTAGGTGATTTAAGGTGTTTTTAGATCTTTCTTTTTTGTAACCACGGATTAGACACTCTTATTTTATTTTATTGCAACCATTTAGTTATAAAAATAAAATTTATAGTAAATACGTTAATATAATTCGTAAATTTGTTATTGAATACCCTTATATTAAAAACTAAATTCCACATGGCAAAATAACTTTGATTAATAATGTATATAATATTGATTATTATAATTTATAATCTGGTTAATGAACATCTTAAATAGTAAAAGTGATAAATGAATTTCAAAACATACAAATATGTTAAATACTACTAAATAATAGTGTAACGGTTGATTAACACATTTCATAATTTAATGTCTAAAAATGATTAATATTATTTACTTTATTGTGATGAAGTACAATAAGTGATTAATAAGATTATAGATAAAATAAATGATTAATAATATAATTTTTATGGTTAATAAAATAATAAAATTAATTGATGACACAATTTTATATATGTGTTATAAAATAATTTTTTTAATGTTTTTATAAATAATATTCTTTTTATTTTAGTAAAAAACTTAAAAATATATTATTAAGTGCAGAGTGCATAATATAAATATTGGTATCAAATTTTGATCTGAAGCATAGATGAAAAAGAAAAATCATACAGAAAGGAAAAAATATTATAAAAAAAAACTTAAAGAATTAACTTGCTAAAAGTATCACATTCTGCCTTCTATTTAACCCCCCTCCTTATTGCACTTTGTAAACCATAGTCATCCATTTAATACATACTTACACACTTAGAGAGTGAGAAAAACAATAATTATCATTTGAATATGCCTGTGTTCTATCGTCCTGACAAACGGAAGGTCATGCCTCAAGATCAAATCGATGCTGGAAACAAAATAATGCAAATATTGATAGATGCAGATGTGAATAAAGATGGTTGTTATACAAAGGGTGAGATCAAGAAAGCTCTAAAAGGTTTAGGTTCATGCATCCCTGGATGGAGAGCAAATCATTGTCTCAAGAAATTTGATGCCGACAAAGATGGCCTAATTAATGGTGAGGAAATGTACGATTTAGTAGATTATCTTCTTGACCAAGGTTTTGGAAAGAAGTCAAAGAAATAACCAAAGCATCCCTTTGAGTTTCACATCTAACTTACCATATTTATGTGTGTTTGCTAAATTCACGATTAACCACTATAAATTTCTGAGGTGTAGTTTTTATCCGTCCTATAGTTTGTTTAGTGACACTAGAATTTCACCTCTTAAAGGTGAATAACTGCAATATTAAAGGTTCGAATCCGTGCATTTGTAGTTGGATGTCCGCACACAACTATCAATTGAACTGATTTAACGTATTTGTAAAGTGTAATTTATGTTATGATATTATGATGTTACAATTGTGTATAAATAAAAAGACCAAATGATATATATGTTAAAAAATTAATTGTAAGTAAATGGATCGAGGATAGAATCATGAACAAATCAATTTTTCTTATAGTATTTTAACTTTCGAATTAAGTTAGAGTTTGTATGCAGGAATATTCATAATATTTTAACATATTTTGAGTTTGCATAAAACTGATGAAAACTCAAATATGCATGAGGAATATGAAATCTAGAATTTTGTGTGAAGATGATGGATTTTTCTAATGTATTTTTCAGAATTCATGATGCTAAATTTATAGGTCAAGTAGTGTTGTTTCACAAGGTTGCGACCTTGATGAAACACACATTTGTAACAACACTTTTTATTGAGTCTTGTTACTTTTTTCCTACCGCACACTTTAGAAGCGTTTCCTATTCTAATTGCATTATACAACCCTTTACGAAGTGTTGCTTATTTTCGAATTCCAAATACAAACTTCTTGGTTCAAAACATCATAAATGTTGCCTATTTTTCAAATTCAAAAACAAACTGCACAGTACAACACTTCACAAGTGTTTCCTATTTCCGAATTCAAAAAACAACATTGACGTGCAATGTTTTCTTATCATTTTAAAACACACACATGACGATTAATTATTATTACGTACAAGAATGTATAATGACCAAATAATCTTAACATCCTTCAAACTATAATTCTTCACATAAGCCTTCATTGCACAAAAATATCTAAAACCTTTTTCTCTTATTCATTGTTGTCGCTACCATATTATAGGTATCTACATTAATCACCACATTATTATCCAATTAACCCTCCGGTTAGAGTTTCGTATCTGAGTTTATCTTCGTGAAACCTTTACATGTTTTTTCCACTTACTTCTCTCTAAGTTTGTAGTGTCCAAAAAGTACAAGAGTGTGTGTGTTCCCCTTCTAAGGGCAGAGAGACTCAAAGGTCCTAGTAGGTATATTATACGTTTGGGATGAAGGCTAACTCAAGGCGGAGAGTAGCATTATACGATGAATTTTAGGTTATTTAAGTGACCATCATATGTATGGTGAGAGGCCCCATTGACGGTCGACGTTTCTAGGTTGTATGTGGGCGGTTAGATTGACAATTTTGGGATCCTAGAAAAAAAGTTCTCTCTGAGTAGTATCACGAGGGTTTTTTATTTAAAGGGAGAAGTGTTTAAAATTGTTCCTTTTCTCAAAAGGTACACATCGACATGTTGATGATTCCCATGGATGAGGATGACGTCGTATGGTGACACCCCTTACATACGAGTCCCTCAACGGGCGCGAGTGAAATAGTAGGTGAGTCCCCCAAGGGAGGCGTATGCAATGGTATACGGTTCTTTGGTTATAAGCCATACGCGATGATTCATAGCCCATGTGTTCCCCCGCTTAGTTATGGTAAGCCATTAGAGACGCCAACCAATAATAATGCACACATGATTTCCTTCATTTAATGCAATCAATGATGGCCTGATTTTTTAAATTGTAAACAATAATAGCACATGTAGGTAGAGTCTAGAGTTTCACACAATCTTAATGTATTTTAGAGTTCTCATACTTATATAAGAAAGATTATTTTTTTCACATTCTGTTTTAATTTCTACAAACTTTTCTGAGCCATCTACTTTGGATTTTTCAGCGCAACTACCAACCTTCTCACAAGTATGGTATTTTTTACTTTCTCTAATTATGGATTCAGGATTTTAAAGGTTATGTTTGGAAGACACTCTTTGGTGTTAGGTATATTATCCTTGGTATATATCTCCTTTCTGATAGTTGTGACAGTGGTGGTGGTTTCATTTTGTTCAATTGTTTTCTCAAGAACAAAATATCCTCTTCCTACTTCGTTTCCAAGGGCGCGGGCAACTTTGTGTCTATTTTTCAAATTTGGGGAACAAATCTATATATTTATGGTGGGAGTGGGCGTCTTTTCATAGAGGGATGAGGACCGGGTCATCTTGGAGAGTTTTTTTTTTACCCTTAGAGAGGGTAACCTTGTTGGTCTCCTCCCATCTCCCTCATTGTATTTTTACTTTTACCTATATCGAATATATGAGGGTCCATTTTCCTCGTTCTACTTTTTCCCCAGAGATCCTCGGGATACTTAATGTTTTTCCTTCTCAAATGTTCCTAAACAACTGGACTTATGTTAGGACTTTTGAGATGGTTTATGAGAAGTAGGGGTGTTCATGGGTACGGGCCAACCTGTGAACCCACTAACCCGAACCAACCTATTCAAACCCATTGATATTTGGTTCGGGTAACAGGAATAAAGTTTTAAATTCACGCGAACCCGACCCATTGACATGTCACTATATTTTTATTTTATTTGATCTATAAATTATCTAGCATAATTCGTATGATGCATATATTTTATTAATCAAGTTTGAAATATAAGTTTTCTTTATTTAAAGAGATATATCTTACCTTTTAAATTATACTTTACACCATTTATATATTTTTTTACTTGATTTGAATCATAAAAGAGTTTTTAGGTATTAAATAATAAATTTTAATTAAATTTAAAACTAAAATTTTATGACTTTTTAAATGTTTTTGTAACCTAAATGTGTTAATAAAACTGATATTTTATTTAAAATTTGAAAATTATATTTAATGAGTTACCCACAAACTCAACCCAACCCAAGTCATTGATGAATGGATTAGTTCGGTTCGGACTTAGTCTTAGAAGTACGGGTTGTACACTCAACCCAAACCAAAGACTATTGATTGCGTTGGGAATTTAATTTAATCAAATTAGACCCAATCTAACCCACGAACACCCTTAACGAGAAGCTTGACATCAACCCGACTATTAGGGTTTTCTTTTCTTTCTTCGTTACTAATACGGAGAAAGGTGGTTGGGTGAGAAATGAAAAGGCCCGTGGCATATTTACTCCTCACTTAAATAACTATAAATATTGGAAATACACATTTGTCTGGGTGAGGGGCCGATAGGACTCCCTTTTAATGTTGGATACTGCAAACATTATCATTTACCTATTATCCTTGAAAGAGGATCCAATGATAGTTATTAACTATAACTAGGCATTTATATCCATTGTTAAGAGAATGACCATTCGCCTTCTAGGGTAGTTTGAGGTTATGGACTAACATGAAGTGATTAGGCTCTAGGTAGGTGATTTTATATTTTCGCTTGTGGGACCTTATATCCTTTTATGAACAATGTTTTTTTATGAAGATCAAATGGCCAAAACCTCTACCCAAGAGCGCAAGAAGATATAGGAAAATATCAAGTCTGCCAGTTCATGCGTTAATAGTTTGAAAAGCCACTCCAAGGGTTTACTATTTAAAGACAGAAAAGAACGACCAAGATTTAGGCCACACAACTTCCAGGAGCTAAAGCTCAACAATTTGAGGAGGGCTTTGTTGCTAGTCAGATGGAAGAAGTTGTTAAGGGAACAAATCATATGCATTGGTGGAGTGATGTCTGCCCTGACCTTCTTCGCTTCAAAATACCACACCTTCTCTAAAGAGTTCCCTACAGAGTACCCGACCCTTTGTTCAAAATCTTCTTCGGCTATCAAGAATGTGAAATATACCCTTAAGCTAAGGGTGTTGATGGTTCTGGATGTTGAACATGGATGATATAACAAGGATGCTAGCGACCTAGATGCGAGGCTCTAAGAGAAGACATAGGCTTATAATGAGAGCCAATGGGTGCTATAGCCCCCCAATAAGACGAGGAGAAGTGGGGAAAAAGGTTGGAGGTGCTCAGGATAAAGCCAGAGAAATATTTGCTGAGAAAAAAAATTGTATGACTCCTTGGGCGTAGTTCTCCTCCGCCAAAAAGGTTTTAAAAAGGAGGTCTCGAATTTGACCGATGAAGTGGTGTCAGCTTTCAGTGTGTCCTTTGAACAGGCCAAGAAGCAAGTCCTCTACTTATACCCTTTTATGGGCCTGATTCCCTTATATTCTTTCAAAGTTTTAAAAGGCGAGGTGATGGTAGATGAGGAGGCGACAAATTTTTGTTTACTTGAGTATTTCCCCTATCTAGAGGAAGGCGTGATCTGGGAGGGAAATGATCCAGAGAGTCCTCATCTGTATCATGATGTTATATAGGCGAAAATCCAAGGAGAATTATATAGGCTTTTATTTTTTTACTGTATTCCTTTTGACCCCCTCGAGGGACGTTTGAAATTGTTTGGAATAGTAGAGCCCCTAGGGGGTGTCTTTATGCTAACTATTTTTAGATTTTAACGGTTTTGTTGTTTTTCTTTTTAAGCGTCTAATTGCTATGGTCGCATTTTTGGGCGGAAAGGATCCACCCTTAGGGAATAGAGAAAATATGATTTCTCTTATGGGAAACAAGGACTTATTCTTGGGAGATCGACATATATAATTGCCTCTATTAGAGACAATGATCTACTCTTGGGAGATCCAATTAGTGTGATTTCCTCTATGGGCGGCAAGGATCTACCTTTGAGGGATCCAACAAATATAATTCACTCAATAGGCGATAAGGATTCACCATTGGGAGATCCAAAAAATATAATTACCTTTATGGGCGACAAGCACTAATATAAACACTACTACAAAATGCACATATAACAACGCCAAAGTCACCATGGTTCGTCCCAAAACCGTGGTGATATCTCTAAACTAAAGTGCTAACATTTTTTTATTTTTTTATTGAAAATTTTAAGGTTATAATTACGGTTAATCCCATAACCGTGATGATACAATCCATCTTTACTGGGTTCGAACCTCGACTCCCTCAAATAGTTTATCCCTTTTACGTTAATGCACGCCTTATCAATTATATTTTTATTTAATTAAAAAATAATAGGGATATCACTACGGCTCTTTTGTAAAACCGTTGTTACACACTGGCACTGCTTTATATATATTAAACACTAAGTACCCATTCTTCCTCTGATAAAAGAAACAACTCTAAACCAACGTCGTCGACATCGTCAGAAAGAAGACAACAACACCCACACTCATTGTTGTTGGTAAGTTTCATTTCAATGTCGCATTTGAAGATTAACTCATCCAAAGGTGTTACTATGTCTTCTTCCACGGTAAAATCTTGATCTGGAAATTTTTGTGATTGTGACAGTCGTATGGTTTTGAACCAATGCAACAGGTGTCAAAATAAAGGAAAGCTTTTTTGAAGATGTCCATTTTGATGGAGTGGTGAAATATATAATTTGTTCATATGAGATGAAGACATGAGAGAAAAGTTGGAAGATAAGAGTAATATGAGGCCATAGTTGGAAGTTGTTGGGTATTTGAAGGTTATGCATGAAAATTCAAAAAAGAATAACAAGAATTTGAAGAACAAACTGAAGTCAGAGAGATTTTCTTGAAATTTAAAGATGTTATGTTTTCTTATCTCCTTTATGTTTAATATTTACTTTGTTATGAAATGTAATAGTTGAAGTAGGGTTTAAAATTTGAAAATGTTATGTTTTATTATATCCCTTATGTTTAATATTTACTTTCTTATAAAATGTAATAGTTGAAGATGCAGTCAACTTGATAGGAATACAACTAATAGATGGTTTCTTACGAGTAAGTTCATCGCAAATGTTAAATTTTCAATTATGTGTTTTATATATTTTGTAGTTTAAGCTGATAGGTTAAGTTGATAGTTTAAGTATATAACTTTAAGAGAGTTAAGCAGATTAAAACTTCATTACATTAAACTTTCCTTACATGATCAAAAATCATAATCAAATCTAAATCCTCTGGCAGAGACAAAGTTAGACCAATCATAGTCAGCCTCATCATCATCATCAGAATAAAAAAAGGGTTAAACATGTTTTTAGTCCCTATAAATAACTTAAATTTAGTTTTAGTCCCTATAAAAAATTTCTTCGAATAATGGTCCTCCTAAAATTTTCCTTCCATAACCTTGGTCTCTGCCATGTACTTCCTATAGCGGACGCTGATGTGGCAGACCACGTTGCACGCCACGTCATTTAAAGTTAAACTGCAAAAAAAAGGCATTAGTTTGCGGGGGTTTCAAACCTCCTTAAAATCATTTATTTTAAAATTTCTTACACTGCATTTTCTCTGTTCTTTCTACTGCACTTTTTTAACTTAAATTTTGTCACTCAACTTACTTCCTCATTGGACACTACATTTTCTTCTTCTTCTTCTTCTTCTTCTCCTCGCTCTGAGAGCTCTCATTATTCTAAACGCATCACCCTCTACAACAACATGTTGAATTTGTGGATGGTTTTGCACCACATCACACTCTACAATAACATCTTGATTTTGATGATGGTTTTGCACCACATCACCCTCTTCAACAACATTTGGATTCTCAGCATATTGTTGGTAGCTTGAGCAGGATAACGCATGTTTGCTTCATTTGGATGAAGTTGCTTTTGTGTTTTGGTTCTATCGCTTTTACATTGTTCTTTTTATTCTTCATCTTCTTCTCTGGGAAGTTTAAAAACCAAAGATGATCATCATTGTTTCTTTAATTCTATACGCTTTCTTTTCTCTTAAAATTTGGAAAGATTGCATACCTCGATTTATTCGAATTTTGATGTACTTAATGAAATTGTGTACTTGTAATACAAGTTTTGATATAAATTTAAAATTGGTATAATGTTGATTCTAGTATGAAAATTTGATATTTATTCATATGCAATATCACAACGATTAATAGGAATAATCGTTGTTATAAGGCGCACGCTTTCTAATTTACTACGACGATCACTTGACCGTGATTGTAAGTAACTCATATATAATCACACGCTACATAACAACGTCTAGTTCCACGAGGTTATATATGTTTTCCAACTGTTGTTAAATATATTTTTCGTAGTAGTGAAATAATATTTTTCATGACAAAACTTTCACCTCAAAAAAAGAAAAATCGCGGTCTAAAACCAAAACGTGTCATTTTTTATTATTTGTAAAAGTAAAAACCACAAGTTTCTTCGGTTTTTAATAAAAACCAAGGGAAAACAACTTAGTACACGTTTCAATTCTTAGCTAAAGCAGTTTATGTTTTTATTTGTTTATAAGTATAAACAAAATATTCTAATCGAAAGATTATATATTTACCTGACGTAGAAAATAATAAAAAAATTTATAAAAAATTTTGTTAAACAAATTTTACTCTAATCTTTAGTAATATGAAACTGCTTTAAACTCGTAAATATATTTTTTATGAATGGATATTAAAGATGTTAAATATTATGTGATAGATATTTTTTTTTGTAATAATAGAGGTAATGATAATATAGTATATTTATTTTTATAATTTAAATTTTATTCTTTTATAATTTTTATTTTTTTAAACAGTTTTATTTAGTTATTAAAACTCTAATCTCTTTCTTCTTTTTTTTACCTGTTTTATCATCTCTATATTTTTTTATAATAATAGAGGTAATGATGATATTTAATTTTATAATTTAGATTTATTCTTTTTATAATTCTTATTTTTTTAAACGATTTTATTTAATTAAAACTCTAATCTCTTTCTTTTTTACCTGTTGTATCATCTCTATATTTTTTTGTAATAATAGAGGTAATGATGATATAGTATATTTAATTTTATAATTTAAATTTATTCTTTTTATAATTCTTATTTTTTTAAACATTTTATTTAATTAAAACTCTAATCTCTTTCTTTTTCTTTACCTGTTTTATCATCTCTATATATTTTTGTAATAATAGAGGTAATGATGATATAGTATATTTAATTTTATAATTTAAATTTATAATTTTTATAATTTTTATTTTTTTAAACAATTTTATTTAGTTAAAACTCTAATCTCTTTCTTTTTTACCTGTTTTATCATCTCTATATTTTTTGTAATAATAAAGGTAATGATGATATAGTATATTTAATTTTATAATTTAAATTTATTCTTTTTATAATTTTTATTTTTTTAAAACTATTTTATTTAATTAAAACTCTAATTTTTTCTTTTTTTTTACCTGTTTTATCATCTCTATATTTTTTGTAATAATAGAGGTAATAATATATAGTATATTTAATTTTATAATTTAAATTTATTCTTTTTATAATTCTTATTTTTTTAAACAATTATATTTAATTAAAACTCTATTTTTTTTCTCCTGTTTTATCATCTCTATATTTTTTGTAATAATAGATGTAATGATGATATAGTATATTTAATTTTATTCTTTTTATAATTCATATTTTTTTCAAACGATTTTATTTTATTAAAACTCTAATCTCTTTCTTTTTTTACCTGTTCTATCATCTCTATATTTTTTGTAATAATAGAGGTAATGATGATATAGTATATTTAATTTTATAATTTAAATTTATTTTTTTTAAACGATTTTATTCAATTGAAACTCTAATCTCTTTCTTTTTCTCCTGTTTTATCATCTTCGTCTTTAAAATTTTCTACTCCTCTTAATTCCCTACAATGTTTTGATGTCACATCTTCTTCTATTATATGTCAATTTATTCATAACACCATAATTACAATTTTCTAAAATACTACAGCGACATAAACACATGAAAAGTAAAACCAACGTACAAAGAGAATAACAACAACAACATGATTGTATTGTATGTATTTAGAGATATATGGATTAGGTGGCCATCCCATAGACCCAAGAAGGAAAAAAAACAGAAACGGTCGGTTATGGATTACTTATACGTGTGGTGTATAATACACTTGGAAAACAGGATAAACAGAATAGTAAAGGATAAATCCTAGATCTATATTTAACCTACAAAATATCTCCATTTCTGATTCATATATATCTCTATCGAATATATTTTTTCAAGAACCTAAGAAAAATTAAAATGTGTAAAATAACATTATATACTCGTTTGTTGTGTTCTCTAGTGCCATATGATTGAAGAGGAAAGCATAATTTTTTTTCTTTGACAAGGGACAACGAACATTATGCTGTTCAATGATAGAAGCATTATCCTCGAATAAAAATCATATACACATAAATATATAAAAATACATATTATTTAGCTTTTTCAAATACATATATCACTTAAGTATTTTCTCTTTTAGTTAGAATGTGAAAGTTCCATAAAGAAAATGAGAGAGAAGCGGCACAATCATTGATTTAGCTCAAAAATGAGCAAAGAGAGGACATAAAGCTTTATACATTAGTTCACTAACTGTCTAACAAAAATAATTACCAAAACAGGAAAGAATTTTGAAAATAAAGTTTTCTAAAATGACCAGTTTGTCAGTGACTTGATTAGCAAGTTAAGAGTAAACTCCTCATGACTTAATTGCTAAAGAACCCGATACATCAAAACGAACTAATTCAAATGGTTGAGGTGCTTTATTAAAATAGGAAGTAAATGCTAATTTTTTGTGATTGGCATAGTGACACACATTACAATAAGTTGTCTGAGTATTACGATATTTATCTAAGATGATGTGAATATATAGGTTTGTTCGCATGATCAAAAAATAAGTTGTTTTTAAGATTAATTATAATGAAAAAATGTTGAATGTTAAATATAAGTTAAGTGCATTTTGAAGACTTCAGAAGCTGTTTTAGAAACAGTTTAAGTGAATAGTTTGTTCTGTCACTGAAACAGAAAAATAAAATTTCGAAGAGGAAACCAATTTTTTCATTTGGAGAAATTGGTTTCTGTCGCGAAACTCAGTTTGCTGGTGTAGCAGTTTTTTCTGTTTTTTTGATGTTGTGATGTTTTGTTGTGTTATGAGTGGACACTATAAAACCACTCCCCTCATGTAATGTTGTACATTGCCATTGTGAATAATACATATTTTTTTCTCCTCAATTACTCTCTATCAATTTTCCCCATTTTTCTCTCTAAACTTCATCTTCTCCAATTAGTCATTTTCACCATTGATTCATCTCACCCAATTGTGTATGTTCCAATATCTGACATCAAGAGCTCTGGTTCTGATCCATTAATATGTTGCAAACATGTCAACTACCGATCGAATCCCTACCAACCTTCCAATTCTTGATTCCAAGAATTATGACAAATGGTGCAAACAAATGAAAGTTTTGTTTGGGTACCAAGAAGTCCTTGAAGTGGTGAATGATGGAGTTACACCACTTGTTGCAGAGGCTACAACTGCACAACAAGCTACATTCAAGGAATAAAAGAAGAAAGACTACAAAGCTCTCTTCTTGATACATTCTTGCGTCGACAACGATAACTTTGAGAAAGTTGGTGATTGTACGTCGGCAAAGCAAGCTTGGGAGATTTGGAAGAAAGCGTATGAAGGTGCCGAAAAAGCGAAAGTGGTGAGGTTACAAACTCACAAGAGGCAGTTCAAGTTGGTACAAATGGAAGAGAAGGAATCGATCAATGACTACATTACGCGTTATACGAATACAGACAAGAGCAAATGATTGAGGATAACAAACGGTGTTCTGGTTAGCTGAGGTACTGTAGTAGTGTTGAAATAGTAAAAGTCGGTTAGTTGCCATATTGTGGACTAGTAGTATACTTAAAGACAAGAATTGGATGGAAACAATCCGAATGATTGTAAGTTGAATTGTAGAATAAGTTACTTAACGATTAATGTAGTAACTAGTAGTGGATTATGAATCAGACAAAAGTAGTAAGCAATGATATTTTGTTGTAGGCTTCTAGTCAGTGTTGTGTTGTCGTTGAAATACTAAGTTGTAGGCTTTCAGCCAATGTCGAATTGCGGTTGACTAGTTGTTATGTTGCCGTTGCTGTGTGTTGTTGTTGTTGTTGTTGCGTTGTCGTGATTTTGTTGTTGATGTTGAGGTCGCATGACATACATTGCACTATTAAGTTGGCCTGGATTGGCAAAATGTTGAAGGCTTATGCCTTGGCCTTAATGGCAAAATGTTGGAGCGAATGCTCAAAATGTTGGCCTGGATTGACAAAATGTTGAAGTCTTATGCCTTGTGCCTCGGAATTACTGGCAAATGTTCTAAGTTGGGAGTTTTACTCCAATGGTACCACATGCATATGGACAGTTGAGTCGCATTTAAAGTCGCATAATTATAGTTGATATGTTGATGTGTCAGTTGACTTATGTTGTTGGTTGTTATTGTTTTGTTGTGATATAATTGTTGTCGTTGCTAATTGATAGTATATATGTTGATGTAATTGTGTTTGGTATTGTCGATATAAATGTTGTTTGAATATGTGAAACGGTGAATTATATGATCTACATTCTAATATATTATTTATCATGAATTCAATTATATTGGTAGATATCTCACCCTTTCATTTGTTTCGCTGTTGCCTTTATATTGGTAACGTGCATGTATTCGAGATTGAAGGATTTAGTTGCTGTTAGTCCAAGTCGGTTTAGTTGCTCTGATACGTAACACTCGGAGGGATGAACAATTGTTGCTTAATTGTTGTTATTGTTTTAGTAGTTGAATTTTAAGTTGTTGTTATTAAATAATTGTTTAATAAAAGTTGTTTTACATTCAAAAGAATAAATCAGATTGTTATCAGTTTATCCGAACCAATGTTATGTATCTTAATTAATTGTGATTATATGAAGTTGTTTTAAGTTGAAAATGTGGCATCTCATTTTGGTTGTTGAAATTTTTGCACTCTGATTTCCCTTATAATTACCGGATACAAATGGGGTGTTACATTAGTGGTATCAGAGCAGGTCGGCCCGTCCGGTCAGTGTTGTCTAATTGATTTATTCCTCTGTACGTGATAAGTGTGTGAAACACTGTCGATACTTGTTTCTTTTCTGATTGTTTGTTGCAGGAGTTGGTTTGAAGCTAAGTGGGGGAGAAGCTTTGCTTCTCGGAAGTGTTTCGATTGTGAGATGTTTGTGTCGTATGTTACTAGTAGCAACAATGCAAGTATTGTTTAAGTTGTGTTGTTTTCCGAGATGACATGGATTCGAGATTTTGTTTGTGGATCAATTGGAAGGCCTTGATAGATCATGGTCAGACGTTGTTGACGTTTATTTCTTGAAGGATGAGAGTAATATAGTGGTTGTTGGTATACAAGTAGGATGAGAATTCCTGATGTTTCTGAAGGTGAACTGTTAAGTAATAGGGATGAAACTTTTAGCGGATGGAATTTAGAAGGTTGTGATGTTTTAGCGTTGCCGTGGACTACGAAGTTGTCAGTTGATGTAGCCTTGCGTAAGATGTCGATGTTGGAACAATGATAGAGTAATAGATTGCAGTGGATGGTGTCGTGGAATTCTTGTGATGCTAAATAAGTTGTCATAGAAGGTTGAATGATTTCGTCGTGATGTTAAGTTGAATAACCTTGTGATAATCATTGTCATAAGCTGTGATAGTTGGTTTACGATCTGAGATGGACTCGAATGGAAGTCTGGTGTTAATGGTGTTGGAGGAATGTTGTTCACGCAACAAACCTTTCTGTTCTGTTCAGTTCGCGTCGCAACATGTGGACGCGACACGAACTGTGTTTTTCTGCAAGGATCGCAGCGCCAAGGATTGCTCGCGACGCGTACTGTGTGATTTCTACAAAGATTTTCAGAAGTTGATTGTTACCTCTTAGTAATTGGAATTAAGATTCCCTATGGAGTATGGTGCTTGAGTACAAGTTGGAAAGGAACATTATTATAGTTAGTAACGATGGTTTATAAATCCATTATGATTTTCAGATATCTATTGACAAATTGAGGAACTGAGCACTCTTAATCTCTTGTTGATAGTAGACGAGATCGTATTGGAGGATGTAAACTGGAATTGCTATCTTAATAGTGCGATCAGTAATGGATGTTATGTCGTGAAGATAGCTGATTTTGAGTTAATGAGAATTAACAGAGATGTACCCATGGAAAATTCGAGGGAACATTGGACAATTCAAGATAGATGGTTTATGTGCGAGCTAACACTGCGAAGCGAAAGATTGATGCATGTGAAGGGAGTCTGAGTTTTTGTTGAAGTTGTGAATCATAAAGTGGATAAGAACTCTAATAAGGACGGTGAATTAAGATGGATTGGATGGTTAGTGGTCGAACTATTATTATTAAGTTGGCATTATCGAATTTTGTTCGGTTGCACGATATTGTTGTTGGTTACCGTAGATGATGAGTAATACTCTATGATACGATGAAGTTGATCAAGTGGACCATGTCGATGTCACTATAAAAGTGATATGACGAGATTAATAGAGTTATCATTATTCCGCGGATGAGTGGCCTTGGATATGGAATGAGAAAGGTGTATGTCTTTTAGTGTTTATTATATTGCCACGGTAATGACGCGAAGTAGCGTAAGTCAAGTATGAGCAAGCGAAGGTTGTTGATATGTTATGAGGTGTAGTTTCAAGATATTGTCAAAATGGTTGACAAGTTAGTAGCGACTATGTCGTACGTGTATTGGATTCAAGTCGTGTTGAGATACGGTTATATCGGGAAAGTAATGGTCGAATTGTCGTTAAACAAAACTTGAGGATAAGAGGGTTGGATGAGGAAGCGATATTAAGGATAGTTGTGTTGCGCGAATTTTCGAGGACGAAAATATCCTTAGTGGGGGAGAGTTGTAACTCCCAGATTTAATTAATTGGTTAATTAAATTATTTAAGAATTTGATTATTGGATTTACTCGAATTTCAAGAAATCAATCAGATTTGTCGGTATTATTTTGGGAAACGTATTTGGATTATTAAGTTGAAGGCGGATTTTATTCGGTTAGTCGGAGAATTAATTAAATTGTTACGTTGAAGAAATAATATTAGGAATAATATTATTATTAACAATGGAATATTCTATTAATCGAGTTGGGCTTTAATTGTGGTATCGCAAAGTGATGAGGAGGTATATTTGCTAATCCCATTATGATAAGTAGTAAGATAATATTATTTTAATTTTTATTATTATTACTAGTGGGTTTATTAATAGAGAAAGAAAGGGAGTTGTTTTATGAGAAGGAAAAAAAGAGAAAGGAGGTTAGGATTTGGAGAAGAGGCAAGAACCAAGAGCTAGAGCCAAGCTTAGAGCTGTCATTAATGAGGTAAGGGTGGGCTTCTAACTCTATAACAGGATGCATGATGAATGATATGTGGGATGGGGTTTATATTTTACCATTGTTTTGTTGTTGTTGTGGAAATGTCAGTTAAAGCTTGAAATCTATTAATTTTGTTGAATGTTATGACTAATGCTGTTTTTGCTTGGTAATACATGTTGTTAATGCCTTATAATGGTTTATTGTGAGTTGTGTGGGTGTTAAATGCCATAGATTTGGAATTGAGGGTCTTGAGGAGAGGCTGGCAGTGTCCAAAATCCCAACCTGTTACGCTCAGTTTGCGGCGTCAACGGGATGATGCGGCGCGAACTGGAATCCTGCTAAGGTCGTGGCGCGCAAGGGAGTTCGCGGCGCGTACTGAGTTGAATTGGTATTCATTTTCTGATTTTAAGTTCTGCCCAATTCTAAGTGATTTTTCTAGGGAACTTCAAGTAGGCTTTTGAGGGTACAATATTACTAGTAATTAGTAAGGAATAACATAGGGATCAATTGGATATAGTTCCGGATTAACATGTCGATAAATATAAGTGGTTTGGCCGATTAATCGGAATTGGAAGAATTGTGGGAATGATTCATATATACAAGTAAGTTACCGTAGAATGTATGTTTTTTTGGATAAATGTTGAATATAAGGAATCGTTATTGTGGTAAATTGTTGTTGTTGAAAATTGTTGTTGTTGAAAGTTATTCTTGTTCGTTGTTGTTGTTGTGGAACCTTGTTTTTATTAAAGGCTGGAGGGCCATCATTGATGGTTGATTTGTCGTCCTACGGGTTGGCTTAGGTGGTCGTTGTATGTAATTGGAATCGATTAAGATAAGTGATTAAATTGGTAGAAAGTTTGTTGATGAAGTGACAATATGGTTGTATGGTGTTAAGTTGGTTTAGTTGGATTATGTACATTATGCGAATACAGACAAGAGCAAATGATTGAGGATAAAAAACCGTGTTTTGGTTAGCTGAAGTACTGTAGTAGTGTTGAAATAGTAAAAGTCGGTTAGTTTCCATATTGTGGACTAGTAGTATACTTAAAGACTAGAATTGGATGGAAACAATCCGAATGATTATAAGTTGAATTGTAGAATAAGTTACTCAACGATTAATGTAGTAACTAGTGGTGGATTATAAATTGGATGAAAGTAGTAAGCAATGATATTTTGTTGTAGGCTTCTAGTCAGTGTTGTGTTGTCGTTGAAATACTAAGTTCTAGGCTTTTAGCCAATGTCGAATTGTGGTTGACTAGTTGTTATGTTGTCGTTGTTGTGTGTTGTTGTTGTTGTTGTTGCGTTGTCGTGATTTTGTTGTTGATGTTGAGGTCGTATGACATACATTGCATTATTAAGTTGGCCTGGATTGGAAAAATGTTGGAGGCTTATGCCTTGGCCTTAATGGCAAAATGTTGGAGCGAATGCTCAAAATGTTGGCCTGGATTGGCAAAATGTTGAAGGCTTATGCCTTGTGCCTTGGAATTACTGGAAAATGTTCTAAGTTGGGAGTTTTACTCCAATGGTACCATATGCATATGCACAGTTGAGTCGCATTTGAAGTCGCATAATTATAGTTCATATGTTGATGTGTCAGTTGACTTATGTTGTTGGTTGTTATTGTTTTGTTGTGATATAATTGTTATAATTGTTGTCGTTGCTAATTGATAGTATATATGTTGATGTAATTGTGTTTGATATTGTCGATATAAATGTTGTTTGAATATGTGAAACGGTGAATTATATGATCTACATTCTAATATATTATTTATCATGAATTCAATTATATTGGTAGATATCTCACCCTTTCATTTGTTTCGCCTATGCCATTATACTGGTAACGTGCATGTATTCGAGATTGAAGGATTTAGTTGCTGTTAGTCCAAGTCGGTTTAGTTGCTCTGATACGTAACACTCAGGGGATGAATAATTGTTGCTTAATTGTTGTTATTGTTTTAGTAGTTGAATTTTAAGTTGTTGTTATTAAATAATTGTTTAATAAAAGTTGTTTTACATTCAAAAGAATAAATCAGGTTGATATCAGTTTATTCGAACCAGTGTTATGTATCTTAATTAATTGTGATTATATAAAGTTTTTTAAAGTTGAATATGTGGCATCTCATTTTGGTTGTTGAAATTTTTGCACTCTGATTTCCCTTATAATTACCGGGTATAAATGGGGTGTTACAACCCGAGTAGTGAAACAAGTCAGAACGAAGCAATACTTCCTCTAACAGGACCGTCGCCCGACGACGCTTGGCCTTCGCCTGGCGAAAGTGCCCAGGCAGAATTTATTTATTGCTTTCTCTTGCAAGTTCCAATGGCTTTCACCTTCAAGCCTTATTCATTTATTCGATCAAAAATACATATTGGAGCTCCATTTGGACTTTATTCTCAATGCTCCAATAATGCAACAAACACCTACAAAATATATACGAAACTGATCAAACGGTACAATATGTACACAAAATGCAATAAAACGTATTTACAACAAAAAGTCGGGATTATTCATCTAAATATCAACAAAAGAACGGATAAGTGCCACAAAAATATATACAAAATAACTACATTTTGGCACTTATCAACTCTCCCCAACTTAACACATTGTTTGTCCTCAAACAAAGTCAAGTAAACCTAAAGAAACAATGAATGATACTCAAAGAATCACGAATCAATAAGTTTTTAAAAGGGAAAACGAATGTATGGTTCAAACGAAAACGTACACGCAAAATACTTACTTACCACAATCCTACAACGATAACATATAAACGAAATAAATACTAAGTACAAAAACCATGCAAAATATTCTAAAACAAAACAAGCTCAATCATGAATCACACCTAGTAAAAATTCATCAGTAGATGAAGAACACACAAAGGTGAGGGACAAAAACACTCATCCACAATCTTGCGAACAATAGACTAAACTATGCATTCATCCAAAAACGTATTAAAAGTACAAATGCAAGAATCACAAGGGCTTTTCAAGGTTGTAATGTGCGTTGGTTAACAAACAAGTGATAAGTCCAAAAGCTAATCGAGACAAAAACTTGCCTAAACCTAAGGGAGTGATCAACTCGAAAAGACTCAAGCATAAAATCTCAATCAAAATTATTCTTCATCACAAATTGTAAAACCAAATCACCTCACTTATTAACACAACATTATTCATATTCTTTTTATTTTTCTTTTTCAAAGTTTTTCTCTTTTTTCTTTCTTTTTCTAATCTTTTTCTTTTTCACATTTTTTTTCCTTTCTTTCTTTTCTTTTTCTTAACCTCATACCAATCACAATATAAACACATAAACATTCCTCTCCCCAACTTGAATTCAACCAACATTAATGTGTGAATACTCTCTACTTTCTAAGGCAAGGTAAAAATTCATACAATAACATGTAGTTGAGGGTTCAAGAAACAAAGAAATCAACATCCATAAAAAGTGAATTCAACACTCATAGACAAGCATCAAATTCAAATAAACATGGATATTGATAAAAGTTCAAAGGGGCTAACAAATGATCACTCACTCACAAGGTGAATTGAATATTTGGCCAAGGTAGTTGTGCTCAAAATCAAACAAAATGTCTTGATCCTTTTCATGCATTCATACAATCAACACAAAACAAAAGATTAAGCATAATAAAATCTAGGTAAAACAAGAATGTGGCCTCCAGCATATGTAAACAATGGAAAGCTTCCTCACATTTATGGGTAAAAAGGGAACTAAATTGATTCAATTCATGAGCAAGTAATGCAAAAAGAATGAATAGCATGGTAATTATACAAAAGATAAATTTCCTAAACATGTTATGATATAGAAATCGATAAACGAGTACCTGACGTGTACCAACTTTGAAACTATCATTACCATACATCCGCGAGTTGAAACGATCAAACTCGGAAAATCACCTCAAAAGTCCTCAAGTTACTGGACTAAAATTTGAGTCCAAACAACAACAAAATAATTAGAAAAATAAAATGTACAATGTTTACAATATTTACAACCAACAAAACTCCTTAAGCTAATACGACAAGCTTGCGGAAATACAACATTTACATAACAAAACAAAAGCAAATTACGATACGAAAACATGGTGAAAATGAATTAACAAGTTGAAAAGTGAAGATTTTAAAATTAAGAACAAGTCCTATTTCAACTTGTTAAAACACAAGTCACCACACACATAAACAAACATAAATCGACATGCTTGTTTTACGTCATAAGCTCGACGCCTTTATTGTGCGAGCACTAGTAACCTCCTCTCGTCATGCCATGGTATTGCCACACCACGCAAACCTAAAGAAAGTGTCCTAACAACCACACAACAAATGTTACAAGTAAGAGACAATTCACAACATCACATGAAAGCTAAGAAAATCACAAATATGTACAAGTATGGAAAGTAAACACAACATGTACAAGTAACAATATACAAGTTCATATGCAAAGTCTATACAACATATACAATAATTACAAAACTAAAAAAAAAATGAAATTATCGCAATACAGAAACAATAAGACCAATCCACGACAACGGAGCCATTTTGTTGCGGCGGTAGAGCGACAAGCAAAAAGTTGGTATTATTTTTACCGGGTGATATATACCGGTTAGGTTATATCGTATCGTGTCCACAGAGATTGGTTATTGATTCTTCGTTCGACAATTCTACCGTTAATGAGTTTGGGATTAAAAGAGTTGAAAATAAAAGACAAAAAGTAAATGAACTAAAACTATAAAGGATATACAACTTGTCTGGAATGAATGCACACTACCCGTCACAGACTTAAATCGACCGCCATGTCATTCTCGACCTACGATACTCCTCTGTGTCATCACATACCTCTTACAACCTAAGCTATTTCTAACCCAAATTGAGAATCCTCCCGAATCACCTTGGTAGCCATGTATGGCCTACCTCGACAACCAGAAGTCAACTACGTCACCTCCATACCCATCTTTGGCATACTTCACCAACGTAGAGCTATTAAGATCAGATACTCTATAGTGAATGTCAGCTCTAAACCTATTTCTAGCATTTAGAAACTAACAGATAATCATCCTAGGTAAGAATCTAAGCAGTTTATCTCTAGCAAAGCTCAAACCCCCAACATAGAGTAAAAACCTAAGACAATTACCAACACAGATTCATAAAGCAAACTTTATACAACGCCAAGGGCGATAAATATACACGTGTTCAGAGTAAATATACATACATAACCAACACAAATGATAAATACAAAGAGAAAAGAGGAGATAAACTACCCATTTACACCGATTTGTCAACACCTATCGAAGAGCAATCCACCTCCAATCATCCGTTAGCAAGACACTAGTGTTGTTTTCTAAGCTAAACTATCAAAAACTATATGGGTGATGGAATTGGGAGCAAGAATCTCACACCCGAAAACCATACACCAAAATGAAATGAAAATGAAAGTATAAAGAAAATCTGGTTCCGCACAGTCGCCTGACGAACTAAAAGCATTGCCCGACGAATCTTCATTTAACTTGGCCCAAATTAAGCCACGTTCTCAACCTGTACACCTATCTACCTTCGCTTGACAAAATTAAGCTTCACCCGACGAAATTCTCTTTTCCTCGCCCAACGCCCAAGCAGCGAAACAAGTCAGAACGAAGCAATACTTCCTTTAACAGGAACGTCGCCCGGCGACGCTTGGCCTTCGCCTGGCGAAAGTGCCCAGGCAACATTTATTTGTTGCTTTCTCTTGCAACTTCCAATGGCTTCCACCTTCAAACCTTATTCCTTTATTCGATCAAAAATGAATCTTGGAGTACCATTTGGACTTTATTCTCAATGCTCCAATAATGCAACAAACACCTACAAAATATATACAAAACTAATCAAACGGTACAATATGTACACAAAATGCACTAAAACGTATTTATAACAAAAAGTCGGGATTATTCAACTAAATATCAATAAAAGAACGGATAAGTGCCACAAAACATATATACAAAATAACTACATTTTGGCACTTATCAATAACACAACTCCTATATGAAAACTCCTTAAGACACGCCCAAAATCGTCTTTAATAAAATACTAACACCTCCTAATAAACTGGAAGGAGAAACCGTCAGGACCCGTGCTTTTCGCTCTATCATAACCCCACACTACATCCTTAATCTCACAATTTGTGAAAGGAACTTCAAGAGAAATTCTATCAGATTGGCTAAGCCTCTTAAAAGTGATTTCTTCCATAACCGGCCCGCTCGAGTCTCGTTCCGAAAGTTTATTAGAAAAGTGGTTTAAAACCTCTTCATTAACCTCCTTAACAGAATCCACCACACCTATACCAGTATTAATTCTATCAATGAAATTATGTATCCTCCTTTCCTTCATCACACAATGGAAGTATCTACTATTCGCATCGCCATCATTGATCCACTTCAACCCAGATGTTTGAATAAGTATGTTTTCATTTATTCTAAGATTCAGCCAAAACCGACTAGATCCCTCATTTCTTTTGAGCATAACATCTTCCCGCATTATATCATCATCGATACCTAAAGTGTTGTCCCCTAAGTTCATCTCCATCACCCCTCCTCCACTTCCAAATCAATCCTTCCAAAAATATATGAATTCCACCATTTTAACCTCTCGTTAGTAAGATGCAATTTCTCCTTGAGGACAAAATCACTCCTTCCCTCCAAAAGTAACTTTTTCCATTCCTTTTCAACAAAAGGAATAAACACTTTATTGGTGAACCGTTCTTTATTAAACTTGACAGGTTTGGGGACCTAATTTGCACTATCACTACCAACCACACCTAACAATAGTTTGAAACATATTTCAAACCTATAAGCTGCCCAACAATACCCCATCTACTGATAATGACATTCGAAACGAGGAAACGACCAATTATGCTCATCGAATTCTCGTCACCACTATACCGACTAAACTTCTTACCTTTACAAGGGATATCAACAAGATTACATTCCTCAATGAACTCCTCAGACTCCTTCATTTTAGAATTTCTATTAAACACCGTCCTACCTTTTCTCTCCCTACATTCTTAACAGCGTTAAAATATCCTCTGATAATCCACTCCCTATCACAATGCCTCGATTTAAACTCTAACTACTCATTCCATAAAGATTTTTTCAATGTGAAAGAACACGGAGAATAAACATATGCAACATAGTAAATAAAATTCCTCCACATGATTTTAACGCCTAAGAAACCATCCCCTTTAAAACTGCAAAAAACATCAACTTTTCCTTCCTTCCAAAGCAAAATAATATCACCTGATTTACCCACCGAATTCAAAAAAGAATAGCATATCTCTTCATTACTCCAAAAGCTCCTAGCCACACCATCCTGTAAGTTTGGGAGTTTAGACTCTTGTACCATGAACATATCAACCTTTCCTTTTTTTTATTAGGTTGTTGATCCTACTTCTCTTCAATAAACTACCTCTTTCTCTAATATTCAAGGTTTCTATAATCATTTCACCTGATTGATATTCGTCTTCCCCACCATTGATCTGTTTTTGTCCTCCCTTTCCATCTCTTATATTATGCTTTTGTAATCCTTCTTTGAATCAACCACCATAACCCCCAAGATTAACGTTAGTCCTCCATAATTTGTAATTTTGTTATTGAGTGGCTTGACAACAATGTTTTTTACGTGACAAAACAATTATGATTAATGACATGTATAATATTGATCATTATAGTTCACAATTTAGTTAATTAATCTCCAATAAAAAAAATTAAGTTATAAAATAAAATTGATTAATAAAACATAGAGATTAGTTAATATATTTCATAATTTTAAGTCTGAAAAGAGTTAATATTATATATTTTATTAATTAATAAAGTATTGAAGTGATTAATAAACTATAAATATAAGAAGAGTTTAATGGTAATGCACGGTCAGTATACAAAAATATTACACAAATATCTAATTAGAATATTTTAAAGGGTCAAATCATAAAAATATTTTAAAATTTACAGTGTGATTTGACGACTTTTATGTTGTCATTAGTTGACAATGTAAAAATATTTTACAAAATCATTGCACCATCCATTTTCTCATAAAATAAATGATTAATAATATATATTTTTGTGTTATATAATAAATTTTTAATTTTTATTTATTAATAATAATATTTTTATTTTAAAAAATATTTGCAATAACAAAAATACTATTTGCGTATAAATATTGAGAACAAAATATTGATGTCAAATTTTAATCTTAAAATATTTTATATGTAAATAAAAATGAAAAATATTTTATAAATTTTAATATCGCAAAGTCGAATTATGAATCTAAATTTTGAGAGAGATAAATTTAGATTGTTACTTTAGTATTAAATGATCATGGAAATACTATTGAAACAGCGCAAGCATGATGCAAGTATTATGTATAATGTATAACATGAGAAGAATCGTCACCGAAATGGAGTTTGGGTCCTAAGAATTTATTTCCTTTAAGTAATAAATTCGAATATGGGTTATCACAAAAAAAATAGATTATAAAAAAAAACAACTTTCAAAAACTATGCGGGACGAGAAAACGTAGAATACACTTTAATTATACAGTTTAAATACATGATTTAGATAAATAAGAATAATAATACAGAAAAGAACAAGTTATTACTAAAAAAAGTTGAAGAATAAACTTGTTAAAAAGTTCAAATTTAAAGTCCCAATTCCACCACAACAAACTCATTGTTGATTTGTTTCTTCTATTTAACCCCCTCCTCCTCAATACAATTTGAAAATCATAGTTATCCATTTTATACCTACTTTTATATTTGAAGGTGAGAAGATCAATAATTATCATTTGAACATGCCATCAGTGTTGAAGCACTTCCATCCTCCTAAGAAAAGGAAGAACATGCCTCAATATCAAATCGACGCTGGAAAAAAAATAATTCAAACACTGAGAGATGCAGATGTGAATAAAGATGATTGTTATACAAAGGATGAGATCAAGAAAGCTCTAAAAGATTTAGGTTCCTACATACCTGGATGGAGAGCACAACGTTGTATCAACAAACTTGATGCTGACAATGATGGCCAAATTAGTGGTGAGGAAATTGAAAATTTAGTTTATTATCTTCTTGACCAAGGTTTTGGATACAAGTAAAAGAAATAACTATGCATCCCTTGGATCAGTTTCACATCTAAATTACCTATCATATTTATGTTTATGCGTGTGGCTATATTATCTTGTATCTCCATATTTGATATCCTAGTGGGTTTGATAAATAGCAATTAACCACTAAAATTGTGTTATGTAGTTTATGGTATGTTAGTATGACGTTTCATGAATGTATAATTAAAGTGATCAAATATAATATGTATAATGATCAACTCAAAGTGATTAGTAAAATATGGGTTTTGGATTTGAGTTTTTTTTTTATAAATAAGTTGATTAGATCAAATCATTATTTACCAAGTTTATTATGAGCTCGAGACAATTCTCAACCCTTTAAATATTAGACTTCATTGGTTGGAAGTATATTATCTTTGTAGGGCGTTCATTACATTTCATATAGTGATTATATGCCTTATGAAACTCCAAAACTTTAATGTGTGAGACATTTTTATTGAAAAAAAGAGAATAAAAAAAAAAAGAATTATACTATTAATTTGAATTTTTATAAATTGAATTACAAATTAGTTTATTTATATATAATTAATTTGTACACTAAATATGCTAACAAACTCTAATTGACTTTCGACTTGGATTTTATAATTTGAATTATATCTAATATTGTATCAAATATTTCAACATATCCCTTATTATCTAAGTTATCGAACCTACGCTAGTCATAATCAATATGAATTATTCCTAATTTCTTTCTTAAATTAACTTTTCGATCTTCAATTCTTTGGTGAAAATGTTGGCCAACTGTCCTTCACTTGAGAAATGCCTAACTTCAAGTTTAACTCGATTTACATTTCCCTCAAGAAGTGAAATCTAGCTTCGATATGCTTACTCCTTCTATGCAAAACTAGATTCTTTGTCAAATTTATGGCTGACTTGTTGTTGATTTGCAACACAAGATGTTTCTTCACTTCGACCCTCGTTTCTTGAAGTACCGATCTAATAATTATTTGACATGCAACATAGGATCCTGCTATATATCCAGCTTCACACGATGATAATGCCACCACATGTTGCTTTTTTTAGTACCATGAGATATGGCACCAAAGACTTGAAAGAATATATAGTCGTGTTTGTTTGATCTTCCTTATATCCACACCAATTATTATCTAAAAAAAATTGTTGCTTCTTTGTCTTCAGAGTCTCGTCGAAATAGAATTCCATAGTTTATCGATCCTTTTAAGTATCTTAGAATTCTTCTTGCAACCTTCATGTGTGACACCCTTGGTTCACTCATGTATCTGCTCACTAATCTGACTACGAAACCTATATTAGGTCGGTTGTTGCACACATATCTTAGAGATCAAACTATTTTTTTTAAACAAAGTTACATAGACTTTGTCTTCCAATCCACGCTTCTCCAACTTCAAATTTGGTTCGATAGGCGAAGATGTTGAAGTCGAATCATACATCATGAATATCTTGAGTATCTCTTTGACATACTTTCTTGATGCAACACCATATCTTGCTTCGAAATTTGAAATTGCATGACTAGGAAATAAGACAATTTTCTCAGATCCAACCTTTCAAACTCTTTAATCATCAGCTCTTTGAACTTCGACAAGTTCTCCAAGCTATTTCTAGTTATTAGCAAGTCATCGACATATAAGAAAATGATTTTTATATCTTGTGCGACAACCTGAACATAAATTTCATAACGAGAATTGCATTTTATAAATCCTAATTCGACCAAGTATGTGTCAATCTTATTGTTCCATTCCCTAGGTGCCTGGTTGAGGCCATACAGTGCTTTGTGCAAATTATATACTTTACTCACTTTCTTCTTAATCATAAACCCTATAAGTTGTGTGACATAAACCTCTTTGTCTAAAGAACCATTCAGAAATACTGATTTCACATCTAAATGAAATGTCTACCAACGTTGGTTGCATGCCAAGGCTATCACTAGTCGAATAATCTCTAATCTTGCTACCAGAGCAAATACTTCAGAGTAGTCGAGTTCTTCTCTTTGAAGAAAACCTCGAGCTATTAATATTGCTTTATGCCTTGCTATCGATCCATCAGCATTGTGTTTTAACCTGAACACCCAATGTACTTTGATAGCTTTTGTATGTACTAGTAATTCGACTAACTTCATTGTGTTGTTTCTTTTAATTTCTTGTAACTCTTCGACCATAGCAGACTTCCACTATTTAATCTCCAAAGCCTTGCTATATTTGATTGGTTCAACACATACAAGTAAAGAAAAATGAATTAATTCTCCATCTGGTGTGACTTCATCATCACCAGTCACTTCATAGTCTTGAAGTCTTGTTAGATGAACTCTAGTTCTTTGAGGTCTTTGGCTTGTGCTAGTCACAATCTATTCTACTTCAATTGTGTCATGAATGTCAATAACTTCTTCAAATTGGACTGAAATATTGGCATTTTCTTCTACTTTGACTTTATCAATTACTTCATCGAAACCATATCTCATCAATGGTTAATTACATCACCTGAATTCCAATCCCAGACAAAATTTTCATCAATTACAATGTCTGGACTTAACACATTCTTCTCATTGATTGGATTGAATAACCTGTATTCACCAGTCTTATGATATCCTACCAGAATCATAGGTTCACTCTTGTTATTAAGCTTCCTTCTTCTCACATCGGGAACATGCTTGTAACATGTAGATCCAAACACCTTGTGACGACTCATTGATGGTCATTTTCCACTCTACACTTCTTAATGAACCTTGTTCTCAAATATCTTGGTAGGGAACTTGTTTAAAATATAAACTGCAGTCGAAACAGCTTCACCCCATAAGGATTTTGGAAAATTCTTTTGCTTCAACATGCATCTCTCCATATCCAATATGGTTATGTTTCTTCTTTATGCAATTCCATTATGTTGAGGAGTATAAGTAGTAGTTACCTCATGATCAACATCATATTTTGCATAGAAATATTCAAACATCTTGGATGTGTATTCTCCGTCTCTATCGATTCGCAAACTTTGATCCTATTCTCACTCTGGTTTTCGACAAGTATCTTGAATCTCTTAAAGAATTCGAATACTTTGTCCTTTTGTTTGTTCACATAGATCCACATATTTGGACTAAACTCATGGACAAATGAAACAAAATATTTGTTTCCACCAATGGTATGTTCTCTGAATGGCCATTTATATATGAATGTACTACTTCGAGTATGCTGAAATTAAATTTCTTCTCGGGCACAAATGACCTCCCAACTAGCAAGTTTTAGCTCGCCTCGGCTTCGGCACTCACAAATCTTGTTTCGTCAAAGTCCCGTGGTGGGTTAGAACTACCACCTACGGATTCCCTACTTAGTTTAAGGCGCCCACGTTTAGGTCCCATATGCAAAACAAGTCAACAAAACAGTGCATCAGACAAACCAAACAATTAGATAAGGTTAAAATTCAAAGCACAAAGCAAAAATAAACATGGCTGGTCTGGGTAGTTTTGTCGGGCGAAACATCTGAGTCGTCGGGCGACTCAGCGCAAACTGCCTAAAACTGCAGAATTTTCTGCACAATATTTTCATTTCTTTTTCCATGGTTCTTGCACAGCCACGAATCATACTATATAAATGATGATGACAGAAGGTTTGAGCATGAAATTGAGTTCCTAACCACCTAATTACACTACACTACACTACACAACCTAAATCTAACAAAAACAACTAAAATGAACAAGAGTAAGATAAACACTTACTAGAAATGCTTTAGAATGAGAGGAAAGCTTGCTAAAATTTTTGAAAATGGAAGAGGGGAAGTAACAAAACGGATAGGGTTTGATGGAAGAGAGGAACAAATGACCCCAAAATGGGTCTATTTTCAATTTTTTTGGGTTTGGGTCGTGGGCCACCCAAAAATTATAAACTAACAAAGCTAAAATGCGCAGCACAAATGGCCTGGACGCACAAAGTCGTCGGGCGAAACTAGGCAGCCCCAACTTCCAATTTTTTTTGTTCAACATTCATTTCCTCAAACATTTTCAAACCAATTTCAAAGAGAAAAATGAATAAAAACATGAAATACTTACAATGTTGGGGTGCCTCCCAACAAGCGATTTATTTAATATCGTTTCGAGCTCGACGATTCAAGATGATCATGGATCATCAAAATACAACATGGAAATTGCTCGGCTTTTTTCGCCACCAGTGTAAACTTTTAACCTTTGACCATTAACGGTCCAAACCTTCTTGTTTCCCCAATCTTCCAACACAATAGCTCCATAATCTTTGACCTTTTTGACTAAAAATGGACCCGACCATTTTGACTTAAGTTTTCCTGGAAAAAACCGCATCCGAGAATTAAACAAAATTATACTTTGGCCCGATTGAAAATCGTTTGCAATTTATATTTTACAAACCAAGCTAAAAAACTTTTTAATTTATCTTATTATACAGTTAGTTCATTATAAACTAAAGAAATTTACTATACACTTATTTGATTATAAACTAAAGAACTTTATTATACAATTATTTTACACTCTCTTAGTACATCACTCATTTTCTCCCTTTTTACTTCTAGTGTATATATATACATAGCTTCTGAAAATAAATGACCACCACAAAGACTAACAACCCTTTTTATTGTAGGACAGATAAACTTTTTTTTAATTTCTTAATTCACCCCATAAAGGTGGGGCGCACCCCATGAAAACCCGAAAATTCTCTTCTCAAAATCGAAAGTTTATTTTCGGTTCACACTCTATATTGTTAAAACCAGTAAAAATATGGTGTGACCCCTGAATTTCTCAAAAACTGTACCAGAGATTAACTTCTGGTATGGAACCGGAAGTATATCTCCGGCCATAGAATCGGGAACATTGAATTGTATGCCACTTGGATATTTTGTATGAAACCTGAAGTTTATTTCCGGTTTTGTCACGAAGCCGATTGCTATAAGCAGCAACCATGGTGATCACCATCATAACACACTTTCTCCTTCAAACCTCTCCAAAACCCTCTTCATTTCCAATCCATTATCCACTCAAAATCCATATTTTTTTGGTTCATCATATCAGAAAAAGCTCAACAAAGAAGAATTTCAGGTAAACATCATCCCTTTTATCCCTTATTCACTGCATTAATCTGTAACTTTTTGCTGAAAATAAGGTTACGTACAAACCGGAAGTTTATTTCCGATTTCTAGTTGAACGTAACCGGATGTTTATTTCCGGTTTTGTCTCTGTTTTGAAATTATGCAGCAGATTTCACTGTGATATTTGTATTTATGATTTTTGTTATGTTACATGGGTATGGTGCACCCCGATAACATTCCTAAGCCCGATGTCACCGAAGTTGTATCGACGATCGTAGTTCCGCCTCGTGTAATTAAGGCGGTCGATGTTCGTGAACATTTTGAAAATGTTCAAGAATTTGAATTCCGGGACGAAATGTTGCAGTGGATTCGTTTAGAGGAAACAAGGTTATGATTTGCTACTCTGATAGCAAGGTCCGATAACGGCACTGATAGAAGAAATTCCTTTGTTATTTTGACTTGCGAAAGGAGCGAAAAATATGTGGCTCGCATGCAAAGTTTGAAACGCGAGGAAATCGACACAAGAAAATGTGATTGTACGTTTCGTTTGCGTGGTTATCTCATGGCCAACAATAAGTGGAAGTTTAATGTGATTAGCAGAGAACATAATAATGATTTAACTCCAAAGTTGGTCGGTCATCCAATAGCATGTCGGTTACTTCCGAATGAGAAAACTTTTGTTTCCGACATGACTTTGAATTTGGTACCTCCCAAAAAAATTCTTGCAACTTTGAAGCGCAAAAGACCAGAGAGCACCTCTAATATCAAACAAGTGTACAATAAGAGATATCAAACGAAGTTAGCCCTTCGGGAAGATCAAACCGAAATGCAACATCTTTTGAAAGTTCTTGATGACAACCATTATGTTTGTAAGGACCGGTGGGGGGATGATGGAGTAACTGTTAGAGACATTTATTGGACTCATCCTTATTCCATTAAATTGTTCAACACGTTTCCTACCGTGCTCGTAATGGATTCAACATACAAAACCAACAAGTACAGACTACCGTTGTTGGAAATTATTGGTGTTACATCGATCAAGAA
Source organism: Vicia sativa (assembly GCA_021764765.1). Lineage (NCBI taxonomy): Eukaryota > Viridiplantae > Streptophyta > Magnoliopsida > Fabales > Fabaceae > Vicia > Vicia sativa. The sequence continues at coordinate 206,112,026 of CM038795.1, read as the reverse complement.
GACGTACTCAGTTGGTTTTTCATTTCTCGAGTGCGAAAAAGAAGATAACTTTCAATGGGCTTTAGAGGTGTGTAGGTCAATGTTGAAGGACCAAGAGGATATGCCAAAGGTTATTGTTACCGACTGTGATACGACATTAATGAATGTCGTTGCAACCGTATTTCTGACTTCTTCCGCATTACTTTGTAGATACCATATTACAAAAAATGTGAGAAGTCGGGTTAAACCTGTTGTGGGGTCGAAACAGGTAGCTGGTGAAGATGGAAAATTGGTAAAGTCTGGTTTATTGTGGATAAAATAATGGCTGCATGGAATGTTATTATTAATGCACCTACAAAAGAGATGTATACTGGTGTTGTTTTATAATTCCGAGTTGTTTGTGAGAAATATCCAAATTTGTTGAAATATGTGGAGAGCACAATACTTGATCAGGTGAAGGAGAAATTTGTTTGTGCATGGATTGATCAAGTTATGCACCTCGGACATACAACATCAAACTGAGTTGAATATGCGCATGCTTGTCTCAAGAATTGGTTGGCAAATAGCAAGGGCGATTTGATTACGGTTTGGAAAGTTGTCAACCATATAATCATGAACCAGCATAATGAGATACAAATGACATTTGGTCGTAGTATAACGGTGTTGGAACACAGGTTCAAGGAGAATATGTTATATTCTCAATTGGTCGGTAACATCTCTCGGGCGACACTTAATTATATTTTCCATGAGGCCAAAAGAGCTTTAACTGTGGGTGATGACACCTCAAAGTGTGGGTGCACTATTGTAAAAACATATGGTCTCCCTTGTGCTTGTGTCATAGCCAAGAAGATGAGTGGTAATGTCTCGATACGTATGGACAAGGTCTCTAGTCATTGGAAGAGACTTAGTTTTAAGGATGACGGAGAAATGAAAATTGATAAATCAAATATCTCCATCGTTACCGAATGGGAAGCAATACAAGTAAGATTTTTGAGAGTCGATGATGCCACCAAACTCCACATCAAAGAAGAGTTGAGAAAAATTGTGTTTCTGGAGACCACGGATTTGAAACCACCCTCCCAACCGGTAAAAATAAAAGGTGCACCGAAGAAGTTGAAACCTACACCGGGCGACAATTCTACTACGAGGAATCCTTCGTATTATGAACATGTTGACAAGGTATTTCCTGACTCACCTACACCGAAATCTCAGAAATATGCTTCCAAAGGTGCCTGTATTAGCAAACCACCATATGCCGTTTTACATGCACAAATACGTTGAAAGAATCGTAAATGTGGGTGGTGACGGTAATTGTGGCTTTCGAGATGTTTCTTATTTGCTAGGTAGCCGTGAAGAGAATTACAACACTGTCCGAGATACTCTAATCACAAAGTTGACGGAACACATAGAGTTGTACACACGTGTGTTCGGGAGTAAAGAGAAGGTTGAGGAAATACATCATGCACTAGTGCCTGTTAAGGCTGGATGTGCACCAGAGGAGAAATGGATGTGGTTCCCTAAAATGGGTCATCTTATAGCAAATGCGTATGGTAAGGTGTGTTAATCTGACAAGATACAATTTTTCGAAGACTTTTTTTCCTCTGCGCATTGCTCCTACACCAAATCCCAGTGATTATATCATTTGTGTTGGGTGGATTTCAAATCCACGACATTTTGTTCAAGTTTAGTTGAAACCGAAATGACCTATACCACCGACATCACTAGAGTGGACGCTTCATTTCACATAACCATCGAAGACATGGCCGGACGAATTCATGGAAATGATACAAGAATACAATAAGTTAAGGGAAATAGATATAGAAATAAATATGGAAAAGTCGAAAGGGGTTCCACCGGTGGATTTATTCGGCGACACTTTTTTCTGCTCTTTCAAGTAGTATAGATAGCATTGTAATGTTAACTTCATTTTGATAATGTATTATGATGTGAAAATATACTAATTTTTTTAATTTGATCAATTGCAAAAAAAATGAATATATGAGATTTTGTGTTATACTTGTTGTTTTATGTTCTATTTCTGGTTTTTCAAACCCATGGAATTTACTGGAATTTAACTTCTGGTTTTGGTATTAAGTAGGAAACTGGAATTTAACTTCCAGTTTTATCACTGACATGAAGATAGGATTCCTATGGTCCATGTTTACATCCTTCTACTATAAAAATACCTCTCCTCTTACATTTCTCCCCACCATAACACAAAAAATCAGATATGGGCATGAAATTAGACATCACATGGGTTGCTGGAGTTGTCCATTTTCCCGGCTCCATACCGTCTCGCGAATTCAAGATCACGGTGTACACCCCAATTGAAGAAGTGCGTGAAACATTGCAGGAATTTGTTCTTTACGGCGATGGTCGGAAGGTAAAGAAGATCGAGTACCGCTCGCCATCGATTGACAATGAAAGGAATCTTATGTTCATTAACCGTCAATTGAAGAACAACGCTGATATACGGGCTATGTGGTCGACTTATCGAAGTTTTCAGGAGAAAGTTCCAATCGAGTTAGATGTGACACTATCAAGAATCGTCGATGACATTATGAGGATATTGCAAAGTCCACCCAAATATTGATTTGTAATGTTCGATTTATGTTTAATTTTCGGTTTGAATTTATTAAGTTTATGTATCTCTATGTTAGACAATGAAATGAATTTTTCTGAATTTATGTTATGAATAAAACCGAAAACATAGTTACGGTACATAACCAGAACTTAATTTCTGGTTATTTTATCAGATGGTGGTGTGCACCAGAAATATATTTCTGATTTTCAGAGACATCTTAAAAATTTCGCACGGATGGGTAATAATATCATGGGGAGGGTTAAAAATTCACTCTTTTTTTAATAAATATTTTTAATTACATTTCAGTTACACATTTTTATTAGTTCTGTTATTTCTTATCGTTTTATTTTCACGTTATTTTCTACAAATTTACTATATAACTTGAGAAAACAAATGTCTATCACAAAGACCATAACAACTCTATTAATATATTCATATTTTTATTGATTTTGTTTTTTCTTATGTCTATTTTTTGTTCTCACGTTATTTTTCATGAAAAAAAATATAATTTATAGATGCGATAATTGCGTGTCTATAATCAATTAATTAATTTAAATTTTTGTATTTAATAAAAAATACAAACAATTAAACTAATTAAGAGGAATGTTATAACACACGCATTCATTTTTATGAAGGTGTGTTTTAGTAACATATATCTTTGTGTGTATTTAATGTATTTTTAGTTATAATTTAATAATATACTCTTTCTAAAAATAAAATATATATATTTTAAAAAATATCTATAAGAAATGTTAATTTACACCAACTTAATTTGTAGAAAGAGTATTTTACCAACATACACTTTAGGGTACATTTAATCATTTTAAATTAATGCTTGCGACTGTATCCTAGCAAAATTCACTAATTAATTACTATTATTTATTGTAAATGTCAAACATCTAATAAATATAAGTCACTATTTACAATTAATATTTTTTAATATAACCTTTTTAAAACAAAACCATCATTACAATATTCTTATAACATTCATTGTTTTAGTTTTGTTTTCCATATATTTGAGTTAAAACATGTAATTTCAATTTTGTACATGTGTTTATTTTAATGGTTAAAATAAGTTTGGTGATATATAATATTTATGCATAAATAAATTTTGAAACAATTTAAAAAACAAGGACGAAAAAAGTATATTATAAAAACAAAATTATTTTTTTTTAAAACTCTTAAAAATATGGAGCATGCAAAAGATAGTTCGACAATTGGTTGTGGAGGAATTATATGTGATTCTAGTGGAAATTGTTTAGGTGGTTTTGCCAAATATACAGGTTTGTGCTCTGCGTTTATTGCATAATTGTGGGGTGTTTTTGAAAGTCTAAAATATTCGATCAAATTACGTAGAAGGAAGATGGAGCTAAATGTTGATTCTTTAGCGGTAGTTAATGTTATTATCAAGGGTGTATCAGCCAGTTTTGAAGATCGTGCTCTATTAAGGCAAATCATGAGTTTAATTGATCTGCACGAGGATGTTATAGTTAGCCATGTGTTTCGAGAAACAAACAAGTGTGTTGAACAAACAAGTGTGTTGATGCTTTGGCAAATGAAGGCTGCAAGCAATATTTTAAAAATTGGACCGAACTGTCTGGTTCAACTGGTTGGACCTGGAATCGAAGGTGATTCCGGCCCAGTCAATCTTGTAAAACCAGAGATGAGTCAAAACTGGAGTAAAAACGAAAAAATTCGATTAAATCACTCGAAACCATTCGAACCAAAGAATTGGAGCCGGTTTTGTGAAACCTTCCGGCTCAAAAAAATGTTTGGCATTGCCCAATTTTAGTATTTTTATAATAAAAAAATTAAAAATTATTATTATGTTAGCATGAATAATTAAAACATTTTTCGTTCACAATAAAGCAACACAAATTTCTAAGATAATATTTTTGTTTCTTTAAGCGTACAATTATATTATGTAATTATTACTATCATTTGTTTGTAAGGAATTTTTAAAATATTTATTTAAAAAATTTGTGAGTATATGATTATTTGACTTATCCATAAAATTTAGTTTTATGTATTATTAATTTATTTAAGAAATGATTCGACTGTAGGTTTAACCAATTGAACCAAGTGAACTTTGAATCGAAAGTCTTATTGATTTGATATTCGATATTCGATCTAGTTTTTAAAATATTGGCTGCAAGCTTCAAGAAAGTTTTGTTAGTTATAACGAAGCTCCAACATTTTGTTAGAGATTTCCTAGAGGATGACCAACGGTGTTTCGTTCCTACGTTTTGTTAGAGATTTCCTAGAGGATGACCAACGGTGTTTCGTTTCCTATATTAATTCTGGTGTAGTTTCGTTTTCTATATTAATTCTGGTGTAGTTTCTTTTTCGAGCTTAGACCCTCTTGTTTCCCCAAAAAAATGAATATGCCATTGATTTTTTTTTTTTTAATGTTATTTTCAAAGTTAAGATTAACTTACTTTTTTTGTTCTTTTCTTTTAAAAAAATAATTTCTTAAAATTAATTTAGAAAATAGGATATAAAAACAAAAATAAATAAAACTCAACCCTTAATAATCAAATAAGTTTTTTGAATGAAAGAATTAGAAAGATGTTGATTTATTATTAAGTATAGATATAAATATAGATATTATATATGTTTTGAATGAAAAGATTAAGATAAAAATCTCGAATTTGATTCTTAGCGGTAGTTTAGATTTTTGATATAAAAAGGGCTATAGCATAGCAGTGGATAGTTTTGTGATAAGCTATACATTAGAAAGTGTCAACAAATGGGTTCACTATAGCACTGCAGCGTAGATAAATTTGAACAATTGCCTTTTTTTCGCCATTTTTGATTGAATAAATTGGAAATACTTTCTTTTTGCTGTCGTTTACTTATGTCTTACTTTGCATTTCTGCTATTTGTCTGGGCAGAGACTGAAAATATGCACCCAGAAGCACAAGTATTCAGCAAAGTGGCCAAGTCAGAATCAGAAAGGATAGTTGGCAATCCCTATAACAGACGTGTTGGCTTCATATGATAATGAATGAGCAGTATCATGACCCGAATCCAATGGTGAAAAGGCATGACTTGTGGATGGTATCAGTGGCTAGGATTTGGAAAACCATTTAAAACACACTCACCTTCTCTAATAAACCAGCATTGTATACCCTTCTAAAATTTAAAACACTAGAATGATCATCTTGTCTTCTTATATGGTAGATATGAGATGGACCTTGGTATATCCCATCTAGTACTAGCAGCAAAACTAAAAAAATTGACTCATTTTTCACAAATTGTACGGTGGAAAGCACAATAATATCTAGGCAAAGTTAAAACTCAATATTTCCAATAACATATCAAATTCCTTCGGGCGGCAATGAAAAACCATCCAAAGTTACGCAATCAATCAGCGAATATAAACCAAATTGAGTTTGATGAAGCTATCGAATAGCTCAAATCTCACAAAGACATTATTATCTATTTATTCATGCAACAATTTCACTAAGACTAAATGTCTTACTTTGTATTCTGCTATCTGTCTTGGCAGAGAGACTGAAAACATGCAGAATAACAATAACATATCAAATTCATGAAGGGCGCAATAAAAAACCATCCAAAGTTACACAGTCAATCATGGAATATTAAACCTACAAGTCATAGCAAATTGAGTACTAAATAAGATGACAACAATAGTAACTTACGCAATTAATTATCATAAACCGTCTAAAGATCAAATAAACATTTGATAAGAGCAAACAGTGCATCCTCGAAGCTGAAAAAGTTTCTTGTCGGCCTCGCTCAAAGTACAACCAAGAGGTGTTGTTACTCTTGTCAATGATGGCCTTGAAAATAACATAGAGACAACTACGGTAGGATTCACAAAACAACGTCCAATGTCGATCTCAGTCAATTGAGTGCAGTTTTCTAGCACATGTTCCACCCCCTTGTCTGTGACACACGGACAACCTTCTAGTACAAGTTTCAAAAGGGCAGGGCAAGCCTTGGAGACGATATAGAGTTGTTCATCATCAACACTCGTAAAAGACAAATTCAACACCTCCAATTTGGGAAATTGAAAGGAGAAGTTCAAGAGATCGGATTCGGGAAATCCAAAGGACAAATTCAACTCAAACGCCTCGAGTTTACGCTGGAGTCTTAAATTAGGGCATACCGTTATAGATCTGGGGTTACTTAGGTCAAGTGTTTGCAGCAATGGGAAACATTGGGCGATGAGGAAGAATTGGTGGTTATAGTCAAAATAACAAGTGTTGGAACATTCGAGAGAGGTTAAACCTGTAACATTACGGGAGAAAGCTCGGAATCCACGGGCGGGAAACTTGTGTTGTTGGGAGAGACGGAGTGATTTGATAGTCAATGGAAATCGAGAGATTCGAGGGAGACGTATGTCCATGCCGAGGGAGAAGAAGAGGTTGAGGGAACTGACGTTGGTGAACCTTTGAAATAAGATGAAAGGCAGACATGGTTGGGGGAAAGTGAAAGATATAGGAAGTCGGTTGGTGATAGAGAGGAACTGTTTGGAGACGAGTGACACAGATTGGAAGTCCTTGTTTTTGGTAATCAATTTGAAGATTATTTCCCAACATTCCTCTGGTAAATAAGGATCAAAATCAGGTGGTGGAATTGGATATGAAAATGGTTCTTCATCAACAACTTCATCAACAACTTTGGGGTGATTTCTCTTCATCAAAGCCATCAATTCAGGAGAAGCCTCCACATAATTTCTATTCCTTTTCCTTTTCCTTTTCATCTTCAACCTTTCTTTCTCTTCGCTTCAGACTTTAGGTTAACCCCTTTTTATATCTACCCGATTATTTTTTATCAAAAAACAATAAGTGATAGATTTATCTGAAAAAAACCGATTCATTTTTTACAAAAATCAATATCTCCTCATTTTTTCATTCAAAAATAAAATATCTATATTTAATAATAAATCAAGTTTTATTTTTTAACTTGTAATCTTTTAATTCTAAAATTAAAGTAAAACAATTTTTAAATAAATGTATAATATGTTTGAATTATTATAAAATAATCAAATTTACTTTTATAGAAAAAGAATTCTTTTACATATTAGGATTCAACTTGAAATTTTATTTTCTTTTTCTGGTGGCATACGAGGGTTTATCCCTTTTATCGTTATTTTGTATTGAAAGAGATTGAAATTGATTTTCGTTATTCTATATTTTCATTTTTTATCAACTCTATTTTTTATTTTAATTATGAGATATATCAAATTTAAACTACCAAGATTTGAAAGAGATTGAAATTGATTTTCATTGTTTTATATTTTCATCTTTTATCAGATCTTTTTATTCAAATTATGAGGGATATCAAATTTAAACTACCAAGATTTTTAAGAGATATTGTATTAGAGATTTTTTTAAATTTATCTCAAATATACAATAAAATATTTGATTTTCATATATATATATATATATATATATATATATATATATATATATATATATATATATATATATATATAGTTTGATTATATCTACTCCAAACGAATATCTCAATTACTCTGACCATCGTGTCGAATCTCCTTATTTATAGAGACCAATAATATATTTAACCCAAACATATTATATATATATATATATATATATATATATGTTAATTTTTCATTCAAAAATTAAATAATTGTTGTACCCCAAAATTCGCCCTCTTTATTTTTTTATTAATAGTTGGCTTACACTTGATCAATAGGTGCATTGCATACATATCATTCATGTATTAACCATGGGTTCGAGATTTTCTAAATCGTATGAATCTGTACAATTCTGAAGAAGATGTTTGGTTCTCAAAAGCTGGATATCTGAAGTTCTGTTATTTCAAGTGTCATCTCAATATGCAAGATATGCGTGTTAGAAGCTTTTGATTATCTATCGAGAATTGGAGTTTTGGTGTTTTGATCGCCTATCAGATGGATATTGATTACAGTTTCGAGCTACAGTGTGTTGTGGTCGAATATTTGAGCCCAAATTGATTCTATGGTCTTCTATGAGTGGTGAAGTGTCAGTATACGACTTATCGATCCGCGCGATTCATCAGAGAATCAAGAACGGACGGATAAAATGATATTGAGTGCATGTATCAAAAAGTCAACAAAAGTCAAAGTTTGACCGGGTGGAGTTTCGGGTCAAAATTATGGTCAAAAGTCGACATTTGAGAAAATACGATCACTTGTTGAGAAAAATCGGAAGAATCGGGTGAAGATGAGGTTTCTTGCATTTTAAGTAACTTTAGACTTAGGAAAATTTTCTAAGTTTTGAGCACTTTATGTTCACGGAGCCACGTTGTCGATTCTCTATCTCACTCGTCTGTGGTCGAAATTTCACAAATGAGTAGTCCTTGGAAAGAGCGCATTTCGTACTCCGACTATGTCCTTGTGAAGAGTTTTCCAAAAATGCCCGAATTTCGAGTTATAAAGCTCCGAAGTTTGAAGTTCACAACTTTTGAAGTTTACACTTAGTGAAATTTTAAGTGTTTTTCAATGTGTTCAAGTGCTCGACTTCGGACGTATTTTACATGTGTTTCGAGGCGTCGATTCGAGTTGAGTTCAAAATCAAAGTTATTCATTTAGCAGCAATCTACAACTTTGTTGAAGAAATCGAATCCATTCGGGAATCGGATCAAAAATTACGGAGCTCGGAAGTTACGGGTTATCATTTCTCAAAAATTCAACACTTAGAAATATTTTGAAGAGTTTATTTCTATGCTCAAGCTGACAGTTTCAGTTCGATTTTATCATAGTTATCGGCTCCGAATTAAAAAGTGTTCAACTGTAAAGTTGTTCATCCCACGACAATCTATAACTTTATTGAAGGAATCGAATTCGTTCGGGACTCGGATCGAAAATTACAAAGCCCAGAAAATAAGGACTCATCATGTTTGCAATATTCGAATAGTTGTTGTGCACATGTTTGAGGCTATTTTCTCGTCGATTCGATCGTCGCACGGAAAAACTCCGAACATGAAAGTTAGAGATTGTCATTTCCTCTACAAGTTTCGTTCACAAACTTTTTCGTTTCGGAAGTCGGAGCGGAAGATATGAAGCACCGTATTTTGCAGTTTGAAGCTGCCAAAACGCAAGACAGCATATGCATTTTTGCCAAGCATACGAAAGCATTTCATCGAACAGTTTTTGTGCACATGTTTGAGGCTGTTTTCTTGTCGATTCAATCGCCGCACGGAAAAACTTCGAACACGAAAGTTGGAGTTTGTCATGAACTCTACAAGTTTTGTTTAGAAACTTTTTCGTTTCGGACGTTGGAGCGGAAAATACGAAGCACCGTAAGTGACAGCTTGAAGTTGGAAAATTGCCGCAAATCATGCTTGGAACTTGCCCAGCCAGGTCTGGACTTTCATCGAACGGTTATATTGCAATTTTCAAACACTTTTTATTCGATGATTAAGGTTTTGTTTGGATTTTTGTCCAACTACAAAGTTGTTCTATCCCACTTGATCTTTCCAACGGTATCGGGATTGCGTCATTCGGTCGAGTGTGGAAAGAATTATGGGGCTGTAAAGTAGCATACTTGGTTTGAGTAAATGATGAGCAATAGTTAGAAAATGCTAGAAAGTGGTTCAGGGCACCATAACTTTAGATCTACAAGATATCACGCGAGTTCATGCTTTCTGTCTTGGGCTATACATGTAACATGTATGCATGCATGATGCAAGGAGGATACCCAAAATAGAAATGACAGCTGGCATTCACGATAACGGATTTCTTTTTTGCTTGCACGGAGAGGAATTTCGTTTTGGAACTCTCTGACTCACTCATTGAATCAGAGCAAAAAACACCCTCACACTCTCGCGGATCCTCACCATTTTTTTCTAACGGAATCCATAACATTCACTCTGATCATTCATTCACTGGCGATCTCTTCATTCACCCTCTCGCCGTAACAACGTTCTTCACTCTCTTTTCTCTCAACCATCCCTCACTGGATTCTCATCACCACTCCCTCACCATGGTTTTTGGCTCTCTTCTCCTTCACCACAGATAACAGAACAGACAACAAACTTCAATCACCATCCTCTTCCTCTTCTTCCCACACATCTTACTCTCTCTCTCAGGACTCGCTCGCGTTCTCTCATCAACACAGGATTTCTTGACGACCATAACAGAATCCTCTGTCATTTCTCCCATAACGCTCTTTCCCTCTCGCCTTCCATGGATCATCATCTTGTTCTTGCGAGGATTATCTGAAACTGGAGCTCGCTTACATCAGAAGTGATCTTCTTTTCTTCTTCTCCTTTATCATAAGAAAACTCAGGAACCGTTTCTTTCCGGAATCAGCATAGCTTAAAGCAATCATCATTTTCGTCTTCAAAGATTTGAGCGGTGGATTGAGTTTATTTCTCAGAATTCGTTGAGTTCGGGATTGCTAGCTTACGTCATCTTCAAGATACAAGGATTGTAGAAGTTTTCCGAAGATTCCTCCATAGTCACAAGCTTCGAATCGGTGAGTTTACTCTTAATTTATCTCAGTTTGTTAACATTTACATATCAAGATTCTTGCATCGCATTTGAGGATATAGTAATAGCAGGCATCAGTACCGTATAATCTTTGCGTTGAACGTTGAATTTCTTTATCCATGTTCATCTTTCGGTGTCCAATTTTGGCCATGATAGTTTGCCTTTTTGAGAAAATGGATCGTAGATCCAAAATCTATGTGGAGAACCGATCCATAGGATGGTGTTGCTGGCGATTTTTGGATGTGCGGCGTTACTCCGGCGGAAACTCATCGGAGAGGATGACCGGAATATGCTTCCGGCGTCACTGTGGTTTAGCAGGGTTTTTTCCCTCGAGGTGCCTGATGGTGGTTGGGTCATGTGTTTTGTTTTACTAGCCAGCCATAGTTCTCCACGTGTCACTTATTTTATTTCAAAAATAATAAAAAATCTAAATAGTTAAAATTAGTGACCAATTGATATAATGTGCTACATAAATAAAACGTGACACATTATTATTAAATCTGATCATAAAAAATAATAATGCTGTTTGGACAAAAAAAAGAAGAAGAACGGGCTTAATGTAATTTATACTGGGCTTAAAATGGTAAAAGTGAAATTTTTTTTTACAATTAATATTTATACAGGGGCAATTTCGTCCAAGTGTCAAAATTGTGGGGGTATAGGAATAAAGGTAGGGGTATAAGGTAAAATTTTCTTCGTGATACATCCCCTGCGTTTTAGGCCCAAACGCCAGTATAACATGATTTAGTTCAATTAGCGTATTCTGTTTTACACCCCCCTGTGTCATGCTTCACAATACTAACACCCAATCAAAATTGCTCCCGATTTCGATTGTTTTGACCTGTAAAAAAATACATAAAAAATATATTCTGACATTTTAGGATCTTAGAATATTTTTGACATTTTTTTGATTTTTTTTCGATTAATTTATTTTAATTTTTAATTCATTTTTCGATAATATGTTTAGAAGTATGTTTTCTTCCTTTGTAGCTTGAATTGACTAATCTTAGGATTGTAATGGCATGTGTTTCTTAGAAACTCTAGGATATTTTTATACCATCTAATTGTAGTTAAATGTAAACTTTACTTTAGGATTGTAAATAAAATTTCAAATCTAACTTTTAATGGTTCGATTTCGTAGGAATTAGTTTGATAATTGTATAGTTTTCTAGCTTCCTTTCGCATGATTAATTCGTAGCTTTTCCTTCATTTATTTAGATGTTTAGGATAGCTTTAAGAGCAATTTAGTTGCTGCCCTCACTAGGAAATTATCTTTAATACTTCAATCTCATTGTAAATAATCGTTTTTGTGTCTTGTGCTTTATTTAAAAGCCTCATTGCTATTTCTGACACTCTGTTTTGTATGCGAGGTACACGGAGCATTATACTATTGGTTTGGATGTATAGAATCCATATTTTGATGTTGCACATATGTGTGTGTACTCTTTATCTGTCTACTTGGTTTTCACCATCTTTTGCAGGTTATCTGATTTGATTTGGATATGTAGAATCCACATCTGTTGCTCGCACACATATGTGTGCCCCCTTTGTCTGTATTATCTGGATTGTAATTTTCTGCAGGTTCATTGGATATACGTCGAATGTGTATAGACACACATTCTTGACCGTGCATATCTATGCACATCCTTTGTCTGTATTATCTGGATAGTTTTTTGCAGGTTTATTGGATATACGTCGAATGTACATTCTTGACCGTGCATATCGATGCACGTCCTTTATCTGTATTGTCTGGATTACGATCTTGTACAGGTGTATTTGCTTCGGATGTGTATGACACACATTCTGATTATGCTTTTTGTGCCTCCGCACACTTCTCACCGGATTTCTTTATTGCGTGCCAGTAGTACTTGAAGTTTTTCAGAGTATTTTTTAGCTCGCAATGCTCTTTGGATCTTTATCCGTTTGGTATTTATTTTTACTTTGTTTACCGCATTTCTTTACCGCTTTTCTATAGAGCATGAGAAGTAGGGTTTTACCACTTTCCTTGCCATGAGAAGTAGGAATAGAGATGTATGAAGGGGCTTCCGTAGTTGGAGCATGTTCAGGAACCCCTCTGGTTTATTTAAAGACCCGTTTAGGGCGATTCTGTTTGCTAATTGTGTTTGGTTTGTTTTAAATCCTCCATCTGCATAGGGAGGTAATCCTTAGTAAGTGTTTACATTTGTGCTTGCATAGGTCAGAGTGGTTAGGACACCCGACGTGGTACCACCAAGCAAAGTCCCACTTTTTATATTTCCTGTTATCGAGTCATGATAATATGATGGACAAGCGGAAAAGGGTCCGCAATCGACCCCCGCATAGTTCTTGTCCGTGTCAGCTCAGCACACGCGAATCGTGTTGCTTCCTTTATCGAGTCAATAATAAAAGTGGCAAGATTTCCCTATTCTGACTCTCCACACTTTCCTGGGGTTCGCATTTATTGCAGAGCTTGCATCATTTGCTTTTCACACTTGACAATTCATGTCATGCGGTGATACTGTTCACAGGAATCCGATGTGTCGGCTCCTGGTTGACTCACGGTATGCTCGTTACTGTTCGAGGCTATGGGACTTTCTCCTTTTCCTGCGCTTGTGTGCCATTTGTTTGTTTGCATTGCATTGTTTGTGTGCTTTTGCCAAAGCACTTGTTTGCTTCATCCCTTTTTGTCATCCTCGACTCTACTTTAGTTAGTGATTCGAGATGGACATAGACTTAGGTTTTAAACCTTTTCCATCCTTTTTTGTCATCTTCGACTCTACTTTAGCTAGCGATTCGAGATAGACATAGATCTAGGTTGTAAACCTTTGCCATGTTCCTTTAGGATTCTCTTGACTCTACCTTAGGTAGTGATTCGAGTTAGACCTTAGGTTGTAATCCATGCATGATGACATTAGGGATAACATTAGATAGTTTCCCTTGTTTGTTTTCTAGTTTCTTTTGCATCCATGCATGTAATAAAACTAAAAATTGTTTTCTTTTTCCTTTGCAAATTAAAACACTTAATAATGGTTCAAACTCCTTTTTCAAGGTAAAAACAACCAACCAATGCAAACTCTTTTTTGCCTACGGGTTTTCTTTTGTTTAAAACTCTTTTTCATAAGTAAAAAACACATAACCCACCAAAACATATGAGCCGAACTACGGCGCTCTGACTTTCCCATTGCACGCGGGAAAACGTAGGCATCTTGTCACGGGGCTCGATCGAGCAAACTTTGTAAATACTTCCTTCTTTTCCCCGTGTTTTCTTTATTTTTCTTTTCTTTCACATGCATTCTCTTTTAGCATACAAATATAGCAATTAAGCAGTAAATAGATATAAGCACACCCGTTAGACAGAAAGTAGAAGTGGATACCGTAGAGTACTATGGGCGTGTGGGATGCTAATACCTTCCCTCTGCGTAATAGATTCCCTTACCCTATCTCTCAGTCGCAAGACAGTGTCTTATCCCTTTTAGGTTTTCGCGATGCGTTCACCTTTCTCCTTTTGTGAGATAAAAAACGTTCGATGACGACTTCATTGATATAGCTATCGGATGATGTTCAGCCAATTGTTTCAATAATAAATCAATTTTATTTTAAATTGTTAATATTTTAATTCTAAAATTAAAATATTAACAGTAATCAAATTAATTACTATTACTAATTGTTATTTTCATACATATTAGGGTTCAACTTTAAAGGGTGGAGGGCTAGATTGTTTAAACTCCTTGCTATTGAAATTGTATATGGCATTTGGGAGTTTAGGAATAGTACTTGCTTTGGTAACAATGTAGATGGCAATCATATTGTTAAAAATATCCTTGATAAGATTGTTTATAGGGGCTGGTGTTGTAAGGTGCTAAAGCATCACATAGCTAGATTGATGGTAGGATAGCCTTCTTTTCCCTGCCTTGGTTTCTTGGCTGTCTTGTGGGCTGGATCTTTTGATCGCCTTATTCTTCAATGTTTTTTGGGTTAATAATATTTCTTTATTCCATAAAAAGAGATGGCGAGAAGGGGGTGGGGGAGGCCGCGAACTTCAGCACCACAGAAAATTTCACCAAACTTAGATTTTGTAACTGCTACGAATAAGGAAGAAGAAGAACCACGAAACACTGAGAATACCGAGAATCTACTAAAGAAAGTTGAACTGAGAGAATCAAGCAACACAAAAGGAACCCTAAAGAAAGAAGAACCAAATCCTACTCGTAAGCTCTAGGTTGATGCTTTAAGAGACAACTAAAACCCTAACAATGAAATGGTAATGGAGTTTGTAGCACCAAAACAGGTCAATGGAGAAATTGAAGTAGAGATTGAAGTGGAAGATATCTTGGAAGAGGTAAATTTATGGGATTCATCTTTAATAATGTATGTATTAGGAGAGTTTAGTATGAATACCATGAAACAATACATGATACGATTCTAGAATTTTGTGAAACTACATGTCCCTCGAACGTAGGGATTATGACACCCCAAATAATTCAATTATTAAATAATTAGAAATTTAATTAAAGGTTTAATTATTGGTATTTTTGAATTAAAGGATTTAATTAATTAATTAAATAATGGGAGTGTTGGGGGTGTAAAGTGGAATTGGGAGGTGTTAGAGTAAAAGGCTCTAATTATTCCAATTATTCTAATTTGGTTATTTTATTATTTGGAAAAATAAAAAGGAATAAATAAAGGAATTGAGGAATAAGAGAAGGATTGGAGAAAATTAGGATTCATTCTACGTGTTTTTGGAAAAGAGATGAGAAAGAGGAGAAAAATCTAATTCGCCGAGAATTCGAAGATTCATCGTGAGGTAAGGGGTGATTGAATCTGATTATTATGCCTTATAGGTTTTGATGATCAATAGAACGAATCAATCTGTTAGGAATCTCGAATTAGGATCCTAGGTTGTGCCCTACCGTATATCCGACGTAAAACCTTTAATTGGAATTGTTATGAACGGTTAAATTATGTAAGATGATCATAGGCTAATTAGAAAACAAATTCTGTGGGCAATTGGATGTAAAAATTTCATGAATTAATTCTGTTTGGTGATCATATGAAGTTTGATGATGATTGGGATCAATGGGTATTGGTAATAGTGAAGAAAAACTGGCTTTTGGGTGAAAAATAATTGTATGGGTCGACACATGACCTTTTGGATCGATGCAAGCAGAAGAAAATTAGAAAACCAGAAGCTGGAACACAGCTTGCATCGACACAAAACCATTTGTATCGATCCATAGGGCAATTTTGGGAGTTATGCATTGATGCAAATAAGCTATGTATCGACACAAGGGAGTCTTGTATCGACACAAGATGATTATGGATCGACACATACGGAACTGATTTTCAAAAATGCAGAATTTTAACTGGTATGCATCGATGCATACGACTTATGGATCGACACAAGCAGTCTATGTGTTGACACATGGGATTTTGGATCGATACATACTGTATTGGACATAAGGGAAATTTCTAAAAACGGTTTCGGTCATATCTTTGCGACCGTAACTCCGATTTAGGCATAGTTGGTATCGTTGGAAAGCTTAGAACGAGTACTATCTGTTAATAAAATTTTTAAAACCAGCAGTTGAGATCCTGAAGGATTGTTTTGGTTTCCGTATGTAGGGATTCATTATAATTCGTATTTATCTGTTGGGTATACTTGATGTATGTTAATTTCATGTGTTGTAATTAATGTTATATATCATGACTTGCTGTTATCATGTGTTGTTGATGGTGTGGCTATGTATGGCATGGTGTGGAATTATGTTGAAATCATAATCTGTGGATTGAATGTTGCATGCTTAATGATGTGCATGCATATGCATTCTGGTGGAGTTAATTCCCATTGTATGGAATTTGGCTCGTATTGCCGATAACCGTACCCAGGTGATTGTGGGTGGTGAGGCTGAATTCATGTCCGGGTGATTATGGACGAATCGATATTGGTGACTTGGTCACGTTTTGGTACCACATGCATTGGGTCTGCATTGCATATGTAATTATAACATGTTAGGATGTTTTCCAGTGTTGTAATTGCATTGATTGTATATATGTGCATATTAATCTGTGTAGTTTGTAATTGGTGAATGGGAATCTGAATATACTAATGAGGGTGGAATAATGAATCGATTGTTTTATTGTTTGAGAAATGTATAATGCATTTTAATTTTGATGAAATCTCACCCTTACTTTGATGATTTCAGATTGAAGGATTAGCCGCTTAGGAGCTGGTGAGGATGGCCTTAAGCTGTGCTATTTAGTTTGTCCGCGTGTCAGTGTCATGCTCTGGTAGTTGTAACACTGGGGAACGATTGGTTTAGAGTTATTATTAAACTCATGTTTCCTTTGGTTTATGTTGGAATAATTATGATTTGAGTTATTCCGGGTTTTTATGTTCTTTCCGCTGAGTAAAACATAACCGTTGGTTTTGAATTATATTTAATAAGTTCTTCAGTAAATGCATGAATACTGATTTGTTATTTGGTTATTTGGAATTTTTAAATTGTGACGCCCTTCGTTATGTTAAACTCTGATTAAAAATATATAAATCGCGGGGAAATTAGAAGGGGTGTTACAGAGATACCATTAGCAAAGTTGCCTATGAATAACATCATCATAGTCTCTTCGATATAAAGATCATAATCCCTCAATGACCCTCGATGTTGTCTACGAATATATGATCTCGTCCCTCGGTTGTTACCTACGAATAAGTGATGATCGTCCCTCCGAATTGCTAAGGTATCCTTACATGTTGTCTTTTATGACCATACGATGAACCTACGATTGTCCCTTCACATCTAACGGATAAGGCTACCTACCAACTAATTGTATGGATAACACTATCCTAAAGGAGAAGGAAAACAACAATAAAAGACCATTCTAAGTATGTAATAAGACTCTATTGCTTGCTCCAATCAAAAATACTTTACACACTTCACACTTATTTTCAAAAACTTTTCAAACAAACACTTTGTATACATTCCAATGAGAATCATTACAAAGTTACATTTTTTCCAAGCAAATATTTCTGAACACTTTGTATACATTCTTGAGGACTGATACAAGAATCATTACAAAGTCAAAGCGAAATACTTTTCAAATACTTTTCAAAATAAAGCCTGCGAGAAAGATCCATGATATGAGATTCCTAGAACCCGGTTACTATTATAGGATAGGTTGAACCAACTTAAATTCTGGTATGGTGGACACCTATACCTTATACAAGCCTTAAACCTAGGGCTGTATACGAAGTGAACAAAAATCTTAAGAAATCTGATGAAATTTGAATTGAATAGAAGTCTTTAGAAAATGTGATGAAATTTCAAATAAATATAAGTCTCTAGAAAATTTGATGAAAACTTGATGACACTTCAGGTGAACATAAATTTTAAAAAATACGATGGAATTTGAAGTCAACATAGATCTGAAGAAATTTGAAGCGAATATAAATCTTAAGAAATTCCGAAGAAATACGACATGATCATAAACCTTTAGAAAAAAGATGATATTTGAAGTAAATATAAGTATTTAGAAAATGTGATGAAATTGGAAATGAATATAACTTTCTAGAAAATATGAGAAAAACCTGATGAAACTTAATGTGAACATAAATCTTAAGAAAATACTATGGAATCTCAAGTGAACATAGATCTAAAGAAATTTGAAGTGAATATAAATCTTAAGAAATTCTGAAGAAATGCGAAGTGAACAAAAATCTTAAGAAATCTGATGATATTTGAAGTGAATATAATCTCTAGTAAATTTGAGGAAAACCTGATGAAACATGGCGTGAACATATTTCTTAAGAAAATCTGATGGAATTTAAATTGAACATAGATCTGAAGAAATTTGAAGTGAATGTAAATTTTAAGAAATTCTGAAGAAATACGAAGTGAACATAAACCTTAAGAAATAAGATGATATTTGAAGTGAATATAAGTCTTTAGAAAATGTGATGAAATTTGAAATGAATATAAGTCTCTAGAAAATTTGAGGAAAACATGATGAAACTTAACGTGAACATAAATCTTGAGAAAATTTGATGGAATCTCAAGCGAACATAGATCTGAAGAAATTTGAAGTGAATATAAATCTTAATAAATTTTGAAGAAATACGAAGTGAACATAAACCTAAAGAAATAAGATGATATTTGAAGTGAATAAAAGTCTTTAGAAAATGTGATGAAAGTTGAAATGAATATAAGTCACTAGAAAATTTGAGGAAAACCTGATAAAACTTCACGTGAACATAAATCTAAAGAAAATACGATGGAATTTGAAGTGAACATAGATCTGATGAAATTTGAAGTGAATATAAATCTTAAGAAATTCTGAAGAAATACGAAGTGATCATAAACCTTAAGAAATAAGATGATATTTCAAGTGAATATAAGTTTTTATAAAATGTGATGAAATTTCAAATATGTATAAGTCTCTAGAAAATTTGATGAAAACTTGATGAAACATCACGTGAACAAAAATTTTAAGAAAATACGATGGAATTTTAAGTGAACATAGATCTGAAGAAATTTGAAGTGAATATAAATCTTAAGAAATTCTAAATAAATACCAAGTGAACATAAACCTTAAGAAATAAGATGATATTTGAAGTGAATATAGGTCTTAAGAAAATGTGATGAAATTTGAAATGAATATAAGTCTCTAGAATTTTTTTAGGATAACTTGAAGAAACTTAACGTGAACATAAAACATAAGAAAATATGATGGAATCTCAAGTGAACATAGATCTGAAGAAATTTGAAGTGAATATAAATCTTAAGAAATTCTGAAGAAATAAGAAGTGAACATAAATATCTTAAGAAATTTAATGATAATTGAAGTGAATATAAGACTTTAGAAAATGTGATGAAATTTGAAATAAATATAAGTCTCTATAAAATGAAAACCTTATGAAACTTCACGTGAACATAAATCTTTAGAAAATAAGATGGTATTTGAAGTGAACATAGATGTCAAGAAATTTGAAGCGAATATAAATCTTAAGAAATTATGAAGAAATTCGAAGTGAACATAAACCTTTAGAAATAAGATGATATTTTAAGTGAATATAAGTCTTTAGAAAATGTGATGAAATTCGAAATAAATATAAGTGTCTAGAAAATTTGAGGAAAACCTGTTGAAACTTAACTTGAACATAAATCTTAAGAAAATATGATGGAATTTGAAGTGAACATAGATCTGAAGAACTTTGAAGTGAATATAAATCAAAAGAAATTCTGAAGAAATACGAAGTGAACATAAACCTTAAGAAATAAGATGATATTTCAAGAGAATATAAGTCTTTAGTAAATGTGATGAAATTTGAAATGAATAGAAGACTCTAGAAAATTTGAGGATAACTTGCTGAAACTTAACGTGAACATAAATCTTAAGAAAATCAAATGGAATCTCAAGTTAACATAGATCTGAAGAAATTTGAAGTGAATATAAGTATTAGAAAATGTGATGAAATTTGAAATGAATATAAGTCTATAGAAAATTTGAGGAAAACCTGATGAAACTTAAATTGAACATAAATCTTAAGAAAATCTGATGGAATCTCAAGTGAACATAGATCTGAAGAAATTTGAAGTGAATAAATATCTTCTTAAATTCTGAAGAAATACGAAGTGAACAAAAATCCTTAGAAATCTGAAGATATTTGAAGTTTATATAAGTCTTTATTAAATGTGATGAAATTTGAAATAAATATAAGTCTCTAGAAATTTTGAGGAAAACTTGATGAAACTTCATGTGAACATAAATTTTAAGAATATAAGATGGAATTTGAAGTGAACATAGATCTGAAGAAATTTGAAGTGAATATAAATCTTAAGAAATTCTGAATAAATACAATGTGATCATAAACTTTATGAAATAATATGATATTTGAAGTGAATATAAGTCTTTAGAAAATGTGATGAAATTTGAAATGAATATAAGTTTCTAGAAAATTTTTAGGAAATCTTGAGGAAACTTAACGTGAACATAAATCTTAAGAAAATATGATGGAATCTCAGGTGAACATAGATTTGAATAAATTTGAAGTGAATATAAATCTTAAGAAATTCTGAAGAAATACGAAGTGAATAAATATCTTAAGAAATTTAATGATATTTGAAGTGAATATAAGTCTTTAGAAAATGTAATGAAATTTGAAATAAATATAAGTCTCTAGAATTTTTGAGGAAAACCTGATGAAACTTCACATGACCATAAATCTCTAGAAAATATGTTGGTATTTGAAGTGAACATAGATCTGAAGAAATTTGAAGCGAATATAAATATTAAGAAATTCTGAAGAAATACGAAGTGAACATAAACCTTTAGAAATAAGATGATATTTGAAGTGAATATAAGTCTTTAGAAAATGTGATGAAATTTAAAATAAATATGTTGCTAGAAAATTTGAGGAAAACCTGATGAAACTTAACGTGAACATAAATCTTAACAAAATCTGATGGAATCTCAAGTGAACATAGATATGAAGATATATGAAGTGAATATAAATCTTCAGAAATTCTGAAGAAATACGAAGTGAACATAAACCTTAAGAAATAAGCTGATATTTGAAGTGAATATAAGTCTTTAGAAAATGTGATGAAATTTGAAATAAATATAAGTCTCTAGAAAATTTGAGGAAAACCTGATGAAACTTCACGTGAACATAAATATTAAGAAAATATGATGGAATTTCAAGTGAAAATAGATCTGGAGAAATTTGAAGTGAATATAAATCTTTAGAAATTTTGAAAAAATACGAAGTGAACATAAGCCTTAAGAAATAAGATGATATTTCAAGAGAATATAAGTCTTTAGAAAATGTGATGAAATTTGAAATGAATATAAGTCTCTAGAAAATTTGAGGATAACCTGATGAATCTTAACGTGAACATATATCTTAAGAAAATATGAAGGAATCTCAATTGAACATAGATCTGAAGAAATTTGAAGTGAATATAAATCTTAAGAAATTCTTAAGAAAAATGAAGGGAACATAAACCTTAAGAAATACGATGATATTTGAAGTGAATATAAGTCTTTAGAAAATGTGATGAAATTTGAAATGAATATAAGTCTCTTGAAAATTTGAGGAAAACCTGATGAAAGTTAACGTGAACATAAATCTTAAGAAAATACGATGGAATTTGAAGTGATAATAGATCTGAAGAAATTTGAAGTGAATATAAATCTTAAGAAATTCTGAAGAAATACGAAGGGAACATAAACCTTAAGAAATAAGATGATATTTCAAGAGAATATAAGTCTTTAGAAAATGTGATGAAATTTGAAATGAATATAAGTCTCTAGAAAATTTGAGGATAACCTGATGAAACTTAACATGAACATGAATCTTAAGAAAATCTAAAGGAATCTCAAGTGAACATAGATCTTAAGAAATTTGAAGTGAATATAAATCTTAAGAAATTCTGAAGAAATACGAAGTGAACATAAACCTTAAGAAATAAGATGTTACTTTAAGTGAATATAAGTCTTTAGAAAATGTGATGAAATTTGAAATAAATATAAGTCTCTAGAAAATTTGAGCAAAACCTGATGAAACTTCACAAGAACATAAATCTTAAGAAAATACGAAGAAATTTGAACTTAACATAGATTTGAAGAAATTTGAAGTGAATATAAATCTTATGAAATTCTGAAGAAATACGAAGTGAACATAAACCTTAAGAAATAAGATGATATTTCAAGTGAATATAAGTCTTTAGAAAATGTGATGATATTTGAAATGAATACAAGTCTCTAAAAAATTTGAGGAAAACGTGACGAAATTTAACATGAACATAAATCTTAAGAATATCTAATGCAATCTCAAGTGAACATAGATCTGGAGAAATCTGAAGTGAATATAAATCTTAAGTAATTCTGAAAAAATACGAAGTGAACAAAAATGTTAAGAGATCTGATGATATTTGAAGTGAATAAAAGTATTTAGAAAATGTGATGAAATTTGAAATTAATATAAGTCTTTAGAAAATTTGACGAAAACCTGATGAAACTTCATGTGAACAAAAATCTTAAGAAAATACGATGGAATCTCAAGTGAACATAGATGTAAAGTAATTTGAAGTGAATATAAATCTTAAGAAATTCTGAAGAAATACGAAGTGAACATAAACCTTAAGAAATAAGATGATATTTAAAGTGAACATAAGTCTTTAGAAAATGTGATGAAATTTGAAATGAGTATAAATCTCAGGAAAATTTGAGGAAAACCTGATGAAACTTAACGTGAACATAAATCTTAAGAAAATCAGATGGAATCTCAAGTGAACATCGATCTGAAAAAATTTGAAGTGAATATAAATCTTAAGAAATTCTGAAGAAATACGAAGTGAACAAAAATCTTAAGAAATCTGATGAAATTTGAAGTGAATATAAGTCTCTAGAAAATGTGATGAAATTTTAAATAAATATAAGTCTCTAGAAAATTTGAGGAAAACCTGATGAAACTTCACGTGAACATAAATCTTAAGAAAATACGATGGAATTTGAAGTGAAAATAGATCTGAAGAAATTTGAAGTGAATATAAATCTTAAGAAATTCTGAAGACATACGAAGTGAACATAAACCTTAAGAAATAAGATGATATTTCAATTGAATATAAGTCTTTAGAAAATGTGATGAAATTTGAAAGGGTTAATACCTATTTTGCCCCGTGCCATATAGGGCGCATTTGAAAAACCCCCTGCAAAAAATGTGATGAAATTTATTTTCGATTTTTTTTACACTGCTAAGGGTGTGTTTGGATTGGCGGTTGACAGAATTGATTTTATCAGAATGAAGTTTGATAGAATTGATTTTAACATAATATAGTTAGGCATAATTGATTTATGTTTGGATACATTTATGTAAAAATGAGTTGACTAATAAATTTCAATGTTAAAAGTACCCCATAATCAATTCTGAAGGCAAAAGCTACGAATTTTAACTTCAAATAGAATCAACCTTGAAGCCTGAATCAATTCTACTTTTAATATACCAAACATCTCAAAATTACACAGAATCAATTCTATACTTCTAGAATTGATTCTAGGAATTGTAAAAGCCAATCCAAACACACTAAATTTTCAAAAATATTTTTGAACTTTGATTTTACTTCTCAAAGATTTTTAAATCACGTTTTACTGAATCACACAATTCACCTCCTCTTATGTGTGAAATCTCAAGTCCAACAAATAACATCCGAGCCTAACTTCTATTTAAGGACTAATCATCTCGAAAGAAAGACAGCTTCTGATCAGATATCTTTTCTAAACAAACTACTACTTTTTATTGATAGAGAATTTAATATTTGGCAAGTCAAATTTAAAATTTTTCTTCAAAATTTTAATTATGTATTTGAAAACATGTTTCTATTTTGACCTTTTTCTCATTTTGGTGTGCGATCAAATAATTTTTATTTGAGATCTAACAAAAAGATCATTGTGTAAGTAGTCTTATACATTGTCCGGCGCACTTTGGCGGCTTTGAATTTCTATATAAAAGCTTCGGCAGCGGCGGCTACACCAAACAATTAGCCTAACAAGCTATCCAATATAGTAATCAGCATATTCTTTGTTTCCACACAAAGCATGTTACATTGCTATTGGACATGTTATGTTACGTTATTCCATTGCACATTTCTTGTTATAATATATACTTGTAGATTCTATATTATACATTTTTGCAACTTGACTCATGATAATTATTCCATTCCATGTATCTATCTAAGTGAATATTATTCCATATATTAATATTCAAATATTGCTGCATGCGTATCAAATGGTTATCAAATCTAGAACTAAACAAACATATGTATAAATTACCAGTCCCAATGTTGAAACATGCATTCATCATTCCATAACACAACAACATTAACATATAAACGCAGATAGAGAAATTAATTACTCTGTGGTTAGGTTTCCAAATGGCATTTATAGAGCGTAATATTTCGAGTGACGGAAAGCGTGTGATGACTCTACAACAGTTCAAGCAATGGTTAAAGACATCATTCGATGCAAATGGCGACGGTCGAATCAGCAAAGGCGAATTGCGTGAGGCGTTGAGGATCACCGGTGGACTCTTCGCTTCGTGGAAGAGTAATAAGGTGTTGAAATCTGTTGATGACAACCATGATGGGTTCATTGATGATAAGGAGTTTGTTAATCTTGCACGGTTTGCAGAGAAGCACTTGAACATAAGAATCACAAAGTAGTTTCTTTAACAGTTTTAACATTGCTTTTGTGATTACTAAAGATTTTGATTAGTTGTAAATGTCTTTAACTTTTTTGTATTTAAATTAATATACTGGTTAAATTATCAATTTTTTGTTCTAGCTTTTAGTAATCCATATTTGCTTTTGTGATTACTAAGAGCATTGGTGTTTTTTCTTCTAGCTTTAGTAATCCATATTTGATTTTTATTTTTACCATTTTGTGTGGTATCTTCTTTTATTTTTTAATAGAAAAATAAGAACTCTATATTAAAATTAAAGGGCTTAATTACAATTTTTTCTTTTTATTATCTTTTTTATTTATATTTTGGTCCTTCTATTTTAAAAATCGGTTTTTATAGTCTATCTATTTTATTTTTTTAAAGATTTTAGTCCCCCTTCATATGATCTTACTAATAATTGGTCCACAACTATGTTCAACAGATGAAATTGAGCTTATCAATCCTCTAGTCAAGATGAGAGTTACTAGTCGCTCAAAGAAGAATCATAACAAGATAAATAATGAGTCTAAAAACACAAATACTTTGATCAGATTACTTCATACAGTGAAATGTAACACCCCTTCTAATTACCCGCGTTTTTATAAATAATAATCAGAGTTTTTAATCACAAATCAAGAGGCGTCACAATTTAAATAATTCAAATCAATCAACACAGTTGTCATGCTTTCACTGAAGAGGAATCATTAAATAAAACAGACCTAAAGTTATGTTTAACAGCGGAAATAAAACATAACAAAATCCCGAATACATCATTCATAGTTATTCCAGGATAATAAATCAAAACATAATTCAAAACCATTAAGGATATCCATTAAAGGATTTCAAAACAAAAATTTTCCCCAGTGTTACATCTACCAGAGCACGACACTGACACGCAAATTAACTAACTGACTCAACTCTAGAGCTATCCTCACCAATTCCAAGCAGCTAATCACTTCGAATCTGAAATCATCAAAGTAAGGGTGAGATCTCTATTCAATATAAAATGTATTATACGTTTTTAAATACAACAGAATAATTCGATGCGTTAGTCCATTATCAAAACACATTCATAGTTCAATTCACAAGAGCATTGTACACAATTCATTATGCAAGTAAACAATCAATGGAAATTGCAACACTGGAAACCATCCTAGCATGTTACAATCTCATAGTCGTAGTCAATTCACAAGGCATCTCACACAGTGAACATGTAATATAACAAACAATGGAAATTGCAACACTGGAAACCATCCTAACATGTTACAATCCCATATGCAATGCAGACTCAATGCATGTGGTACCAAACGTGAACCGAGTTCACCCTCTGTTCCATCACACTTGGAAAACAGCGGAAATCCATGATTCGCCCAGCACACTGAGTCAAGAATCTAGCCTCACTACCTCAATCCTGGTAAGTCTATTGGCTCTGCAAGTTCACTTTCGCACAATGGGAATGAACCAATCAACAATGCTTATGCATGCATCATAAAAGCATGCAACATCAATTCACAAATTATGATATCACATAATTCACATAATTCACATAATGTCAATCACCAATGTATTCCATTCCATCACAATGATTATCAAAACACAACATGGTAAGCATTATTACTCATTCATCAAATCAGACAATTCAATCCCATTTCTCATCGTCCTCAATTATCCACCTTTTTTAAAAATCGGAAGCTCGACTATTTTTAAAATAATTTTAGCAAAATAATATTTTTCTCTTTTTAAAAGATAGTATTTTTAATTTAAGAAATAATGCCGAAAACGGAATCGAACGGTTTAGAAAATATGAATTTTTGAAGTTTTAAGTATTTTGAAAAATTACACAGTGGAACCCGGTTTCTACCCTGGTACAACCCGGTTCCCACCTTTTTGAAAAATCACGCCCCTGGAATTTTGTATGGGAACCCGGTTCCTACCCCACTGGGAACCGGTTCCTACGTACAAAAATGCCCAGTTTTTGAAAATTTACACTGGGAACCCGGTTCCTCCCCACAGGGAACCGGTTCCCACGACCTGCAGAATCGTTTTCTGCTATTTTTGACATCATTATGCATTCCAAATCATTCCCAATCATCCCTATACGAATTATACTTTCAGGAACACCAAAATACAACCATTATACATCATTACAACATCATATATCATTGTTTCATCATCCCTATCATTCATTCGACACACTAATGGTCTTAAATTATATAATCTGACACAAAATAGGGTTTAATCCTACAAACCTATAAATCACCTAAATCAAATTTCTTAACATACCCAATCACCCGGTTGATTCCCAAAACCCATAAGGCATTAAAACCGAATGAAATCACCCCTTACCTCGCGATGATCTTTGATTTCCTCGGCGTTGGCTTTTTCCTCTTTCTCTTCTCTTCTCCAATTCTACGTGAAATAGCTTTTTCCCAAAAACCTTCTTTTTCCTTCTTTTCTTTTTTATAATCCTTTTAATACTCCTTTTATTTATTCCAATAAAATAAATAATTAATAATTAGTAAAGTAGAGTACTTTACTCCTCACACCTCTACTTATTCCTCACACCACCAACCCTTCTTTTTAATTAAATAATCCAATTAAATCCAAAAATATAAATAATCAAGCCTTTAATTAATTAAATAATTAAATTCCTTATTATTTAATATTCGAATTAAATCGGGGTGTCACATAAAACGCTAAAAATACAAGAATATGAGACACAACAAGCGAGCATGCAAAAATAATGGAAGACTAAAGAGAATAATAACTAAAGAGCAACATCTAAAAGTCACTATTTTTTTTGTAAGCATTAAAATGTCACTATTACTATTGCCATGTCATTAAAAATGCTCTTAAATTTAAAGTGGGACTAAAATCCTTTAAAAAAACAAAATATAGGGACTACAAAAAACGGTTTTTAAAATAGGAGGACCAAAGTCGGAAAAAAAGAGATAATAGTGAGACCAAAGTTGATCGGAAAAACAGAAAGTGTACTATTTTTACGAATGTAGTAATAATGAGGTTTATCCCAAGTATCAATCTTGAGGATTGCGTAGGAAACAATGAGTTAGATGATTTATTCAATTGAACAAAAACAATATTGTTGAGTTTTGTGGGAAAAAATCCTTGCCAAATGTGAATTGACACAATATAAATATTGACTTTTTGTTTGATTAAAATATGCTAGAGTGAGTGTATAATTTTCCATGTAATAACGTCCACTCTTTGATCTATTCAACAAGTTCATATGCCTCAACTACCGATTCTCAATATTATCTTTTCCTAATTCCTTAGTGGAAAAACTTTTAACCTTTTTTCCTAATTTCAATTTCCATTTAAATTAGTAGAGAGGTTAAGCACGCAATTATCAAGAACTATTCTGGTTATTGTAGGATTACCCTAGTCCTAGGTGAAATCCTCAATAATATCATTATTTAGAAAACCTTAACTCGACCGTTCGACTCTAATGTGTTAAAATAGTGAAATTCTATGGTCCCATAGGGTTTATCTGTGAATTACTCTAAATAATCAAATTGATGCATAAAGAACTAAAATACTGATTGAAACAAAGAGATCAATATTCTTAACATAACAAATTAGAGACACCCCTTAGCATTGGGGGTTTAGCCTCTCAGAGAATCCAAAAGTAGCATAATCAAAATATTAGATAAAGACATTACAAAAGATTGGGGTCTTCGATCTTCAATTGCTCTCGCGCATGAAGGATTCTCCGTCCCAAATCTCTTGAAACTCTGACCTTCTATCGTGAATTATTCTTCGGTTCAAAAATAGTCATTTTCTCCTTATCAAAATAAGGTTTATTAGTGCTAGGTCATCCCCAAGAAATGTCAAATGTCCAAAATACCCTTAATGACCCAAAACACTAAAAAACAACAAAAATTAAAATTCACAACGTAATGGCCGACACGGGCCGTGTCACCGGACACGGTCGCCCGTGTAAGCTTCTGTCACTTTTGTGCACACCACCATCCTATAGAGGGTTTGACACGATTCGTGTCACTGGACACGCGCACCCGTGTCAGCCTCTGTTCCTTCATGCTTCACACGCCCTTCCCCTGACACGGCCACCCGTGTCAGGGCTCCTGTAGCTCTACTTCTGAATTTTCCAACTTATGCATTTCTCGTCCTGATTTGTCCAATTTTATTCCTGTAAACCTGATAACAACAAAATACAAAACCAAAGCATAAAATGTGGTAAAATGACATAGAACAGTAGACAAATAAAAGAAACGATAACGAAATTCAATGTTAAATATCTGTGTAAAAACCACCGATCAAACTCCCCCAAACTTAAATCGTTTCTTGGCCTCAAGCGACAAATACAAACACTCATGGAAATCAAAGAATCCTGGTACTCATAAGTGAGACTTTAGTTCACATTGCTCAAAAGGTAGTTTGTCTGGGCTTCACATGACACGAAGAGTTTTTTGTAAGAACCTTTTAACCTGGAGCTTCCTCTTCAGATACCTCTCCAACTATGCTTTGTACCACTTAAGTCTTCTCCCAGTTTTCCTCCTCTTTCATTCGTACAATCAAATCAAGGCAATAAGAATTAAGATGATCATCACATGCAAAAGATTAATCAAGACTTTTATTTCAGCACCAAATGAGCAGCATATGCTACTTTTAATTAGCGATGAAATTTTAAAATTTTGCAGTTATATATTGTCCTTTTGGACGACGTTTGGGGATCAACTGTCTTTGGGCTGAATAACCTGGTAAGGGTTACCCAACTTAGCGAGCCAGATTCCTTTTACCACCTTTTCATCATTTGGTTCCATCTTTATTAATTTTTCAACCAATCTTACCTGCATGCGAATCAAGATTATGCCAGACTATGTGGATAAACTACTCAAGGAGGACTTCTCAGGATTCAAGTACTCTGGTATAACTCTACACATTAGACTCGTATCACTATCAAATTATGACGAACTTCCTCCCTTCAAACAATCATCCCTACATCTCACAATACTATTCTCGGTCTCTCAGAAACACAAGCTCTTGAGCAAATCAAAACAAAACTTTCGGGCCAAATTCAGAAAAAATTCGGGAGAATTTCTACTTGTGGACTTACACAACAATTAACATCAACCTAACAAGTCAAAATAAACAAAAACAAAGCATTAAAATTAAAACCTCCCCCAAACTTGAACTAAACATTGGCCTCAATGTTTCAGACCAAACTCGAGAAAGGTGACTCACAGAGGGTAATGCAGCACCAGTTGTTGCCTTCTGGCTTTCACAAGGCAGGCTTCCTATTTATTACCTGCAAACAAAACAAAAAGAAAACTAAGTTATGAAAAATTTGGGTTGCCTCCCACAAAGTGCTTGGTTTAACGTCGCATGGCTCGACGGGTCATCCCTTATGGGGGATACTTTCTCCTCCACACCTTGTTGCTTGTAGTTTCTGCGACCCCACACTCATCTAGATCAAAAGCACTAGCAACTGCGTGATTCCCGTTATTTCTAACTTCTGTCTTCTCACCTCTGTATAGCTTCTTCTTTCTCTTCTTGACCGCTTGAGTGACTTTGGATATTTTTATGGATGCAACTTGAGAGGTTATGCCTGAGACTTCTTATGGGAGAGATTTTTCCATTTTGTTTTCTCCTTCTAGTTTGATCATGTCAACTGAAGATTTATTCCTTTCATCTGCACCCTGCTTCTTGATTTCCAACACCTTCAAGGTTATCTTTTCATCAAAAAAATTTTAGTCAAATTACCTGTCTCGATGTCAAAATTGCACCGACTAGTCAGTAAGAATGGTCGACCAAGAATGATAAGATTCTCTTCATCTTCAGGGATATCCATGATCTGGAAGTCAACTGGAAAGGAAAAAGTTTTAATTTCAACCTACACATCTTCAGTTATCCCATATGACTTATTGATTGTGTGATCAACAAATTTTAATTTTGTCTCACTCTCGCTTATCTTTTCGATACCAAGCTTTTTTAAAATAGACAAGGGCATCAAACTCACACTAGAACTAGAATCAATTAAAACCCTTTTCAATGTTCTGTCCTTTATTGTGCATTGTATTGCAACAGATCCATGATCTTTCTGTTTGGTTGGAATTTTTCTCTCAGGCGCGATTGCACACAATTTCTCATCTCCAGGTACCGGACCATCCTCTGTTGGTTTCTTCTTTTTTGACAGTACCTCCTTCATGAATTTCTGGTACAAGGGAATTTTATCGAGTGCTTCAAAAATGGCATCTTAATTACTAGCTTCTTGAAAAATTTGACAAATTTATCAAACTCTTTCTCTTTTGTATCTTTCTTTACCACTCGAGAGGGATATGGCAACTGAATCACTGGTTTGATCTTCTCTTCAGCAGGCTTTACAGGTGGTACCACTTCTTCCTGCTCTTTCTTGTTCTCTCTCACTTCTAAATCCACCTCTATAATAGTATCATCAAATTTTACCTCTGCTTCTCTTTCTTTAGCAACCTTCTCACTTCTTGTTGTGACATCATTCACATTCTCGTAACTCTTTTGATTGCCTTGTGCTTGCAGAGATATTTGTTGTGCAATCTGCCCCATCTGAACTTCCAAATTTTTAATTGCAGCTGTGGTGTTCTGGTGATTTCTTCTTGTTTCTTATTGAAATTGGGAAGTGTGGGAAGCCATCTTTTTAATAGCTACCTCCCATTCTTCCTTTTGAGGAGTTTGTTGTTGCTGATCTTTCCAGGCAAAATTCAGATGATTCTTCCACCCAGGATTGTAGGTGTTAGAATATGGATTATTCTGAGGCCATTAACAAACATTTGCATTTGTTCCATTTGGTCCATGTTATGAGTGAGACAAGCTACCAACAATCTCTTAAACCTCTTGTAGGCATCACCAAGTGACTCTCCCTCTTTCTGTTTAAAACTCAGAATTTCATATCTTCTACGAATATAAACAAAAGCACGAAAATACTCATTCAGAAAAGTTTTCTCCATCTCTTCCGAAGTAGTAATACTTCCATCCGGTAATGAGTAAAACCACTCTTCCGCATCTTCCGATAAGGTAAACAGAAACATCACCAATTTCTTTTCCTCATATGTATGCTCATCGATCTTCAACGTGGTACTCATGGTTAGAAACCTCTGCAAGTGTTTATTGGAATCTTCATTGATCTTTCCGGTGAAAGACTTTCTCTCAAGCTGAGCAATTATGCTTGGATGCAGTTGAAACTTGGGCACATTTACCGATTGGTTTATAATTGTCAACCTACCACCCGGTGTAGTCATCCCACCATAATCACCAAGAAGTATCTCTGGTGGATCTTTAGCCATTATCTCTTCCTTTTCGGACTCTAAACCCAAATGAACTGAATGTTCTTCTTTAGAAGCCAGTCTGGCTAAACGAGCTTGCATGCGCCTTGCGTGAAAATTCTTTCAATTTCTGCGTCAAAAATAAATTCAGCTGAGGGCTTTCCTCGCATACAAGGATTAGACAATTTATTAGTGATAGTAATAAAATAAACAGAAAAATAAAATTTTAATTTCAGAGCAATAAAATTTCAATTGAACTATAATCAACTCTGTATTTTGGAAATCCCCAGCAACGACGCCAAAAACTTGATCAGAAAAATAGCAAGTGTACTATTTTTACCGATGTAGTAATAATGGGATTTACCCCAAGTATCGATCTCGAGGATTGCGTAGGAAATACTTATTTAGATGATTTATTCAATTGAACAAAAACAATAGTGTTGAGTTTTGTGGGAATAAATCCTTGCAAATGTGAATTGACACAATATAAATATTGAATTTTTGTTTGATTAAAATATGCTTGGGTGAGTGTATAATTTGCCATGTAATAACCTTCACTCTTTGATCTATTCAACAAGTTCATTTTCCTCAACTATTGATTCTCAATATTATATTTTCCTAATTCCTTAGTGAAAAAACCTTTAACCATTTTCCTAATTTTAATTTCCATTTAAATTAGTAGAGAGGTTAAACATGTAATTATCAAGAACTATTCTGGTTATTATAGGATTACCCTAGTCCTAGGTGAAATCCTCATTAATATCATTATTTAGAAAATCTTAACACGATCGTCCGGCTCAAATGTGTTAAAATTGTGAAATCCTATGGTCCCATAGGGTCTAACTGTGAATTATTTTAAATAATCAAATTGATGCATAAAGAACTAAAATATTGATTGAAACAAAGAGATCAGTATTCTTAACATAACAAATTAGGGACACCCCCTAGAATTGGGGGTTTAGTCTCTCATAAAATCCAAAATTAGGATAATCAAAATATTAGATAAAGACATTACAAAATATTGGGGTCTTCGATCTTCAATTGCTCTCGCGTATGAAGGATTCTTCGTCCCAAAGCTCTTGAAACTCTGACCTTCTATCATGAATTATTCTCCGGTTCCCAAAAAAAGTCCTTTTCTCCTTCTCAAACTAAGGTTTATATAGTGTTAGGTCATCCCCAAGAAATTCCAAATGTCTAAAATACCCTTAATGAACCAAAACACTAAAAAACAGCAAAAATCAGAATTTCCAGCGTAATAGCCGACACGGCCTGTGTCACCGGACACGGCCGCCCGTGTTAGCTTATGTCACTTTTGTGAACACCACCATCCTACAGAGGGTTTGACATGGGCCGTGTCACCGGACACGGGCACCTGTGTTAGCCTCTGTTCCTTCATGCTTCACACGCCCTTCCCTTGACACGGCCCGTGTCAGGCGACCCGGCCACCCGTGTTAGGGCTCCTGTAGCTCTACTTCTGAATTTTATGACTTATGCACTTTTCGTCCCGATTTGTCCTATTTTATTCCTGGGAACCTGAAAACAACAAAATACAAAACCAAATCATAAAATGCGATAAAATGACATAGAACACTAGACAAATAAAAGAAACAATAACGAAATTCAAAGCTAATTGTCCAACCACTTGAGTGAGTCCCGTTTGTAGTCAACCAATAAAATGGAAAAACTCTAAGTATGGGCATGAATTCATTTCCAAGTCAAGTTAATTGTAGACGTCTAGTGATTAGTCATCAAGATTTTACGATAAAATATAATTTTGCTCCATATTTCTAAGTAGTCCAAACCATAGCATGCGAGATCGAGATCAAGCATAAAGACGCTTGTTTTCCATGTCCAAAAACCTTGGTAAAACACAAAAACCCTATGATCGAGCGTGGAAGAGGCCCCGACCGCCATGCCCACTTAAAAACTTTATACCATGTGAGTGGCACAACTTCACAAAAAAATCATCTTCCGACTCCACATGTCTTACCGACACAAACATCATTCATTACTAGAACCCAACTCAATTTAACCCTTAGAATATTTTTTGTAGCCGACAGCCTATTTTGAATTAGCTCTCAAGAGAACACCATAACCTTAAAAGGCCCCCGACTCTTCCAAATCATATCTAGCACCTGCATTATCCTCTAATATCTTAGAGTTTGTCTCAAAGAGATCACCAAGCACTTTAATTGTGTATCTTGTATATGTGTTTTATATTTTACTAACATCTAATCAAAATACCAAAATATATGTTTTGTTCTTTTTGCATTTGTGTTTTGTAGGTATCGAGTCAAAACATCCAACCAACAATGCTTTTTGCCACTTTTTCCCAGCAGAAGTTGATTTCTCATATACATGGAATCGATTTCCCTTACTGATTTTGCGCTAGAATTTCTCTTACTTGATTTCTCATATACATGGAATCGATTTCCCTTACTTGATTTCTCAAGTTTGTAGCATGTGGCTCCATTTTTCATTTTTTGAGAATATTCTTGGTTAACCAAAAAAATAATTCTCTTCCCACATCATAATTAAATTCCATCATATACCCTCATTTGATTACATGTGCACCACTTGATTTTAATTTTGGCTCCAAAATCAGTTATCAAGCCTATTTTTGATTCCAAACCACCACTTATTTCAAACCTAAACTCTATAAATAGAGCCCTTTTTCATTCATTCAACAAGCTTTTGATAGGCAAATTCACCTTGCTAAAATTTCTCTCATCCACCAAAAACACACTCAAAGCTCTTCTTCCATTAAAGTTAGTAAGTTATTCATTGAAGTTTACTAATTTTTGAGCTAAACCTCCATCCGAACACTTTTTCTTCATCAATTCTCTAGATCAAAGTTTGTGAGATTGATTCTTGGAGCTGATTTGAAGCACAACTAAGATTTGAATAGGTAAATTTTTGGATCCACCATTGGTAAGCTTGATTTTCATCTTTCACAGTGTGATATCTTGTGGATCTTTGTGGTGTGATTATTAATTTGAGCTACTTTTTTTATTTCATTGGTGTTAATTTTTCACAATTTGATGAAATTTTCGTGCTCAAATTAAATCAAGATCATAAGTTGTTTAATTAAATGTGTGAACAAGAAAATTCTTTTTAAAATACATATTTTTGGTTTTTTCGCAGTCGAAATTGATTTCTTATATATTAAAAATCAATTTCTCTCACTAAGTTTTGCGCCAAATTTCAAAAATATATACATGAAATTGATTCCCTTAAATGGAGAAATCGATTTCATTAAGGCAGAATTCCCTTAAATGGAGAAATCGATTTCATTAAGGCAGAAAGTCAATTTCAGCTATTGTCTCTGTTTATTTTAATTGAATAAAAAAGAAAGAAGTTGTATTAGTATTTTGGTGGGACAACATGTTTCTAAAATAAGGGTCCATATTTTTGTGAACAAAAGGGATTTTTTTATAGACAACTCACAATAGATTTTTAAACCACTCATAAAAATTAGAAAGAATTTTATCCTTTGAGTCATTTGTTAGCCACCACCATGTATACCATAAAAATGTTATTAAAGAATAGTTCTTCTATATCTCCTTCAGTTCCATTGAAAACACTACGCCAAAAATGATTTTTTGTATCACCTAATTTAATAGCACTTTTTTTAAAAATGCTATTAAAATGGAAAAAACACATTTATAATAGCATTTTTTAATCGGGCGCTATTATATAATACAGACTATGTAATTTTGATAGCACTTTGTACCAGAACGTTATTATTAAACTTCTTTAAGATAGCATTTTGTATAAAACGCTATTATTTGACTACCCATATATTAGCATTTATTAAAAAGCACTATGTTTTATATAATAATTAATTAATTAATTGATTAAAAAAAAAAACAAAACACATTTCCAGAAAATTGGTTTTCCCGCATCCACTCACCGCCAAAAACAAAAACACGGTACCATTGATTCTCCCAAGAACTGGAACATTATCTTCCTCTGCTTCCTTCTTAGCCATTGATTCTCCCAACTGATTCACCACCGTCAAATCTTCCTCTGCTTCCTTCGTTAGCCATTGATTTACCACCGTCATCCCTTCCTTCGGTTTCACGGATCCATTCTTGACCATCGGTTCACCATCGATTGATTGATTCACTTCTCAAACGACACTCAAGCGAAAGAGGAAACACGAAAGAAAGAACAACCAAATCTCATTCTCCGTCGAACTCAACCCTTTGTCATCTCACCTCGTCGTCGTCATCCCTCTCTTCATTTGTATCCGGTAATCTTTCTTTTTCGGTTTTGCTATCCGTTGATTCTCTGTGTTGTTTGTGGCGTTATGATGTCTTTGTGTTGCGGATATTCGTGATTTTGAGTAATTGTAATGAGGGTTTGTGAGGTTAAGTTGCGATTGTGAGGGTTCGTGAGATTTGAGTGATAAGGCTTGTGTTATTGATGTGTGCCGAATGGTGAGAAATGAGTGGTTATTGATGTGAGCGATGGCGGAAGTTGTGAGTAGTGGCATGAAGTGTAAGGTATTTGGCCATTGAATTAGTTTTAACTAAGGTCTATGTGTTGAAGTTGTGTGCAATTTTCAATTTCTAGTCCTAGTCAACCGTAAATATCAATGTTGAGAGAGATTACACGGTGGAAAGAGTTGTATTTGAGACCAGCCCATGAGTATGGTTTTGAATGAGAAGAAACTCATGTTGAGTTTATGAGAGGCGGAAGTGATATCTAGTGGGAATTGAATGATATAAGTGTTATGCCATCGAGTTGAGTGCGAGAAGAAAGAATGTAGACATGGAAGAAGGAAGAGAAGAGAGGAATGAAGTTTTATGGAGAGCAAAAAGTCGATACATTGGTTGAAGATGAGTTGAAAAGTTTGTTCTAGTTTGAGTGATAAGGCTACATTGTTTTGGTGTGATTTAGTCACAATTAATCGATTCTTCTTTTCATTCCAAGCAAAATTGGCATTTCGTTAATGTTGGATGTTTTTGATTTCGGAAAAACTTGATCGTGGCTCTGAGCAAAGAGGGTGGATCAAGACTTGCAAACTTTGATATAATTAACTACATTCAGGTTGGTTTCATCACTGTTCTATGTTGTTCATACAATGTTGAGGTTTTATTATTGTTCTCTGTTTTATCATTGTCTTTTGACATTTATTCCTAAAGTTAAAGAACATAGCTGACATAATAAGAAGTATAACACAATGTTTTGAAACTCTTCTCAAAGAAATATGGATACCAACTATGAATTTAATTAGCACAAAAGCTTAAGACATTTTGTTTCACGAATAATGTTTTACCAAGAGAAGAAAAGGCAATATAACTAAAATGTAGTCATTACATAAGTATATAGGTTATGTTTATCGATTTCTTAATCGTATGTTGTACTGTATTCATTAAATTAATTACATGTATTCTACTTGCTCATCTATTTAGTGGTGCATATAGGATGTAAACCAGGCTTGTTCCATATTTAATAATTACACACTCACACAAGTGTGTCCATATGGCTCAATTAGACATTAGAGCTAAAATATTTAGGCGAAGGGTAGTGATTGCATAGATTACGTTACTCTGTTACCTTGATTGCTGATTACGCCTAATAATACAATGTATTTTGTTTACACTATTATTTACATATATTCCAACATTTATCATGTTTGTATGTGTATTCTGTAGCATTTTCTTCATAATATGTGAAATAATCAATTTAAAAGTAGAGTTTCAAATGTGAAATGATCCAATGACTACTTAGATCTTTAGATTATTTTGGCTAGTGTAGCCAAATTAGAGGAAGGCTATCTTGTCACTGGATCAGCGAATAATATTTTAAATATAGATTCTTTGATTAATTCTTATTCCATTTACTCGAACCAGGCTATTGTTAGAATTTTACCGAACTCAGCCCTTCGCCAACTCACCACTGTCGTCCCTCTCTTCATTGTTCGCTGGTAATATTTATTTTCTCCGATTATTGCTTTGCGTTTATCGTATTCTATTTGTAACGTTTCTTCCCTTTCTTAATTTCATATACGATAGTTTATAAGTTTACTTTTTAGATTGTCTGTCCTAACTTGATATTGCGGGCATAATTATAGTTTCTGGGATGGAATTACAAACTATAACACCATAGGACGAGGACCATGAAATTGGGAATATGGTCCATAGATGGAACCCAATTGTATGGCTTTTGTAATACACTCAAAAGTAGATTGGAGGTGCTAGAGAGAGAAAAGCTTGAGAGAGATAAGTTGGATAGAGAGAAGCTAGAGAGGCAACAAACTGAAGAAGTGGAAGAAAGGCAACAACCTGAACAAGTCTCAGAGAGGTTGCAACAACCTGAAAAAGTGGCACAGAGGCAACACCTTGAAAAAGTGGTAGAAAGGAAACAACCAGAAAAAGTAGCTGAGAGTCGACTACCTAGTGATAAAGGTTCTTGCAACCCTGGATCATTTGGCAACATTCCCGAGGTAATTGGTTTCTTTATTATCTCTCAAATTCGATATGTTTGTTCTTTCAATAATGATGTTAATCTTTTTATTCATATCTTATTGGTTTAGGGTCTCTTTCCTGTTAATATATATTTATCCTCCCCGAGTCGTTGTTTGGTTGCTCGTGGAAAACTATATAACACCAAAGGTAACACGGTACATGGCATGACGTTACCACCTGGATATGTCAAGGTTAATATCGAAGTTGCTATTGTGCCAAATGCCCCATTGCCTATATCTGTTGAAGATGGAGATGTATCCATGGTTGGTCAAGCAATAGGAACAATTGTGCCATGGCCAACGAAACTTCTTGAATTTGTTCTTTGAATGTGAAAAGGTAAATTACTTATAATCAAGTTGCTTGATCGCTACTTGTTTTATTATTTGATCACTAATATTAATTAATACAACTTTTTAGATTCCTGGTCAATCCCAAAACAAAGGTAACAATATTCAACACAGTGTTGAATATTCAGTTTCATCACCCAACAAAAGTAACAAAAAATTCAAAATCGAAGAGTCTCCTAGAGTTGGCGGTTCAACTGGTATTGCAAATTTACCTTTCCTTGATATGTATGTGAAAAAGATGATGAGGGTTGGATCATTAATTCAAATAAAAATGGAGGAAAGTATATTTGGTGAGGAGTTTTTAGAGCAACTACGTGTAGAGAGTATAAAGGAGATTCTTGATCACAATTGGTTAAGTGCATCTATTATCGTATTTTCAGTACCTCTATTATTACAAATACTCTCTTATTTGACAAATATATTATTAATATTAATGTTATTTGTATTGTTGACTAATATTCACATTGGTGACAAATATATTAATATCAATTGTTGTTCATTTCTAGGTATTTGTATGACAAGTTTATTAGTCCAAATGGATTAATAAATAAGTTCTCTTTCATATCTCCACATGTATCACGGGAGGATAATCTAGGAAATGGTATAGCAAAAATACTTTTGAAAGATGAGGAGTTCAAGGATAAGATGATTCTTGCACCTTGTAATCTAGGGTGAGATTTATATTCAAAAAGTTATTAAATTAACGAGAAAAAACTCTAATGAATGTGAATCTTTAATGCAATATTTAAATGTTGGGTGCAGGAAACATTGGGTGTTGCTTGTCATCAATCTCAATGCTGAGGTGATATATTACATGGATCCGTTGAATGGTGAGCCAACAAAACATCAAAATTTTAAAACAAAGTTTGAGAAGTGAGTATAGACTCTTTTAATTTAAAATTTATGTACGTATTATTATTTATAATAAGTACTCATTTGAAGTTAATTTCATTTTGTTAGCGCTTTGCAAATTTATCGTGCTAATAGTAGTTCTAAAGTGCCTAAAGTGTCAAAGTCAAAGAAAATCTCATGGCAAAAAATAAAGGTATGTGTCTAAATTAATGTTATTTTAAAACAATTATGTGGAGTAAAATTAATCGATATAAATATTTTTTTTGTAGTGTCCTCGTCAAATTAATGGCGTTGATTGTGGATACTTTGTAATGCGATTTATGAACGAGGTCATCATGGAAAATGAATTTATAATCCCCACAAATGTACGTGATTTTAATTATTATTATTATTCTTTTGTAAATTAATATAATTTAATTCTAACACGATTAATTGTTGATGTTTTCATATTTGAAGTACTTTTTTGACCACAAATGTCGTACCTACTCTCATGATAAGTTAACTGAGGTTAAGGAGGATTGGGCTACTTATGTGGTGGATGATGTTTTCGGTGAGTTTTTCCTTGACTTGATACTTGATAAACAAGACAAATATTACTCATGGATTTAGAGTTCAAATGTTTTGACTTAGATGTTTAATTTTAATTTTTGAGTTGGATTTAGAGTTGTCGTATAAATGATTTTAGTATTTTATTGGTTTAGAAGATATGGGATGAGGTCTGAGTGTTCTTTCTTGGTCTCGAATTTAAATTTTGAAATAGGAAAATACGGAAAAATGACTTATATCTTATTGTATGATTGATTTATAGTTTTCCGTTTCTAGTGAGTGTTCATAATCATAATTTTATGGTTAAGTTCTTATGTATGATGATGAATCTATAGTTTATTCTATAATTGATTTATACTATTACGTTTCTACTTGAAATTTTTAGATATTCGTAGTAACAATTGTAAGGTGTTTGATATCTAGTTCTGGATCATGAAAAGAAAGCTACACACAATTAAGTGTTTATGTATATTTTGAGAATTTGAATTATATTCTGTTTAGTGTTTATATGCATCTAATAATGGAAATTGTGGTCTATATATTTACAAGTCATGTTCTTGTTAGACTTAATTAGTTCAATTATTGCATTAGTTATATCGATTTATTGTTATTAGTTTATAATAATCATTCCTTATTTTATGCTTCTTGTTAGACCCATATTAAATGTTTGATTATTCTATATATGTTGAATTAGTTTTTATTGTACAATACATAATCAATATTCCTTCTATGATACAGGAAAACAAGAAGCAATTATTTTGCCTAATTAGTGATTGTATCTATGAGTTCAACGCTTTTGGATCATGAAGGTGGTTACTACATGGGATTGTTTTGTTATCCTTTCTTATTTTTTTGGTGTTTTGTTTAGAGAATTTGATTGTATGTTTTTGGATTTGGATTGAAGTACTCATAGATGGGCATCTACAAATTTGGCTATGCAAACGCCCTCTTAATATTCTATATGTTATGATATTTGGAAACAATAGGATTTGGTTTAAAATGTTATTTGGTATTTGATGGATCATAATATATATGCAATGAGTAACTTAAAGCGTTATTTGTGTTGAATTGAATATAGTTATTTTATATTTACACCAAAAAAATGATTGTGTAAGAAAAAATATTGTACTGTACTTATT
Source organism: Vicia sativa (assembly GCA_021764765.1). Taxonomy (NCBI): domain Eukaryota; kingdom Viridiplantae; phylum Streptophyta; class Magnoliopsida; order Fabales; family Fabaceae; genus Vicia; species Vicia sativa. The sequence continues at coordinate 206,070,162 of CM038795.1, read as the reverse complement.
AAAAATATTGTATCAAATATGTACCATTTATTAGCACTTTATTTGAAAGCGCTATCAAACATATGTTATATATTAGCGCTTTTTGTTTAGAGTGCTATAAAAAAACAAACAAAAAACATGCAAAATGCTGACTTTGATAGCACTTTAATTAAAACGCTATTATAAATTGGTACTTTAATAGCGCTTTTAAAGTGCTATTAAATAAGAAATATTTACAATAGTGGCGCGGTTAATAGCACTTTTAAACGCTATCAAAAACAAAAAAAGTGCTATTAAATAGCTTATTTGGCGTAGTGAAACATCGTCGTTTTTGAGTTTTCAAATGCACCAACAAATTATCAGCCATATTTTTATGAGTGTATAAGAATCTGATATTGTGTATTAAACTTCACAGTTGATTTATGGCTCTGTATTTTCCTCTATTTCTTGTAAGGGTTGGAATATCCCAATACTCTCATTCTAATACAAGAGTTCTCTATAAAAAATATAAAAAAAACTCTTTTGTTCACAAAAACATGGACCCATGTTTTAGAAACACGTTGTCCCACCAAAATACTAATAAAACTTCTTTTTTTTTTTCTTTTCTTTTTCTAAATAAATGAGCCACCCAACAGTAATATTATTCTTGTGTACGTTTATTGTTATAATATAATACTTGTATACATTCTTGCCACTGAACATATTCATTATTCCATTCTGTGTTTCAATCTATCAATGTGAATATTACTACTATTTTTAAAAAAAAGTATATCACTACTATTAAACATTGCTGCATGCATGTTTATCATATTTAGAACTAAATGGTGACATATATAAATACCAATCCAACGAATTTGCATTCATCATTCAATAACACAACTTAAACCTATAAACACAGCTAGCCAAACTAATCACTTTGTGATTGGTTTCAATGGCGTTTATAGAGCGTAATATTTGTAATATTTCTAGAGACGGGAAGCGTGTGATGACTCTGCAACAGTTTAAGCAGTGGTTAAAGACATCATTCGATGCAAATGGCGATGGTCGGATCAGCAAAGGTGAACTGCGTCAGGCGTTGAGGATCTTCGGTGGCCTCTTTGCTTCATGGAAGACTAGTAAGGTTATGAAATCGGTTGATTCTAACCATGATGGGTTTATTGATGATAAGGAGTTTGTTAATCTTGCACAGTTTGCAGAGAAACACTTGAACATAAGAATCACGAAGTAATTTGTGCGTATGTGTATATTGAACTAACAATATTGGGCGATAATGTTTTCTTTCAACTTTCAACAAGTTTTCATTCATTGTAAATGTCTTTAATCTTTTGTATTTAACATACTGATTAAATTATCAGCTATCCTATCTTCTTATTGTATGTAAAATTCAAACTTAGATTTCGAGATCAGTAGAGCAAGTCGAATGAGATTTCTTTTACGAGAAGTAGAGAACATTTTAAGAAGTTTCAAATGGATTTACTATATCATCATGTATTCAAGTATTAAAAGAGACTTTTATATAAAGTTGATTTTGATACACTTTAATGACATAGTAAATTATATATATATATATATATATATATATATATATATATATATATAATCTCAAATTGTATAGCTATCATCTATATATTATGTTTTAATTTAATGAATGAATTTAAAAAACACTGATCGATGTAAAGTTATTGAGCGAGTGTAACTCATGGTATAATTCTTCGTGTGTAATTTTCTTTAATTTTAATTGATGTGAGATTTAATTACTAACTTAAATTCTAACCATCTCTCTTACAAGTTTGATCCACTTAACATCCCTAGTCTTGATTTGTACAACTAGAATTCCATTTTCATTTTCTATCGAGTCTAACGAGACTTTGATACCACCAATTAAGGAGTCAGAAACCGCTGAGAGTAGATCAATGAGTTAAATTTACATGATGGATGAAATTTTGACACCACATATTCATCTAAAGTGGAAATATATGATGCAATTCATAGCATAATTTTTCGAACGTAATTTATTCTCATATATATATATATATATATATATATATATATATATATATGAGAATGAGAATGAATAACTTATATGAGAATAAATAATAACGGTTGAGATTAAATTGTGATCTTTACTAAAAATTTTTTCTATTAATGACACATGATTTAGTGAAGATTATAATTTAATCTCAACTATTCATTGTTATTCATTCTCATATGATATGCTCTATATATATATATATATATATATATATATATATATATATATATATATATATATATATATATATATATATATATATATATATATATATATATATATATATATATATATATATATATATATATATATATATTTTCTATTAATGACACATGATTTAGTGAAGATTATAATTTAATCTCAACTATTCATTGTTATTCATTCTCCCACTCTTATATAAGTTATTCATTCTCATATGATATGCTCTCTATATATATATATATATATATATATATATATATATATATATATATATATATATATATATATATATATATATAAAACTAAAACAACTTGCCATGCAAAATAATATACTTTTCATAATTGAAATTAAACAATATCAAAGTGGAAAGAATTGATATAACTGCCACTCTTAAAAGACCTTTTAAAGAAAGAAAAAAGTAAAAGGTTGAATATTTTATGCCACTAAATACAACTTTAAACTGGATTTTCATTGCTTTTGTATTATCCTATTGAATTAAAAATTAAATTTTCGACAAAATTAATGCAAAGTAAGTAAGGCATGTTTCTTTGTTTTCCTTAGAAAGGGTGTTGCATTGCATAGATACTTGTCATGCTATCAAACTTTACGTTTATATTTTAGTACATACTTTTAAATACTATATTATATATTGTTACAACCAGACATGTTAATATTATTCCATTCCCTGTATATGCATCTTTGTGAATATTATATACTGCTACTAGTGATGTTAGTAATGAAAGAAAAAGTTGGACGGAAATAACAATAATAAACAATTGCATTTTAATTTGGTCGGTTTCCGTATCATCTTTTCCTTTGAAGAAACAATCCTTATTTCTTAACTAAAACAACTAATACTACTTTATGAAATTATTTCCCGTCTGTTTTACTCTTTTCTTTTTGAAAAAGGATATTATATTTTATATAAATGAATACAAGCCTATTGATACGGAACTTTTTAATTATTTAGATTATATGTAAGTTTAAAAATAATATTACGGCATGTTCGGTTATCAATAAAGATGTAAATAGATATTATGGAAATGGATAATATGATATTTGTGTCTACTCTATTAGATAAATATGATATTTATATCCGTCTCTTATTCCTGCAAATATTCACTAAATATATAATTCGTATGTTTTAAGATATCCACAAATATTTATAATATTAATGAATAATATTTTTTTCAAAATTTTTTTTGAAAAAAATAATAATTTTTTAACTTCTTTTGAAAATAAGTTATTATCACATAACATTTATACAATTTTTTATTTATTTTAACAACAAATGTTATCACATTAATTTTCTTTATTTTCATCAAAACCTTTGTTAGGGAAAATTCCGATGAGGAAGCTTACATGGGAGCACATTTTTTGTGAGAGATACACCACATATTCACCTAAAACTTTAAGGTGATAGGTGTGTGGGTTCTCTCACTTATATAGTATTCAATCTTCCTTTTTCTAACCAATGTGGAACTTCTTCCTCACACTTGATTCTCAACACTCTCCCTCAAGTGTGAGTCACAATGCTCAGTGTGAGTCACAATGCTCTCCCTCATGTGAAAGCTCTCTCTTTCACATACACTTGTATCATCGTTAACACTCTCCAACCTAACACCTTCTACCCACCGCATGCGGGAAGTGTTTGATACAAGTTAGAAGGTCCCTATCTCAGAACCATAGGCTCATGATACCACTGTTAGGAGAAAATCCGAGGAGGGAACAGTTACTTGGAACACACCTTTGTGAGAGACACACTGCTTACTCACCTAAAATCTTGAGGTGATAGGTGTGTGGGTTCTCTCACTTATATAGTATTCAATATTCTCTTTTCTAACCAATGTGGGACTTTTCCTCACACTTGATTCTCAACACTCCCCCTCAAGTGTGAGTCACAATGCTTAGTGTGAGTCACAATGCTCCCCCTCATGTGAAAGCTTTTTCTTCCATATACAAGTGTATCACCGTTGACACTCTTCAACGTAACACCTTCTACCCACCGCCTAGGGAAAGTGTTTGATACAAGTTAGCTGGTCCATATCTCAGAACCATAGGCTCATGATACCACTATTAGGGGGAAATCTAAGTAGGGAGCATTTACTTGGAACACACCTTTGTGAGAGACACACCACATACTCACCTAAAACCTTAAGGTGATAGGTGTATGGGTTATCTCACTTATATAGTGTTCAATCTTCCCTTTTCTAACCAATGTGAGACTTCTTCCTCACACTTGATTCTCAACATGAATGGTTAAATTGTTGAAGTGAGGCATGGAGTAAAAAAAGTTTAAATGTGAAATGGTCAATAGGATTTGTATAGAATGTAAACTTATAATATTTAAGTAATTCTTATAATTTATTTACAATGCAGATATCTAAGGACATGGATATCTAAACGAGTACTTAAATATCAATTTATTTTATTCGTGAATACATATTAAGCTATATAGCTCATATCTGTGACATATTTTATCAATGGATATATAAAGGGTATAAACTTGTATGTTATCATTAATTATGAAACTAGGATTGATCGAACAATGGTGGTTGTTGTAAGTAACAATTGTTTTGAACTTCACTTTGCGGTGAAAGACGAGATGACCTACAAGTTTAGTACCAAAACACTTAAGTTAATATGTGAAAAAGAAAATTGAGTGAAATTTAAATTTGAAATTGTGTACCTGGTGTACGTCAGTGTTGGTCATATTCTTTTATATGACAAAGAGGAAATAAGAGCAAGAAGTGAAAAGCAATATCAAGACCTGTGACAAGATGTGTCTAGAACTAAATTGTACGTTCATATTTATTCACCTACGAAAGCTTCAAGAAAAAATCTTTGTTATTAGAAGAATATATTAGAGAATTTGAAAAATGAATGATAAAATGTGATATCGAAGAGAAGGAAGAGCCGATTACAACTCAACATTTTGGAGGTTTAAACTAAAACTACTCATCAAATCTAACCCCAACAATATTGATTTTGGGACAAAGTGATGTGCCTATCAATTAGAGTTGAGAAACAATTTCCAAAAATCCTTGGTACCAACCTCATTCCCTAAGCATAAATCATGCCAATTGTCACCAACCTAACAACCTAGTTCCCTAATCGGACCACAACATAAACTAACTAAAGAGAGAAAGAATTGTTAAGTTAAACATGGTAATTCAAGTGTTGTAACTGGTTACAACTTGGTAAAAGAATTTTTTAAAGAAGGAAAATCAGTTTTGAGTTCACGTTAACTGGTTACACATCCGCATTAAAAGAATACGCATTCGAATTAATCGATTACACTTGTTTGTAGTTTTACATTTTGTATCATATGTAACCGGTTAACAGGTTTCTGTTAACTGGTTACAACCACAAGTTTTTGCTTTTTCCAGTTTTTTAATTGTGTGTTTTGTGTCCCAATTATTTTATAATATTTATATAAATTCATTGGAGGCATTCTCATCATTAGTAATGTAAATTATCATTCCCACCCTTATTTATCTCTATCTTTCTAATTCTCTTCCCCCTCACTACCTCTTTCTCCATATACTCCGTACTTTACCAATTGTGTGATTGTATGTTCCAACATTTGGCATCAATAATGTGGCTCTAATCAACAAACACATAGTGTGAAATAATGGATTTTGTCTCCAATGATAGAGTACCTACAAACTTACCAACCCTTGTTGCAAAGAATTACGACAAATAGTGCAAGCAAATGAAGGTGTTGTTTTGCTACTAAAATGTTATTAAAATAATCAAGAATAGGGTGAATCCTCTTGTCGAAGTTGCAACGACTCACATCGAGCAATGCAGAAGGAAGAAAAGAAGAAAAGTTACAAAGCATTTTTCTTGATCCATCAATGTGTGGATGGTGACAACTTTGAGAAAGTTGATGATTGCGAGTTGACAAAGAAAGTGTGGTAAATCTTGGAAAAGGCATATGCATGGGCTGATAAAGATTAGGTGGTGAGGTTACAAACTCACGAATGACAATTTTAATTGATTTAAATAGAGGAAAATAAGGCAATCAAAGATTACATGATTGGTGAACCAGATAAAGTCTTGTGGAGAAATTGTTTCTGAGCAGAATGTTGTGTCGAAGGTCTTGTGTTCTTTGATGGTAAGATTTGACAACATTTTAGTGGTGATTGAAGAGTCGAAAGATCTTGCAAAAATTAGAAAATATTAGCTTCAAAGCTCTCATGAGGATGAGCAAAGGATGGACGGGAGAAATAACAACAACGCAAAAGAGGAGATCACTTTGCATCCTCGGTTAATGAGAATAACAAGAAGTCGAAAGGAAAATGGCCCATGAAGAATAAAGATAATTTTTAGAATTTTGTTGGAAAAGAGTACCAAAATTCAAAGAGTTTGACTTGTCTAAAGGGTGAGAGAGATTTAGCAAAAATGAAGGTCAAGGAAACTTTAGAGTTGGAAGAGGAAAGTATGACATAAGTAAGGCACAATGCTTCAATTGTCAAAAGTTTGGTCATTTTGCAAGAGATTGAAACGCGAACAAGAAGGAACCTCAAGGAGAAGACGTCAAGGTTTCTAGAGCAGAGGTGGATGAAGATGATAATGCATTGTTGGTCATGATCAAAGGTGACTGTAGCAGCATTAGGCAGCAACAACAAAAGTCATAGTTCTAGGAATGCTGATGAAACATTTGTGGAAGAAAACGTTATGATTATTGTGATAGAAAGGGTACATTAAAGCAAAGAATGGTACTTGGATTCTGGTTAATTTACGCATATAAAGGGGAGAAATGATTTGTTTGTCAAAATAAACCAAGCCACAAAGAATAAAGTGAAATTCACGGATGAAACCACTTTATCGACCGATGGGATCTGTGATGTTTTGACCATGAAAAGATATGGTGGATATTCCTTGATCAAAGATGCATTGTACATTTCTGGAATCAAATGTAATCTTCTATGTATTGGCCAATTTCTTGAAAAGGGATACAAGATTCGCATGGAAGATAATACTTTGCGCATTATGGTTGCAAACGATGCTTTAGTCCTTCAAACACATATGAATGCCAATAGAAACTTTCAAGATTGAGATGAAGGTGATGAAGCATATGTATCTTGCTACAACAGCAAGTCGAGAAGAGTGATTGTTGCACTACTGTCTTGGGCATCACAATTTTCGAGATCCCAATGCATTACAAAAGAACAAAATGGTAACCAAATTGTTATTCATACACGTTCCAGTTGATATTTTTGAAGAGTGGGTGCAAGCGAAGCCACACAAGGGTAAATTCATCAAGGATGAAAGTTTTAGAACTAAGTATCACCTTGAGGTGGTGTATTCCTATGTGTGTGGGTCAATGTAAGTTGATTTATTTAGTGAAAATAGTTACTTTTTCCCTTTTATCAATGATTATAGTAGAAATATATGGATATACCTAATCAAGAGAAAGGATGAGGTATTTGAAGTGTTTAAGAAATTCAAGTCCATTGTTAAGCGACAAAGTGGTCACACGTTCAAAGTTCTCAAAACGGATGCTGGAGGTGAGTATGTCTCAAATGACTTTGGGAAGTTTTGTGATGAAGATAAGATATTGCATGAGGTAGCACCCACCTATACACCAGAGCAAAACTGTGTTGCCAATAGGAAGAATCGGTCAATTATGAACATGGTGAGAAACATGTTAAAATGGAATAACTTGCCGACAAAGTTTTGGGGAGAAGTTGTATCTACAACTGCCTATCTTGAATATGTGTCCTACAAAGAAGTTTGAGAAGATAACACTTGAAGAGGCATGGTCTAGATTCAAACAGAATCAGAACCATTTGATAGTTTTCGATTTTGTGGTGTATCAACATGTTCCATACCATCTTAGAAATAAGTTGGATGATAAAGGGGAAATGATGATACTTTGTATTGTGTCACCCTACTGGAGGTTACAAGTTGTCTGATGCTGAAAACATTAGGATTATGATTAGTTGAGATGTGGTAATCGGTGAATTAAAGCCATTTCAATAGGCGTTAACTAGTTACATCCAGTCGTTAACCGATTACATACATACATTAATCAGTTACCAAAAACTGTTAATTGGTTACAAGTACGAATTTTCAGATTTTGGAGAAATTGAAACTATAGAAGCATCACATGTCAAAGCCCGGACTGATGAAACTGTGAGAAGACCAACTAGGCAAAGAGGTTTTCCTCAAAGACTCCAATATTGTGAGATATTCTGCAACAGCAAAATCAACGATGATGGTAATTTCATCTATTTGCACTTATGGCCGAATTTGAGCTTGTTAAGATGGAAGAGGCTTTGAGTGATCCAAAGTGGGTTTGTGATATGAAGTATAAGCTTGAATCAATTGAAAAAAATAGTAGTTAGGAGTTGTTTGATCTACCTAAAGGAATTAATCAAATTTATATAAGATCGGACTATAAGGTGAATCAAATCCCAAAGCTGAAATAATCAAGCATAAGGCTTGATTGCTTGCAAAGGAATTTTAGCAAAGATGAGGTATAAACTTTGATGAGGTATTTTCACATGTTGCTGGGATTAAAACCACAAGTCTAGTTGTTAGTATTATAAATAACAACAATTGGTCCATCTATCAAATGGATGTGAATTATGTGTTTATGAACATTCAGCTTGAAGAAGAAGTGTATGTAGAACAACCCCCTGATTTTGATTATGAAAACCAATAAGGAAGATTCTACAAATTTGATAAAAGCGTTATACGGATTGAAGTAAGCTCCAAGAGTTTGGAAAAAATGATCGACAATTTCCTAATTGATTTTGGCGTCAAGAAATTTGTGTTTGAGCATGTAGTTTATGTGAAGACAGATACAAGTGAACATGTGATCATTCTTTATTTATACGTAGATGATTTGTTGATCATGGGAGGCAAGAAGAAGAGTATTTCTAAGTTAAATAGTGAGCTTATGAAATAATTTAAGAAGAGAGACCTTGGTGTCATGACATACATCCTTGGCATAAAGTTCTACGAGTCCAAAAGGGGGCTGCTTATGCATCAAAGGAGATATGCCTTTGAGATATTGAAAAAGTGTGAATGGAGAATTGTAATGTTGTCATTACACCAATTGATCCAAGATTACAATAGCCAAAGAATGAACAGGAGTAGAACGTAGATCCAACTCAATACAGAAGATTAATTGGATCATTAAATTACTTGTGCAATACGCGAACAAATTTGGTGTTTAGTGTTGGTACTGTAAGTAGATTCATGGAGAGATAAAATATGTCTCACTTGGTAGCTTTTAAGAGAATCATGAGATACATAAAAAGATCTATTGGTTGCGGATTTATCTTTCCCACAACTTATATGAGTAGAAAATGAAAGTTGCTTGGTTTTACTGATTCCAATCGGTGCGGAGATAAAGATGATTGAAAGTTTACAACTGGATACATCTTTATGTTATGTGAAACACCAATCTCATGGTGTTCAAAGAAGAAACATGTAGTTGCACTTTCATCTTGTAAGGTCGAGTATATTATCGCTTTGTTATGTGTGTGCCAAGTTGTGTGGCTAATGAAAATATTGAAGGAGTTGGACAACAATGAAGGTGAGGCTGTTTCGCTCTTAGTTGACAATGTTTCTGCTATTAGTCTTGATAAGAACCCAATTACACGTGGGGGGATCAAGAACATTTAGATGAAGTTTCACTACTTGAGCGAACTTGTTAATAAAGGAAAGTTAAGATGATATATTGTAGAAGTGAGGACTAAGCTGCTGATTTGTTGACTAAGAGAGTCACAAATGACGTGTTTAACGGGTTGAAGATGAACATGGACATGGAGGACTTGGAGTACTTGAATTAAGGTGGTGTGTTAAGAGAAAACATGGTAATTCAAGTACTATAATTGGTTAACATAGGGGTGTAACCAATTACAGCTTGGTGAAAATCACTTCTAGAAGGAGAAAAAAACAATTTTGAGTTGGCGTTAATCAGTATGTATTTGCGTTAATCGATTACACATGTGTGTAATTTTACATTTTGTATCACTTGTAATCGTTGTGTTAACCAGTTACAACCACGAGTTTTTACTTTTTCTAGTTTTTGAATTGGGTGGTTTGTGTCCTAATCATTTTGTAATGTTTGTACAAATGTCTTTGAAACATACTCGTCAATTATAATGCAAATTGTCATTCTCACATTCAATTATCTCTCTAGTTCTCTTCTCTCTCAATTATATAATTATATGTTCCAATAAGAATCGATATAACTATCACTCTTGAAAAATGCATCTTTTTAAAATTTCAAAGTAAAAGATTGAATATTTTATGGCACTAAAAAAACCTTTAAGCTGAATTTTTAATGCTTTTGTATTATTTTATTGACTTAAAAATAATTTTTTGGACAAAACTAGTGCAAAATAAGACATATTCTTTTTTCCCCAGAAAAGTGTGTTGGGCATGAGGTTGATTCGGGGGTGTTTGAATGTGGGGGAATTATGGTATAAATTCTAATAATTTTTCGATTCGGGTAGGGTCAATCGTTTGAAGCTTAAGTTTATTTTAAGGGATTTTTTGTTAGGTCTCTCGTTCATGACAATGTGGTTTGGAAGGTGGAAACAAACGGTATTTTCTCGGTTGCATCGTGTTATGTTTTCTATGATCGTTTTAGAATTCCTTTGGGGCCGAGAAGTAGAGGGGAGGAGTGTTTGGTTAAGATGTGGAAGTTGGACATTTCGTTCAAGATTAAGGCGTTTGGGTGGAGATTTTTATTAGAGAGACTTCCAACCAAGGATCTTTTATTAGTTAGGGGAGTAAATATATCTTTGGATTCCCTTTTATGTTCTTCTTGTGGTATAGAGACAGAATCTCATGAACATATTTTTCATGATTGTAGAGTGGTGAAAAGAATTTAGGAAGGAATAGCTTTTTGGTTAAACAAATCGGTAGATAGTGATGTTGAAAAAAATTCAAATTTTTAGGATTGATTTTCTTTTTGTAAAGAGAAAAAGATAAAAGATAGTAAATTGGGAATGATTTGGATGGCAATCACATGGTCCATTTGGCTCATGAGAAATGATATTTGCTTTAGGGAAAACAAATGGAGCATGAGCAACATAATATGGAAGATTAAAATTTTAGTTTGGAAGTGGTCATTTATATGAGACATTATCTATTTCAATTATAGTTTTTAGGACTTTAACAAAGATTCTTTTCTTTTTCTTTAAAAAATATAATTAATTGATAATTTCTTCTTTTTGTCAGACTGTTTCATTCCCGTACTTTGTATAAACAAGTTAAAGCACTCTTAATTCTCCCTTCAATATATCTTGCTTAGACATATATATATATATATATATATATATATATATATATATATATATATATATATATATATATATATATATATATATATATATATATATATATATATATATATATATATATATATATATATATATATATATATAGCACAAACACTAGACATGTTATCAAACTTTAAGTTTATATATATAGCACATTACTCTTAAATATTATACTTATATTACTTTTACAACTAGACATGTTCATTATTCCATCCCGTGTGTACATCTTTGTAAATATTATTATATTTCTACTAGTACATGTTTATCATACTCTTTGTTTAACAAGCATGTTTATCACAATTAAAATTAAATGGGGGACAATATATAAACACCAATCTCACTGTTAGTACATACACAACAAACACATAGACGCAGCTAGCAAAGTTAATCACTCTGTGGTTGGCTAGGATTTCTTATGGCATTTATAGAGCGTAATGTGTCAAGTGATGGAAAGCGTGTGATGACTCTTCAACAGTTCAAGCAATGGTTTATGACATATTTCGACTCAAATGGCGACGGTTTGATCAGCAAAGATGAGTTCCGTGAGGTATTGAGGACCATTGGCGGACTCTTTGCTTCGTGGAAGAGTAACAAGGTCTTGAAATCAGTTGATGACAACCATGATGGGTTCGTTGATGATAAGGAATTGGTTAACCTTGCACAATTTGTAGAAAAACACTTCAACATAAAAATCACAAAGTAAACGTTTTCTGGAAAGTTTCAATGTTTTTGTAGTGATCACGTGTGTTGAATCATTTTAAATTTTATTTTGTTATTTTTTATGCTAAATAAAAAAGAAACAAATATAAAAGGTGCTAAGTAACAAACTCTATTATGTTGATTTAAATTGTTTTCTATTAATGCCATTCAATATTATAGAGTTTAAGGATTTATACACATTTGATTTATTTATTTATATACCAATTAAATGTTAAAACAAAAATTAAAATTTAACATTAAAAGTATTTGAGAACAAATTAATATAAATTGACATCACCCTAGAAAATATACCTACATGCACTATAATTGTAATATAAATGTGTATTCCACCCATAATATAATACATCTCTTTTGAAGAAGAAAAACTTCACAATGCTCTAGATCAAAATGCTCTAATTGTATTCCGATGGCATCTGTCAAAAATTTTACCGCATAGGATCTAGTTGAGGAAATGTGGTCTCAATCTTGCGTTATAGGATCAAAGCTTTGTGAAGTATCTCCCATCTATTCTCTCTATTTTTTCCTTTAATCATTGTCTCTCCTCCCGTATTTTATATCCTACGCAAGACAATTTATGTGATTAAATATTTTTAGCCATATTTTTCTTTCCTCTTTGACTCTGTTATAACATAATAGATTTTGATTTGCATGATTGTATTAATTTAAAAAGGATCGAGATAATTATACATAAGATATTTAGCCTAACATAAGATAACTACTAACATGTAATTAGATTTGTTCAAAGTAATTATGAACCGAACTAAATCGTTAAATCTAATTAAAATGAATATAAAAAAACTGAATCTTTATGTTTGGTTAGTGAATCGGAAAAAAATATACGGATGATTCCAGAACAGAACCATAGGACTAATAAACCTAACACAAAAGTTGAAATTCAACGGAACCGAAACTAAAAGCAAAAAAAAATTCTAAAAAACATTGAAAAATAATTTAACAGTTTGATTCTTTAACAAATAATTCGTATTCGGTAAATTTATCTTCTTACAATTCGGTACATTTCAGAAATTTGAAATGGTATACCAAATTGATAATTTTTGTTCAGTTTAGTTATTAGAAAATTGAAACAATTCCGTTTGTGTGAACTTTTACTATGGTTTGCCTCAGTTCAATTTGATTTTCTCAATGAATCGTGCCATAAACAACCTTACCTGTAATTTAGGAGAGTGGCGACACTCGTAAAATTATCCCAAGTCTTTTGATCAATATAATTATACATCTTAGGTGGAAGCTTGTTGCGTTAGAATTTAAATTTGTTATGTAATATGATCTGACTTGTGTCTAAAAGTCCCTCCAATATTCACCGACATATGAAATCTATTTCCTTGTTAACTTATCATCATCTGGAATAATAAAAACATCCATCATGAAAATCATCTTTTCACTTCAAAATTTACATGAACTCAATCTTCAAACAAAACACTCGTTTTTCTTTAATCAAGTAATATCACATAATTTATAAATGTTGTAGCATGTTCGCTATAACATCTTTCACTATTTAAATCAAAATAAATTGGACATCCGAATGTCTGTGTTACATAGTGATTATTGGGGTACCCCTATAATGTTTTGTTCTTTATTAATACTAGTGTGATACTCGTGCGTCCGCACGTGCATTCATTGGTGTTTGATTATTTTGTTCAATATTAATATTATGCAAAATTAAATATTATAAAGAAAGATGTTTAAAGTATAGAAATTTAGTCTGAATTAAAAAAATATGTAGAAGGTATGAAATAAAAGTATATGGTACATAAAATTCGATAAATATACAAAAATACATTTCAATAAAATATATAATATAATAATTAAAAAAACATTTTCATTGTATATTATATTAATAAAATATCAGAGAATACAAGATTAATACTATAAGAGATGGCTATTATTATTTATGCTTAATAAAACATTGATATATATTATATAATATGTTGTTATTATATTAAAAAAGACCCATAAATATAAAATTAGAAAATGAAAATATTTTTAGTCAGCCACATAAATAACAATTGATTTCAATAATTTAAATTCACTATGAATTAATTACATGTGCGATTGAGAGATGTAAAACATTAAAAATTAACAATAGGAAAAGAAATTCAAAAATTGGTGTAATAAACCATGATTATATTTATACACAATTAAATCATTAACATATATTTTTAAAATTTTTTAGTTGAATGTTTATAAATTTAAATTATCACCATTAAAATGTCTATTTATTTGTAAGTTACCTAAATGAGAATTTTTTTTTGAAATAACCAAGTTTTTAAAAAAAAAATATAAAAATAACCAATTTTTAAAAAAATTTACGCAAATTTACGCAATTAACAAGCAGGAGCCAGCCAGGATGGCGCCTCCTTTTAAAATTTTGCCCTAAAAGCCATCTCAGATGGCTTCTATGTGTAAAACACATGGGAAAAGCCATCTGAGATGGCGCCTAGGTGTATTTTATATAATAAAAAAAAAATTCAATTTAAATTAAAGTGCATGACAATGTTGTGAAATAAATCTTGTATTATAAATTTTCATTACAAGGAAAAGCGATTACATAAGTTTATTCCCGGTGACCCGAGACTCGTAGATGACCACCGGTTCCACATGCGCGTCCTCTCCTAACTCGTCTGATGCGAGGTTCTGGATCCGGCTGTTGTTGGGTCGATGGGACCTGATCATGGGTTGATGGCTGCTCGTAGTGAATGAGATCAGGATCCATGAATGCCTCAAGATTTACATTGCTTGTTGCACCAGTTTCGTATAAACGTGTCCCTATGTTCTCATAGCTTGGTCGTTGTGGTTGGGGGTTAGGTTCCATTTAGGGACTATAGCAGTCCTCATCTATATATGTGGATTGTAAACGAGTGGGGTAAAAAGGAAATTGGGTGTTTGGAGTCTCGTACCCATATGAATGGTGGCGGGTTTGGTACGACGATGGTTGGTGGAATGTTGGGTTGGTTGGGGAATATTTCTCAAGGAAGCCAAGGTCTGGGCTGAGGTGACATGTTGATGGACCCATATAGGGGGTTGGACATATGCTCTTTGTCCGGTGTATTGAACTTGGGTGTGTGGCATATGTGAGTATTGGGTGGGTGGGTGATGAGGTTGTTGTTCGGGTTGGGGTTGGGATTGAGTGTTGGTGGTTCTGTGTCGTCGGGTTGATTGGCGGGAAGTTGATGGTTGTTGGTAGTGTTGTTGGGGTGGTTGTTGGTAGTGTTGTTGGGGTGGTTGCTTGTAGTGTTGTTGGGGTGGTTGTTATAGTGTTGTTGGGGTGGTTGTTGGTGTTGTTGGTAGTGTTGGGGTTGTTGTTGGTATTGTTGTTGAGGTTGCTGTTGGCGGTAGCGTTGTCTTCGTTGTTGTTGTGACTCTAGAGATTTCCCCCACTGGGTGCGAGGGTCGACCAAATAGCGGGGTTGAGAAACATGCATTTCTGGATTTGTGACTGACTGGTACCAAGCAATGTATTAACGAGAGTGTTGCATAATCTCGTCATCTTCGTAAACGGGACATTGTAAGATATGGTCTGCTCGGTTTTTCCACATCCTACAATACTCCCTGGCAAAATTTCTCCAATTATTAAGTCCCCATTGGGCATCGACCCTTTTTAGATGCCAAGGATCCAAGCATATCGGATCGCGGGGTAGTCTTGGAACATACCAAACTGCATCTTCACACGATCGCTGTGGTGCATTTCAACAATGTTAAACCGTATGATTGCAGTCTTCGCAGTCCAAACCTCTGCATCTTCATCATTGGGTACATGGTCCAAACCCAAGTACGGTCTCCATGTAAACTGTTGATAAAAATAATGGAGATTAATGATAAAAATAATATACGTTAAAGTTAAAATAATTTGGAGTTAATCGAAATTACGTTCATCAGTTGCTCCAAGGTGGTCTATTAGATTACGATATAGGAGAACATTGTGTCTCGGATTCTTTCCGTAATCATGCCCATTACGCTAAACCTAAATGAATTAACATTTAATATATTAGGATTTTATATATATGAAAGATATAAATATTTTAATAAATATGCAATGTACTTACTTTGTTGCGTATGGAAAACTGAACGGTAGGTCGTTGACGGGATTAAGTGATTGCATTCTCCACCAACCCCATGTTTGAAGTAAGAAAGCACATCCATTGAAAGTTGATGTGTCTTTCATACAGTTTTTACACAACGAACTGTATAGCTGGGCAAGAACAACGGAACCCCAACTGTATCTTCCTATCTTATTGATGTCTCGAAGTAAACTCAAATACATAAAATTTACACTATTCCCCGTACTTTCGGGGAATAAAAAACTATCAAACATTAACATTATATAGTTTCTAGTTTTTATAATTTTTATAATTTTTTGTTCCTCGGTGGAGTTTTCATCCAAAACAAGGGAATAATAATACTCTCTAAGAGTGGATAGAAATATACCTTGGCCTCTTGCACTAGGACCTTCGACCATATCTCTACCCAACAACTCCTCGCATAGATTATTTGGTTGTTGGACTGGACCATTCACCGCCTTACCATTGATAGGAAGACCCATCAACATGTATACGTCCTCTAGTGTGACGGTACATTCACCTATAGGCAGATGAAATGTATGTGTCTCGGGTCTCCACCTTTTCGCACAATGCAAGAATGAACTTTGAATCGATTGTGTAGTTGGAGATTTTAATAACCTCTCCAAAACCGGCATGTTCAAGGTATGGAACGATGAACGGATCGGGAACAACATAATTATGTGAGCGGCATCTAAATTTTTTGTGTCCTATAGATAATGTAAAAATAAATTGTGTAAGAAAGTGTAAACAATATTTAAAACATAATAAAAAAAGAATGTAAGAAAAAGAACGTAAACAAAAGAATGTATGAAAACTTACATAGGTTGCAATGTTTGCCCTTGTTCCTCGGTGAGATTCTCCTAACGTCAAGAGACTCATGATTGAAATTTCTACTGATGATTTGAGAATGAGAGAATTGTAATAGAGATAGAGGTAGAGTGAAGAGTGGTGATGGAAAAAACACAAATGAGAAGCCATATTTATAGGTGATTCAAGAAGAGGGGAATAAATGAGGTGGTTGGGGACTTGCATGCATGCATGCCACTTGTCAAGGAGGAGCCAAGTGGGATGGCGCCTCCCCTTTATTTTTGAACTAAGGCGCCATCCTAGATGGCTTGTGATAGGCTAAGTGGCAGCTAGGTTCAGCTTGGTGGCAGGTTGCATGCATGCAGGCTAGTGTGTCAGCTAGGTGGCAGGCCTATTTATAACTAGGCCTGTAAAAATCCAAAGGAGATGGCGCCTCCCTTGTATTTTTACACTTAGGAGCCATTCAAGTTGGCTTTTTACAGACCTAGTCATAAATAGGCCTGTCCCCTAGCTGTCACCCTAGACTGCATGTGATTATCTTTCCCATCTATAATTATCCCACATAATCAAACACTTTTAGACACCCAAACATCTCACACATTCAAATCAAAAACCCAAATTTCAAACACTCAAACCCAAAAAAAATGTCATATGTACCACAATATATTATCACTATAAATTTCAATAGTGAGGCGACAATGTGAGGTAGGGTTTTATTCGAAACACCGAAAATATCCAATTTTGTCTAAATAGAAATGCGAATTTTTCGTATTTCAAAAAAAGACTCGAGACCAAACTTTGTCGAGGTCCGACGTCACACATTTTCTACCAACATTCTGTTTTTACTGGTGAGAACCAAGTAACATTTTACCAGGTAGCTATTGAAGACGACGAAGATCTGCAAAACATGTTTTGTAATCATGAATATTCAGGTGCGACTCGATTCGGTTATGCGTCGTGTTCGACACGAGAGGGTTGATCCTACGGAGGAGGAACAAGCTGAGGTGGATGTTGCTGACGAAGAAGAGGAAGAAGAGGAGACGCAGTACAACATCATGGTAAATGAAGAATCAGAGGCCGAGGAAGAATGCCAACAGCCTCCACATGAGATCTTCACACCATCTTCGTACATGACCACCCTCAACATGTGCACATATGACCCTTCATCTGATATATTCTACAACCCTGAAGTGCAGTCAGATGCAAATTTAAAAGTCAAAGACAAATTTCGTTCAAAGGAAGATTGCGTGCGAACAATACAAAAGTTCCACATGATAAACAACTATGACTTTCATGTGGATCGAACAGCAGCAGAGAGATACAATCATCACCACGAGTGTAACTTCCATCTAACTGCATCGTATAGATTGCGTAGTGATTCTTGGGTGATAGGTTCTATGACAGAACACACTTGTGTTAATTCCACACAATCACAGGATCACCGGAAATTGAGTCATGATCTTATTTGTCAAGAAATCTTACCTCTTGTTAGTTGCGATCCTTCATTGAAGGTGAAAACAATAATATCCCACATCACTACAACATACAACTATACCCTCGTAGAAAGGCTTGGTTAGCAAAAATAAGGCTATCGAGCAAATCTACGAGCGGGAGGTTCGTACAAAGAGTTACCTCGCTACATGAATGCCTTGACGTATGCTCTTGGAACAATTTATGTTCGAGACAATGGCGTTTTCAAGCAGTACATGTCGTGGACATGGTATATTGATGACTTTTCGGGCTTTTCGACCTTGCATCATTGGGTTTGCACGCAAACCTATCATCTGAATAGACGGAACATGGTTGTATGGAAATACAAGGGCACCCTGCGATGGTCGTACGGGATGGCAACAATAACGTGTTCCCAATCGCCTATGCTCTTGTAGAGGCAAAGACTAGAGCGACTTGGGTTTCTTCCTAAAGCATCTTGAACACACGTAGCACCACAGTGATATTTGTCTAATTTCGATAGACATGCCTTAATTGATAGTGCGTCAACAATCCATAGCGGTTGGCACGACCCACCGTCACATGTTTATTGCGCAAGACATATCGTTCAAAACTTCATGCGAGATCAAAGATAAGTGTCTTGAAAGCAGTTATGAATGCGCGCGCTAACACAACCGGTTTTACATATTATCGCGATCGGATCAGTTGGAAAACCGGATGCAGCGTGGGTTGATAATATGCGGTGGAAAAGTGGACACGGTCATACGACAATGGAGTGCGTTGGGGCCACATGACAACAAATCTAGTTGAATTAATGAGCAGCGTCTTCAAAGGCATAAGAGCACTCCCAATAAGCGTGTTGGTTAGTACAACATATTTTAGAATGGCCTCCTTGTTTGCAGAGAGGTGAAAAGTGGAATGCGTGGTATAATCCGGACAAGTGTGGAGTGAAAATGAAATTTATTAAGGCCGAGGTGCAAAGCTAGCACTCATCTTGTTACAAGATTCGACCGACATAACCATAACTTCATTGTCAAAGAGACAATCGACCACAATGAGGGTTTGCCTAGACAAGAGTGTGGTTAAGCTACCATCTCGGTGGTGCGGTGGAAAATTCAGCCTTTGAATGCCCGCTCTCATGTCATTCGGCGTGTGCACATGTTCATCAAGATGCACTAGTACTTCTTTCTCCAATTTACAAGTCTCAGACCTTGCTCAACGTATACAATAATGCCTTCGAACCAGTAGCAAAAGCAGATTATTGACCTGCGTACGAAGGGTAAGTAGTTTGGTATAACAGTCAAATGCGGATAAATAAAAAGGGTCGCCCCAAGACCAAATGTATAACAACTGAAATGGACGACGTTGATAAACTAGAAAGAAAGTGTGGTCTATGTCGTCAATCCGGACACAATCGAAAAATTGTCCCCAGCGTGCTACAACCTCAACATCCTAAAATTTGTATTTCATTTATCTGCACTTTTAATATTGTAACAAATCTTCTTCTTTCCATTAATAGCATTTATTACAAACACCAATACGCAGACAACAAAATTAAAAACTACACTATTAAAACAACAACATGAAAAATGACGCATCAACAACACAAAAAATTATTTAAGACACTACAACCGTCCGTCAAAACAATCTCATCGGAACCATACATCATCGCAATAATGTCGACGTCTGTTTTGACTTACTCTAACCAAATTCGAGGTTGACCAGTTGCGAAGTTCATGGTTGTTCTCTTCCTCTAGATCCTTCTAATTTCACCACCATCTTCTATTTCTCCCTCTAACCAACGCATCAACTCTTTTTTCAATTTGGCCATGGTAAATATGTGCCAAAATTTCATTTTCATTGGAGGTTTTGAGGCCGAGAAAACAACGTATCCATCTCTGGTATGGATGTATGGAGATGTCATGATAGAAAAAAAAAAGAGAGTAACAGAGAATAAGAGAGAATATAAGAGAGAATATGAGATGAGAAGTTGAAAAAATGTGAAAAATGAAGGAGGGATGGGTGTGTATTTATAAATAAAAAAATACATATAGGAGCCATCTGAAATGGCTCCTACATGTAAACCACAAGGAGGAGGCGCCATCCTGCATGGCTTATTGATGAGTACGAGCCATGTGGGATGGCGCCTATGTGTTAAGTTTAAGAGGAGGAGCCATCTCAGATGGCTCCTATGTGTAATTTTGTCCTGAAAGTTGGTTATTTGCGTAAATTTTTTCAAACGTTGGTTATTTTTGTATTTTTTTTTAAAAAAAATTGATTATTCCAAAAAAAAATTCCCTAAATGACTTAAATTTACGTCCATATTTTACTATCTATATTTTAAATTTTCTAAAATTTGAAAATAAACATAAAAAAATGTAACATAAATATAACTATAAAATATATGAAATGATAAAAATAATTTAAACTTACATAGATTGAATTTTAAATATATCTTTATTAGAAGTATTATAGTGCTGGCTGTTATATTTAGTTTTTCTTTCAATATATTTTTCCTTAGCTGGCAGTTATAGTTTGTTATTGGTTAGTTAGAGATTTCAGTGTCAGTTATCCTAATCCATATATATATATATATATATATATATATATATATATATATATATATATATATATATAGTTTATAGTCTCTGTGTGATGATGATGATGATGAATAATAGTTAACACTGCAAAGCAGTTTCGTGCACACCCTATGCTTTCTGTTTACATATCAAATATGGTATCAGAGCGAATGTTAGTAAGACGGTCTTCATCAGAGTTGAAATTAGGGGAATTTGAGGATTCACGATGAACTTGTGAAGTTTGTGTAAGATGATGACTCCGTCAACCTGCTGATTCCATAAGAGAAAGTTGTTATCTTGAAGCTTGATGGAGAGCTTTGGCCCAAACACCGCGTGATTCGAAGAATTTTGAAATGAAGGGATCTGCGAGTCAGTTGGATTCGCCATGGAAGGTGGTTCTAAAGGAAGGATGAAGGAAGCGATGGTGAAGATGACGGAGAGATCCAGAGGAAAGAGATGCAAGAAGATGGAGCGAGTTTCTTTGGAGCTCAAAAAATTAGTTACGGATGAAGATGATGTGGTGCATGGCGGAAGACGGTGCTGGATCGTCGGCGATTGATACCATATTTGATATGAATCTTGGATCATTCAAGATCAAGCTCTCTTCACTTGGCTTCTTTCAACGATCTCTGAAGCAGTTCTACCACGAGTGTTGTCTTGTAAACACTCTTATCAAATCTGGGATCAAATTCACAAACATTTCAACGCTCTCATGAAAGCTAGGGTTCATCAATTGCGTTCAGAATTGAAAATCGAGAAGAAAGGCAATCTCTCAATCTCTGAATATGTCTTGCGTATTTGTGCCATTGCAGATGCGTTACTTGCGATTGGAGATCCCATATCAGAGAGAGATCAAATTGATGTTATCCTACAAGGTCTTCCAGAGGAATACAATCCCTTTGTCATGATGGTATACGGTAGAATCGAACCATTAACTCTCTATGACATTGAAGCACTTCTCTATGTTCAAGAAGCTTAGCTCGACAAATATTGACAAGAACTCTCACTTACAAATGCAACGGCCAATCTTGCGCTCAATGAAGCGAACTCCAGTTCCAAAACCACCAGAGGTGATGCCTAATAATCTAGAGGAAGAGGGAACTACAGAGGCATAGGCAGTGGCAAATCCAGAGCAAATTATACCTCTGGCAACATACCTACCTGCCAATTGTGTGGAAAGTATAGGCATTCAGTCATTGAATACTAGCATCGCTATGATGAGAATTTTGAGCCATCACATCCAAGAACTCAAGCAAATGCCTAACCTGCGAATGCTAAAGAAGAAGAACAGAAGAATCAGGCATCTGACTCAACACAAGCATCTGCATTCTTAGCTCATCAGGAAGAATTAAACATACCAACCAACCTTGAATCACAAGCTTGGTTTGCTGATTCAGGTGCCTCTCATCATCTAACCTTTAATCCTTGTCACTTACATCATACACATGCTTACTTAGGCACAAACAAAGTTTTGATAGGAAATGGCCAAAGCTTAAAGATTAATTATATTTGCTCTGCAAAGATTACATCTCATGCCTCACCTCACTCTATGTTTTCCTTGAACAATCTGCTTCATGTTCCTAGCATAACCCGCAACTTAATTTCTGTGTCAAAATTTGCAAAAGACAACAATGTGTTTTTTGAATTTCACCCTAATCATTGCTTTGTCAAATCTCAGGCATTTAAGGAGGTGCTCTTGAAGGGATTCCTTAATGCCACTGTACTCTATTGTTTCCAAAATTCTCCCTTGAAGTCCATCTCTCAGCCATCTGCAAATTCAGCAATTGTCTCCCTTAATAATTCAAATGTTGTCTCTTCAGGTTCAAATAAATTTTCTCTGTGGCACTCTAGATTAGAACATGCCAATAGTCTAGCTGTTAAAACTATTCTGCAATTGTGTAACATTTCTCTGAATAAGAATGATTGTGTTGAATTTTGCAATTCCTGTTGTGTTGGCAAGTCTCGTAGTCTATATGCACCATTAACTCATACTGTGTATTCCTCTCCTTTTGAACTTATCCACACAGATTTATGGGGACCCTCCCCTAACCCTTTTAGTCAAGGCTACTCCTATTATATTGAATTTGTATACATATTCACCAAATATACTTGGGTCTACTTCTTAAAACAGAAATCTGAAGCAATAGGAGCCTTTAAACAGTTTCTTGCCTATGTCAAAACTCAGTTTCAAACCACAGTCAAAGCAGTTCAATCTGATTCTGGGGGAGAATTCAAATCCTTTACAACCTATCTCAAAGAACTAGGCAAAGTGCATAGATTAACTTTCCCATATACCTCCCATCAAAATGGGACAGTAGAAAGAAAACACATGAGCATTGTTGAAATGATATTAACTCTGCTAGCTCATGTTAACCTGCCTATAGAGTTTTGGGATCATAGCTTCACAACTGTTGTGCATTTGATAAATAGGCTACCCACACCTACATTACCAAAATTTACCTCTCCCTTCCATGCTCTTTATAAACAAATACCAGACTATACCACTCTCAAAACTTTTGGTTGTTCTTGTTTCCCTCACTTAAGACCCTACAACAAAAACAAGCTACAACTTAGGAGTGCTGAATGCATACCTTGGAATCTCACCACTTCACAAAGGGTACAAATGTCTAATTAAAGAGGGTAGGGTTTACATCTCCAAGGATGTTATTTTTAATGAGTCAAAACTTCCCTACTCTAGCTTAGTACAACACTGTGCAAAAGAGAAGTCCAGCTATACATCCAAGTCTTTACCTTTTCCATGCATTCCTCCTTAAGTCATAAATCAACCTGCCACTGACAATGATGACAATAACAGGTCTGATACTGCTTTCTCTGTCCAAAACACACATGCTCACTCTGCTGAGTCACTTCACCTCACATCTGAAAATCCAAATAACCACCAAATTTCCAATAATCTCAATGGACAGGATAATAGTGACATCTAATCAGCTGCCAACACAACCAATGACTCCTCCACTGATAATCAATCCTTATCTATCCAACACAATCCCAACCTTGACTCTTCAGTCAATATAGATAGTTCCTTATCTACCGTCATTCATGACTATCAAGAGGTTGCCCCTCTTGTCACCAACAAACACAGTATGCTCAAAAGAGGAAAGATAGGGAAACTAAAACCAAAACTTTTCCTAGCTTGTACTGAACCAACAAAATCCAAGCAAGCAATGACTCAACCTGAGTGGCTAGAAGCTATGAAACAGGAGTATGATGCACTTATAGCCAATAAAACCTTGACACTAACCACTCTACCATCTCATAGAAAAGCAATAGGCAACAAATGGGTATTTAGAGTCAAAGAAAACTCTGATGGCACTCTGAAAAAATTCAATGCATATTGAAGCAATATACTGTTGTACTGGATATTGTAGTAAAACAATGTGTATCCAATGAATCAAAGTGTTGCCTAGCTCCTGAGTAAAAACTGTTACATTGACTTTTCTAATCTAAAATGCTTGAGGAGCAACAATCTCTCGTATACTTTCTCAACAACAAAGCCTTTTTTATTATCTATTGCAATATAATATTATTGGATGAGACAAATTTGACATGATTTCTGTTAAATTAATTAAAATCAACATTTAATTAATTAAAAAAATATTTTTTAAAAAAAACTTTTATATGGATCACGCTAAATTAATTAAAATCAATTATTAATTTTTAGATAAAAGAATATTTTAAAGACAAACAAAATGTGAATTAAAAACAAAAGGTGATATTTGTCATAAATAAAAACAATGTAGCCTAAAAGTGAAAAAGTAAAGTTGTCTAATTGATGGAATAAAAAAAAAATTAAACATTACTTTTAATACTTTAGTATCTATCTTTAATTTAAGCCTAATGAGTTAAATTTAATGTTTCGACCGACCACTGCATGTATCTATGCTTTGTTTTCCCATAAAGCATGTTACATTGCTACTAGACATATTATCCAACTTTACATTTATATTTATAATGCTCCATACTTTTAAATAATAGACGTAGATTATAATTGTTCACAACTAGACATGTTAATTATTACTCCATTCAACTTCGTGTAAGCATCTATGTGAATATTATATATTGCTACTAGTGCATGTTTATCATACTTTTTGTTTAGCAAAGCATGTTTTTCATAATTAAAACTAAAAGGGGTAATATATAAACACCAATCTCTCTATTGGAACTTACATTCATTCAAGAACACAACATAAACAAACACATAGACGCTGCTAGCAAAACTAATCATTTTGTGATTGGTTAAGTTTCATATGGCGTTTATAGAGCGTAATGTGTCAAGTGATGGAAGGCGTGTGATGACTCTGCAACAGTTCAAGCAGTGGCTAAAGACATCATTCGACACAAATTGTGATGGTCGGATCAGCAAAGATGAATTGCGTGAAGTATTGAGAATCACTGGCGGCCTATTTGCTTCATGGAAGAGTAACAAGATCTTGAAATCTGTTGATGACAACCATGATGGGTTCGTTGATGATAATGAGTTCACTAATCTTGCATACTTTTTAGAGAAGAGCTTGAACATAAGAATCACAAAGTAAATTTGTTGTATATAAAGTTCATTTGTTTCATATAAAAAAATTGATCAATTGCGACATTGCGCTTGTTCATCTCTAAAGGGTGAGTTTCAGCCACAAAACTACTCGGAAATAACAATTACTTCTAATTAATTACTTCTGTCTCCAATACTATTTGATGATTTATTATATTATTACAATTGATTGTGAGAACTTATGATCATAGGAAATTAATCCCCCGCGGTCAACATTTTGTCACAATCATACAGTAAAAAAATCCATAGTAGTTTGATCTTAGTCACACAGTTTCATAAAAATCAGTTTGTTTTTTATTTTACAATTAAAGTTTAACTCAAAACCATTAGATTATGATCAGATAGTCAGAAATGATCGAGTGTGTGACTGTAGGTCTACTGACTGCAATAAATCAAAGTTCATGATCATATTCACACGAAAGAGAATTTTGATTTGAATTGATTATACACTTGACTTCACATTCATGTGATTATTTATACATTTTATGATTTGAACTTACATATAACTAATGAGGTTCGAGATATCACAACCATCCAAATTAGTTGTTCCTTGTTGAATAGGTAACTTTATTAATTAGTTACTTGCAAGACAGGTTATTCAACTAACACAAATTTGAATTTCATATTTCAACATTTTCTTAATTAAAAATGAATGTGAACTCATAAAGTTTCAACATTCTCTTAATTAAAAATGAATGTGAACTCATAAAGTTACGTTTTTAAGTTTCAAATAACATTATCGCATGATCATAGATCGAACCTGTTCGCGTTAAAAGGTGACGCGCTAGAGGATTTGAACGTGAATTCAGATTCTCTGGCTTGAAACGATTTACTCTTTTGATTTGTTTATAAAGATGCCTCGAGCATCAAGCTTTATTATTTTCAACACAAGAAAGATGATTTAATGATTATGAAAAGGGAAAAATACCCTCAATTGATATTGGTATGCGTAATGACTAGCGTAAACTAGGCATACGCATGGGGAGATTCGAGTAAGGGGATTGTTATATAAAGGGAATAGATGGAGCACCCTAAATATATATAGTTATCTATAGCTTTATATATGAATATGTTTGATATGTTTGTGTGTTTTAATTGCTATTTCTATGATTGGGAAAGTTTCTCCTTTGGGATTTTAAGAAAGATAGATTATGTGGGATTCTAGGTTTTGTTATTATTGTGCTCGCAAAGATCTGTGGATCTTCTGCATACATATCCCTTAGTGGGAATCAGAGCATTTGTAGCTCGGATCTACAGGGATCTATGGTTTGTTTGGCCTGAGGGAGAAAGAAATTTGTTCGGCAAGGATGAGACCTTGTGCCTACGTATTCTCAAAAGGATGTTGACAAAGTCAGAGCAATCGTAGTTCCCACTTATGCTAGTGGAAAGCAACGGGATGTTAGTAAGAGAGACAAATGTCATCTTAATGAAAAAATGTATCTAATCTATTTCATCACATACATTTTGAAAAGTTTGATAAAAATCTTTCATCGTAAGTTATAGGTGTTTTGCTTGAGTGTACAAGCGTTACCACTTACATGTTTAAGAAAGATGTTTGAAAAAGGTGATTGAATCTTTTAATTGTAAGTATTGGGTGTTTTGCTTGAGTGTACAAGCGTTACCACTTACAATTAGGAGATGTTTTTGTTTGAAAACAGTTTGAAAAGAGTTTGAAAAGTTTTTTACTGTATGTAATGTAATAGATGAGATACTTCTTCCATAGAGATGATAGATGTCTAAATCTCGAGGAGAAATTGATTGGATTAAGGGATGCTTTTAAGAAGCCCATGGGTCCTTGTATTGTAAGCCCAAGAGGAGGCATTAGAGGGTCATCGAGGGTCCTTGAAGCTCGAGGAAGCTATAGGGTATGGTTGGCTTTGTCTTAAAAGGATTTCAGAAACCATCCTTTTGGAATTAAGAGCAATTTCACCGGGAAATTTTACTCTCTGGGGATTTTGAAAGTGATTTCACCGGGAAACCATCCTTTCAGGGTTCTATCTTAGCGTGGGTGATTCTTTGTATTAGGAGCCCAATAGGAGGTTGTTAAGAGATTTCTGTCTTTCATTGTATGATGCCCGAAGGCTAAACTCAATGAGGAGTTCTTTTGAGCGAAGCCCAAGAGGAGGCTGACTCAGCGAGTGTGTCTTATATGAAGCCTAAGCGGAGGCTAAACTCGGATGAATGAGTTTTCTTATATGAAGCCTAAGAGGAGGCTAAACTACGTGGGGAGAGTTATCTTGTATAAAGCCAAGGAGGCTAAATTCATCTTGGTGATGAATTATCTTGTATAAAGCCAAGGAGGCTACCGTGGGGAACCTATTGATTAGTCTAATTGTTATGTTATAATTGGACAGTTGTATAAACAAGTGTGTGTGTGTGTGTGTGATATGTATTCACAGGAGTTTATGAAGGAAATATAAACAATGCATGATGTTTATTTACGAAGTTTATGAAATATAAACAAGTGTCGTGAAACGAACGTTTAAAAAGCGTAACTTGATTATTTACAAGTTTGAAGCGTGTACAAGGAAATGAATATGTACGAACGAATATTTATGTAGAGAAAGATGGATGTACATAAGGGGTTGGTACTTACACCATAAGGAGGCCCATTGGTTTGAAAGCGATTTCACGAGGAATAATGCTCCTTTCAATACCAATGGTATTCATATATATCAGATGAAACGGAAATGAACGATCGAATTTTATCTGAAAAGTATCGTATTATATGATAAAAGTTTGTATGAAAAGAAATTGATATGTACAAGGAAAAGGTATGTATGTACATAAAAGAATGTTGGTTTAAGTATACAAGTGAAATGAAAACAACGATTGAAGTTTATGCACTTGAGTATAAAAAGTATATGTTGTATGGATGAAAATTTGTATGTGTTTGGAAATGATTTGATATGTACAAAGAAATATTATGTACACAAAAGAATGTTATGGGACTTACACGTGAGGGAGGCCCATTGGTTTAAAAAAGTTTCATCAATAATAATTCTTCTCCTTTCAATACCAATGGTATGTATAAACAAACAAATGAAAACAAACGAAAGAAATTTGTTTATGTTTGAATATTGACAATGATGATTTGAGTATGTACAAGTAAAATTAAATATGTACATAAAGGATTGGGACTTACAGTAAGGGAGGCCCATGATCGATTGAAATTCGAGAGAAAAGCAATTCGGTTTTATCGTTAAATCGGATCGATCACGGTAAAAGATGTAAGTTTGATGAAATGTTTTGAAAATGATTTTGAAATGTGAGGTTCATTTATGAAAAGTTTTGAAAAAATCGAAGTCGAAAACTTGAAAATTTCACCTTTAAAAGGTGTTTTGAAAAGTGCTTTCGAGCGTGTTTCGCTCGATTAAAATATAATCGATGAAAGTTTTTCTGAAAATTTTGCACTATCATAAAATAGATGTATTTATTGACAAGTGTACAAAAAATCACCTCAAAATGAGGAGTTTTGATTGGTTAAAAAAAATGTGAAAGTTTTGTAAAAAAAACATGAAAAAATGGAAAAGTTTGAAAAAGAATGGTCTTGAGAGGATTGAACCCATGACCATTGAGTGGCATACGTGGGAAAACCTTAAGGCGAGCAAGCTACCTGGGACAACGCGTTTTAGTGTTAGTGGACTAGAAACACGTGTTAATAAAAGATTGGAAAGTTTAAAATTCAAACTCAAGAACACGCGCGCAGTGTTCTTCGTTCTCTTTGATCTTCAGATTCAACAATCCAAGCTAAAATCTTCATTTCTCAATGAAATTTAATGAAATAAAAACGAAAGTTGCTCGATTTTAAACAACGAACATGATGGAAGATGTTAATTGCATTTATTTTTGACCTAGCATGCTTAAATTTACGGAATCGTGATGAACCCTAAAGCGAATTTTCAAATTAAATGATGTGTAGTTAATGATTCTTTGATTTTCTTGAGGGCTTATGATCGTGATGAGTGCGAAGAGAGATCAAGAGTTTTTCGTTTAAGTTCAAAGAATTAGGATATCCAAGTTCATGTTCATACTTCAAGTGGAGATCGAAGAAGGTGTAAGCGTGTTTCCGAACTTGTTTCTTGATTGCTACCACCATCGGCATGTATGGAAGCTAAATGGATGATCCTTGCCTTGAATCACCTTGGATTACTCCACCAAGTCCACACTGCAGACTAAAAAATGAAACTCGATTTCTTGGTTAGAGTTATTCGGATGTTGGTTATGGATCCGGATCGTGTCTATGATGTTCATAGATGATATTTGAATGCTTGGAACACAAGTTAATCCATCCTAACCAAGAATTCGATACTTAAAGCGCTTTGCAAACATAATGGTTATGGCATGTGATTTTGATTTCCGCTTTGTTCATGTTGATTTTAAGTTTTGAACAAGTTTGATGTTGATATTAGAGCATGTTTGACACCAAAACTTTCCCTAGTTCTTACTAATTCTCAAAATTGCAAGTTTTCTCTCTTTTGAACTATGTTTTGAGAAATTGGAGAAAGTGGAAGAAAAGTATGTCTTGGCATTACTTTGGTGTGGTTTTAAACTTGAAATGTTGATCAATTTATAGGCAAATAGTTCTGAAATGTTAGGCAAGAGTACAAGGCTTTTGGAAATTCAAAGATGCCTTAAAGGACAAGAAAGACTTTTCAAAAGAAAAAGGAAGTTTCCTTTTTTAACCATGTGCTATTTTTACAACTTGATCCATATCTCTCAATTATTACCTCTAGCTGATATTTATCAGCTCAAGAATCAAGTGGGCAAGGTTGTATTGCTTCTAGATGAAGAAATCTCAAAAATGACCTATAATTTGAAGTTTTGGATTTTGAAAATCAAGTTCATGGAGCCTTATGTTTCAATTTCACAAGTATAGCTAGACTCCATGGATTTGTGAGTTCTTGGACATTTTGGAAAGCTTGTTTCACAAGCTACAACTTTCATGTTTTGAGTTTTTTCCAATTCAAATTGGAACTAGGTGAAAAAATGGCATGAAGTTTGGAAAAAATAAGAAATTTCAACACTTAGAAAATTTTCTAAGTATGAAAACTTTTGACTTTTTGTTGACTTTTTCAAATTCTTTGATTTTCTATGATCATGATGGATCATTTGTAGTATTTTGATGATTGAAAAAGTTTTGTTTTGAAAAAGTTGACCAAAAGTCAAAGTTTGACTTTTCAGTGCAGATGAAATTTCATCAGATGTTTCTGAAATTGACTGATGAAGTCTGTGAACTTCTGTGATGTTTTGAATCCAGAAATTAGGTCAAGATGTTGTATCTAAGATATAATGACCAATCTCTATCCAAAAAAGTCATTTCTTGCTCAAAAAGTCAGAGAAAACTCATGCCCGATCAAAACCCTAATTGGTCGATCCTTGATTGATCTGTGAGAAAAAATGGATATCTGAGGATTGAAGGTTGATATTTTGATCAAGATAGGTCAAATGAGGTAAGTAGAACTCAAACCCTAATTGGTTGTCTCTTGAATCAGATGAAAATCTAATGAAACCCTAAGCTCGACCTGTGAAATCTACACCCGATTAATGTTGTCTGAGCTGTTAGTTATGCAATGATGTAAATGTAAGGTGGTATATTAGGTCAAAATTTGGGGTATAACAGAACCCAAGACTTCTGATTAATGATCAGAGATCGAACCCAAGACTTCTGATTAAGAGGGAAGAGGCCCCATCCATCTCATCCAAGTACTATTGGGTTTTTGATGGTATATTTCTATTGTACACAAATCTGATCATTGTATTTGTTGAGTCATCAGAATTTACAAATCATTCTCTATGATTTGTTATGTGGTTTGAACACCCTATGACCAAGTATCATCCATTGGTGTTCCTCAATACATGTGTCATCCATTAGTGACCCCAAAATTTAAGGCCTTGGAAACTTGATGGAACTTATGATCACACACAAGAAAGGAAGAGAGAAAATTTAAATAAATTTAGTTATGCACTTCATATTCATGATCACCAAGTGATTACTGATACATTTACTTACATGCATTAATGAGGATCAAAATATCATAACCAAACTTAATTAGTTAATTAACTAGTTAATTACAAAGCAAGTAACTCAATTAACTCGTATTTAAATTACATTTCAACACTGATTATACTATTAAACATGTCTATCTAATTAACCAATGTTTTACATCAGCAGTCTTCATAAAGGATTGAAATATAAAATAAACAAATAAATAAAAAATAAAGAATTGGAGCAATGAGTTTTTACATGTCGGCAAAATGAAAGTGAAGAAAAGAAACTCAAGTTTAGATGCATATATACAAAGTTCATTGGTAATGAGAGTGTTAAATTAGTAGAAATCTAGACAAAAGATTTATGTTGCCATACTCATACTCATATACAAAGCGTTGTTCTTCATGTGATCACCTCTGCCGACACGACAAAAACTGCTAGGTGGGAAAAAAATCAAAGGTTGTATCTAATATTCACAGCATCAAGCTTCAGTCCTAACAAAGGTTCTGAATTCTGATTAATCGAAGGGAAAAAGTTGAAAACCCATTAAAAATTATCAAGCATTTAATAACTCTTATGCTAGAGCCTAGACATTTTGTGTGAAATAGAAAATCAAACTTACCTATATATAGTACTACCCTTCTATACTAGTAACAGCACAGCCTTCTTCCATCCCCACCAGACAACGATGATTGGGTGATGAATGTCAAAAAGCCCGATAATATTTATTAGACAGGGGGCAACTTCCAGAAGTTCCATGAATTGTAATCCTCCTGCAACCAATGTTCAGCAAGAACAACAAGGCCCAAAAAGTTACATCATAAACAAATCCTTACGGCATCAGAGAGAGAGAGGGAGAGAGAAAGAGACCTGCTCAGATGAGTTTGTAGGGGGAAACATTCCATTCACAAGAGTGTGAAGAGAAGTGTACGAATTTGTGTCTAAACACCGTCGGTTTATAGAAATCTCACCCTGAAAAATCAGACATAACTATATGAGAACAGAAGTTCGACTGCCCACGTAAAACTTTGTCGAATCACTTTGACATGGATCAACTACATTCTTTATAAGATAATGTGAGAGATTCATTACCTTGGGATTAACAATGAATATTTTTCCTTTAGGGATTCCAACCTTAAGGTAGCTGATTTCATCAGTATCTCTATTTCCAAAACCAGCATAGAACGGATTGCAGTCAGGAGGAAAAAGTGCCCTGATGTCCTGGATGCATTAAAATTCGAGTTTTTAACATAACAATGACCATTCTGAAAATATTTAAATCATGTGAAACGTGAAAATAGAAACCAAACCTCTAAACATGCAATTTTGAACTCGTGCGGAGCCCTGAGGATAACTGTAAATACAACGAAAAAAATTTATATATCACACTCTGAAATATGGTAAAGGTATTGATCAGGGCACTCGAGACTCAAAGCTTGGATCAGTTTAATACTTCGATTTACACAATATAAATTGAATCGTATAATATAACTTAAAAAAATGAGAATGGTAAGCAAATTAAGGTCAAAATGCAATGTGACTTAACATGTAGTTGACTGACAGGGGATGTGTGAGCAAAACTAATAGAATGATAAGTTGACTGAATACCTTCTCTATATAAAGAAGGAAAAAGTCCGTCTGGGGAAATAACAACCGGGCCATCTGGTAAGACTTTCCCGTTCTGTATAGTAACAAAACAAACAGGAGAATGTAAATTGGCTTCTTTTTTCTTGTTTATTCCAGTGTTGACTTATATTACAAATTTTTGTATCACCTGGTTAAGGTTGAATAGGAATTGTCTGGTGTTATGTGCTTGAGAAATTGCACGAGCACTGAGGAAAAGTAACTGGTAGCCATTTTCCTGTGATGTGGAATAGACAAGGTAAAATTACATAAAGATGCACAAAATAAATAAATAAATGACACAAGAACATAGTTGTTATTTGTTTCGAGACCATGTGTCTAAGACCCTAGCCTACACACAGTAATGCATGATCAATGTATCCAAGATTCAAAAACAGAACAAAATATTACATATTATAATAATCTCAAAACATCTGACGACACGTGAAGATAAACAAACCTTGATATCTGAAAATAAATGAGCAACACCAGTCTGTGACCAGTCAATCCCAACTAAAGGCATGAATTGACCTAGAACATCTGACCTGTAAGATATAAAACAAAGGAAAGAAATTAATATTATCGGATCATAAAGTAGAATTAAGCTCCAGAACAAACGCATATATCTGGATGTTAAAAATACTTGCAGGTATCTGTACCTTGTAATTGTCCCATCCACATCTGATATTACTATGCGAGTATTCCATTTCCACAAAAATATTCGAGCATCAATCTAATATTAAATGAAACAATGATAAAAGAGAGATTTCAATAAGTTAACAACAAAGATACAAAAGGAGAAATTATAG
The DNA here is from genome assembly GCA_021764765.1 of Vicia sativa. NCBI lineage: Eukaryota > Viridiplantae > Streptophyta > Magnoliopsida > Fabales > Fabaceae > Vicia > Vicia sativa. The sequence continues at coordinate 206,036,013 of CM038795.1, read as the reverse complement.
GAAGTCCCTCCATATCTAACTATCTTAGTCTTTGTCAGCAAACAATAATAATGAAGAATTGTATCCATTACTCACCTGCCGCATCCCCATCATAGGTGTAGAGAAACCGAAGGTTATCGTGTTTCTCCCTTCATTCAGATTCAAGGATGACAGTTGTTCAGACGTTGGAGTATTTACGCTAACCTTCTTAACAGAACGATCCCTTCGACCAATATTGACAGTCTGAGATTTTTGAAACTTTGCCCTGGTTCCTACATCCGCAACATCACAAATACCACAATCCGTTACCGGCCTCTCGAGATGAACAGCCCTAGTAACTCCCTCAGGTTTTCCACCCTAAACAATAACTATAATGTATCAATATCAACAACCAAAACAGAACACACTTTAAGTTTCCACAAAACCTAAATAAATTAGCAACATGTACCTCAGGCAGCTGCAGAGTTGTAGCGTGCAAAACCTGATCATGGACATGAACTTCTCCACATACTTCACTTGCAAGGCGGAGAACCTCACCAGATTCAATCTGGCCTGTCTCCTTGTCCATGTTATCATCTCGAGTCTTCTTTCTTTCCCGATAGGGAAGTTCATCAAAAGTGAGATTAGTAGACCACCTTAAATCCAACAACTTCGCAGCAATTTCAGCACGCTCCACTAAATCCGCATCAACATCTTCACCATCACCACCATCAGAACTCGGCCCAAACACAAGCCTACACATTCTCGAACGGCGAGAGCCAGTCCTATCTACAACCGGATCCTCCGAACGAAAATTACAACTTTTCGACTTAAACTGCCTCTTATTACTACCTCTCACTTGAATATCATCATAACCCCACATAGACTCTACCCCATCTTCTCCTTCTTCTTGTTCCTCTAGTACCTCTTCTCCTTCACCATGTTGCGAAGAATTCCCATGAAGAAAAAAAGCCTCCCCTTTAGGACTCAAACACATATGAAAATCAGTTTCAACCCCATTAACACTAACACTAACCTTAACCTTCTCCCTCTTCGCCGCCTTCATAACCCGTTGAAATTTCCCAAACCTAACATACCAAGGAGATGATTTAAAGCTTCCATCTTTCTGCTGAACAACAATAATATCAACAGCGCCCCCGAACGGAAGAAATGGCCCCGAAACATTGCATACACCGCGTCTTATGTAACCTCCTAACCTCCCCCAAGCTTGCATGTTGCTAAATTAACGTTGTTTCTTAAAAACCTTAAAACCTCCTAACCTAAAAAAACACAACTGAATTTCCAAAACAACCTTAAAAAACAGAATTGAATTTCCAAAACAACCTTAAAAGTATGAGTTTCTGGGAATTAAATAAAAAAACAACCTTAAATAATTCAAAGCATATTCGGTTTGAATTATGCGAATGTGCTAACACAAATTGATGAATTATTGGTATGAGAAATGAGAATATTCTTAATCAAATTGAAATGAATTTGAAAAAACATATAATAATACTTACGAGTAATAAATTAAGGTTTCATCTTTCAAGTATCAATCGCTGTCAAGATCTGTGAATGCAAAGGAGGGACCCACCATTGATGATTTTTGGTGGATGAAGGAAGCTACGTCGGTGATAGCGACGGGAAGAAGACGACGACGACGCTTTTTGGAAATTGGGGGTTTGTGTGATTTTGTGCTACCACCATCACCGTTGCTGCGTTACCGTTGCGGAATTTTCTTGCTGACAAGAGTTTAAATATCTTTCTTTTTTCTTTTTCATGAAAGAGTTGAAAATAGGTTGACATTTTTGTAACAGGATTAGGAGTAATTTGTTTATTGATTTTTTTAAGTTAAGAAAAGTTCAAATTATTATACAAATTGTTAGGTGGTTTATTGGTGATTGGGACTGAATCGTTGGTTGGTTTATTAGTTATCGGTGATCGGGTCCATACACATTTAAGAGATTGGGCTATCTAATATTTATTGAGAACAATTTACCTCATAAATACTTAATTTTACTTTCTTTGATGAGGTATGTTTATAGTCTATTATTATTTTGAAGTAAAAGAAAGGAGGTTATGATCTCTCAACTAGACACTAAATTTGTCAAACTCTTTCACCACATAATTAGACTCATTCTTATATTCTTATCGGGGTGTTCAAAATCAAATCGATTCAATAAAAAATCACAAAATTAAACCGAACCTGCAAAAAATAACATTTAGTTCGGATGTGTTTGGTCATTTTTTAACGGAACTGCGCAATTTGATTCGGTTTACAATTTATATTTTACAACTAAACCAAATCAAATCAAACCGCATTATGTTATAAAATCTTACTAATCAATATATATTTCTTTAATTTTTTAGAAAAATCAACATGTATTATGTGTATATTTTATCATATTTTTTTGTATGATATTTATTTTAATTTATAAATCATAAAAAATAAAATATTATTCGTTTTTAAATACAATTTTTACGAATTATATTTTATCGTATTTTTTGTATAATAATTATTTAAGAATGCAATTTTATGTATATCATTTTTTAGATTCAGATTAAATTATAATACTCAATTTTATGAACCAAATTATAAACTTTTTTTACAATTATAAATTTTTTTATGATAATGTATGAACGATTAAACACAAAATTATATTTTCTCTATATATGTATGTAGGTTTAAATGCACTTTTGGTCCCTCTATATTAATTTTTTAACATTTTAGTCCTCCTATAAAAAAAACCAACAATTAGGTCCCCCAATATCATATTTCATATTTTTTGAGGTCCCTCATGACAAAATAGTCTAATTGCATATGTAGCATTGAAATTATGAGGTAATATTTTTTTAATTATTGGCACGTCATTAAAAATAGGACCAAAATATATATTTTAGAATTAAAATTAATAGTATATAATTTCTAAATAAATATTTATAAACAAAAATAACTAAAATAATTAAAAATATTTAATTATTATAAAGAAAACTTTAAAAAATTAAAATAATAAAATTTTAAATATTTTTAATGGCGTGACATCAATTAAAAAAATGACACTTCATAATTTCAATGTCACCTATACAAAGTAGACTATTTTGTCATTGGGGAACACCAAAAAAAACATAAAATATGATATTGGAGAACTAATAGTTGGTTTTTTTTATAGGGGGGCTAAAATGTTAATAAAATTAATATAGGGGGACCAAAAGTGCATTTAAACCATGTATGTATGACTCAATAATTGTTTTTATAAAAAACGAATCAATCTAAACCGCATTGGTTTCGTTTGATTTTATTTTTAAAATTCAATCGAACTGCACATTTTTTCTCTTGCGGTTCAGGTGATTTTTTGTGTCAAAACCGTCGAAACCACACCGTGAACACCCCTACCTCACGCTTTACTTCTACCACCATAACCTCACACTTTACTTCTACCACCATAACTTCAGCTTCCTTTAGTGCAACCTCACTTTTAGGTTTTCACACTATTACATCTTTTCTAAAACCTTCAAACTTTGTTTGGTGAACCAAATGCTAACGACCTCATGTTGAACATTTTCAATTTACTATAACAACAAGATGCGGGAGTACTTCACGTAAGAGAAAATTGGGAGAAGAATCCAACAGAAATTACAATGGAGTAAGAGGTTTTGCAACACAATCATTCTAGACTTATTGCGATGGATGCTTACATCAATGTCGATTACAAGTGTCAAGAACTCAAGAGTTGTAAAGGAGACACGCTCTCTTCATTGTAACAACAATTCACCTACATGTGACTATAGTGGCATAGATGAGAGTCGTAAACCAACTAAAGACCTTCATTCAAGGAGGTCTCATTTTTATAATCGTATGAGAAGGAAGCACAAGAATAACTCCATCGAATAGTTTGTTGCCCATCGTCAAAGAAATCAGCTCACAAAATTTATCATAGAATGTCACATCCCTTAGTCTTTGGAGACGTCCTCAAAGATAGAAACTTACTATGGCACCAAAGACTTGCATGAGCACGTCGAACTTATAAACATCATGCTAGATTACCTCAAAGCTAGAGGAGTATTGAAAGGATGATTTTTTTTGTTCTCACCCTGAAGGGAGCCTTCATGAGCTAAACTTTCCATTGAAACACAATTAACATGTCATAAGTGAACCACTGTATCCATTGATTGTGGCTAGAACACTCCAATCACTCTACCCAAGTCTCATAGATTTATCCTTGCAAGTTAAGGTGGTCAGAGAGTTCGAGGAACTTTCAAAATAAAGTAGCTATTTCATTAAACTCCTTGAGGTTCAGGAAAGTTAAAAGGATCATTATATCTCATATGGAAACACTGGAATAGGTATTGGACCTTACTCCAATAGGTAAGATTTTGTGTACTTTGAACTCCATATTCCAAGCATCATTTTAAGCATTTCTTAATACCATTATGTTTGTTTAAATATCATGAACTGAAGCTATATGAAAATAGGTATTGGTTGAGTTTATTTGCGATTTAATTTAACTTTGAAAAATTAAGTTTCTCTAGTTTTAATCAAAGTTAGAGAGCTACAATTAATATAAATTTATAATAAGAACATATTTGAATTCCTTGTGAAATTCTAAGGAAAATAGTTCTTTTACATTTTTTATTTATTGCCTAAATAAAAATCATGAATTTGGTGTCTCAAGCTTGAGGATGAAGTGGGTGGCGCAAAAATTCAAAAATAAATGTTGGTTTATTTATATTTAGTTGAATACGTTTTATAAGTTGAATGACATTGTGCCCCAGTAGTCATAGCGTTGGTTTTGTGTGTTTGTTGGTAAGTGAGAGGTTCGGGGTTCAAATTCCCCTCGCCCCAAATATTTTTTATTTTTATGTCATCAAACTTAGTATTTAAAACACCAAAAATATTTCATTCACTTAACCAAACTTTTATTTTATTGTAATATGTTAATTAAAAACCAAAAAAAATTATTATTTTTTAATTAAATCTTGATGTTTCTTTCATTAAATTTTTGTGAAATATTCTATTTAAATGACTCTCTTAAATGTCATGTCATGTCATGTTGTGTTTTTTTTTTTTTTTGGTAAAAGAGAGGATCTAAGTCCAAAAGGAAACAAAACTACTCAAAAACTAACCTAAGAATATAAAAACTCCTAACATCTTCTTCAACCAACTTTACAGCAAAATTAGGTGCATCTTCAAAATATATGCACTCCTCTATGCAAATGCAAATTTCACCCATGTCTAGGCAAAGCGTCGGCACAACGATTAGCTTCTCTGTAAGTGTGTGTCAGTTCTAACACATCATGGAGTCTCGTAAGTCTTAGAATCTAGGTAATCAGCACCAAACTCCCCCCTCCTAGAACAATTCTCGTCTTGGATGGCTGTAATTACTTCTTTAGAATAAATATTCAGCTCCACCCTTCTATACCCTCGAGCAATAGTTAGGCTAAGGCCTTCGTAGACACCTCTGGGATCTGCTATAAACATACTACAAATTCCAACAAATTTGGGGAAAAAACACACAAGAACATCCATTGCGCATTCTTGACAGAACCGCCACATCCTGATATATTACCAATCCCACACACACCATCCACATTTAATTTAACATGTAGATTACTAGGAGGCCTCCAGCTAATGTTTCTAATTAGACGAGTTCTCTAATTAACTACCTTAGTGTTATTCATAGCCTCATTATAGTCATGCATCCTACCATAAATAAAAGCAAATGCATCTAGCGGTCTAGTATAATCAATCAAGTGTTCCTCCTTATTCTTCCACTGCCAAATACTATGACACCTGTAACACCCCAAATCTACCCAAGGTTTTATATGCAAAATCAGAGTAATTTGAAATTTTCATAAATTAAATACTGAGGTATCACACCTTCAAAAATAACTCACTTTAAACAGTTTGCTTTAAAGTATAAATTTCGGATACATAGCATCGCTGGAAAACATAAATTGATTCATAGAAATCAAAACATCTCCTTTATTAAACTTCCTCATCAAAATCATGTTTTTATGAATTATGGTTCTTATTCACAAAAGGAATAATAATAAAACAACAACAAGACGACATAAATATTTCCCCCCGAGTGCTACGTATCAGAACGACACCGACTCGACTAAAAGCAGCTATAGACTTCGTCTTCATAACCTACACGTTACCAATATATAGGTAACGGCGAAACAAGTAAAGGGTGAGATACTCCAAAACATATAATTAAAGGCATGATAAAAATATATATATATATATATATAGTTTCGAATTATAAAGGGTATAGATTAATAAGTGTAATTCCAACACATAATCAAAACTCACTTACTTTACTCGTCATCCTAATGTGTATAATCTACACTATATCACCATAACCTCATCGGCATAAAACGTCGCAACAATACATAACCCTCCGTCACCACGAAATCGTCACGAGCTAATACATCACTAATTAACACGGTAGTCTTAAACAACAACATCAACCAACAACATTAAATAATGCTAGTAATATAAGCAACATAACAAATCATCACAAATTGGCTAAAGCCCATCTTCGCTTTTGGCATAAATCTCATCTTCGCTTTTGGCATAAAGCCCATCATCACAACATCATCACAAACATCATCACAATTCAATATCATCCATCAATCAACAAAAACCCAACACCAAACAACTCAAACATAAGCATATCCGACTCCATGAGACACGACTATGTTATGCATGTGGTACCCTTCGCTTTGTCTGTAATTAGGGACACTTGGCATAAAGTCGATCTTCGCTCGGCATAAAAGCCATCATCGTTTGGCATAAAAGCCATCATCGCTTATGAAATGTATGTGACTCGACGATAAAACGACACAACACAAAAACAACATCATCGCTCATCCAAATTGGCATAAAGCCCACATCGCCATAATTTATCCAAAACAAGATAAATATATCATCGCATCATAATTGCATTATGCAAACATCTCTAATAAATTCATCAAAAGTCATGCATTCACAAATCGGAAGCATTTATTAACAACCTCAATTTAATCATCACATCATCATGTACAAAAACATATATCATCGCATTGCATATTAACAAGTATTCATTAATAAATACGCCGTCGCAAATCTTACGTTTATTCACACCGGATCATCATCAATTAATTCACTAAATTCCGAAAATGGGAAAATAGTCAAACACCTAAAATCGTCGCGAAAGCCATATCTAAAAACCGATATTAATCATAATCGTCGACGTCGAAATCGGATTGTCCATACGTGCCTTAAGTCCACTAAAACACAATCCGGTTCAATTTACCGTAAATTGGCCTATTTCGGGCGGGTCGCCTCGTAAAACTCGTAATTTCTAAAAACTAACCTCACCACTACGTTCTACACGTCGAACTTAGCTAGCACGTCAATTTTCGTTGAATTCGGAGCAACTTGTTCCGTCGTCGAATTTACCGAAATCGGAAAATCGGAACATATTCGGGTTCTAAATTAAATCGACTAACTTATGTCATAATTGTATTTAATTAATATAATTATTTAATATGTTAAATTAAGAAAATAAAACTAAAACAGAAGCTTTTAGTTAATATGTTAAACATATACTGAACAAAAACACAGTATGCATTTCTTCACATTTAAGTTAATAAGGGACTACGTCCCATTTTTTTCTTTTTATAGTGAGAATGGGGATGCCTCCCTCACATAAAGTGCCTAAGGCACTTCCATCCCATTTCCAAAATAATAAAAAAATAATAATAAACCTGCATAATTTTCTTTTCCTTCATACTGACAGTATGTTTGCAAAATTATATATTTCAGTTTTGTTTTTAATTTAATTTCAAATATCCTAATAATAATCCAACAACAACAACAACACCTAAATTACTCTCCTAATTTATTTCAACAATCTCTCAACAAACTCATAAACCCTAAAAATCAATTTTATCCCAAATCAACAATATATCAAATCAAACCCTAACTATAAGCATTGGAAAATCAACCCCCTTACCTCTAGTTTGGTTGATCCATGGTGATGCTACAAAGCTCAACCTCAAGCTTCCTCTCTTGCTCTCTTGCTCTTCTTCTTCTTCTTCTTTCCCACATCCTCTCTTCTTCTCTCTAGTTTCTATTTTGGTGTGTTTGGAAAAATGGGAATAGAAACAAAGGAAATGGTTTTTATAATGGTATTTCCTTACTAACTTCCTCTCTATGTTCGCTTGGTGTAGGAAAATTGAAGGAAAAGGGAAAGAAAATAGTTTATAATGTGTTTCTTACTAGCAACAAGGGTGAAAACCCAATTCTCACCAAATGATCCCCACACCCTTAATTATATCTTTAATTCAAATAATTAAATAATTTCGGGGAATTAAATATCGGATCCGAATAATATTTTACCGAATCGAACGGAATAAAACCCGGACCGAACACAACGTCGCCAGATAAATTAATAGATATATTAATTAATATGAATATTCTCATCGCAAGATAAATATCGATCGGTAATTCGAAAATATTAATATAATATAATATTAATTAAAAACGGGCGTTACAACTCTCCCCCACTTATAAACTTTTCGTCCTCGAAATTTTGACCAAAACGAACCAAACGGGACATGCCTAAGCATTCGTCCACCAAATCCTTGCGTCAATTAAACAACATACTAAATACACCAAACACAAGGATATCTTCCCAACCACAACGTCTAGACAAGAACAACCATGCCGAGATGCAAAGCCCATACAATGCACTCGACAACCGACTAACAACCAACAACTAAACAAGCCGTAAACACACCGGTTCACTCGAGAACCAAACAAACAAGATCGATACTATCCTAACGTCTTAACCATAGAATTAGCCACACAACCGACACTACGGAGCGAGTCACCAAAGATAGGAACCGTCACCATTGCTAAAGCGAAAACAACAAAATGGCTATACAAACCAAAATTGAAACAGTCAAAATAGGGTAAAACCTCGCGTGCTACACAAACATGAAAAGATGCCTTCATACACGCATAAGCACAAACTCAAGAATTACACTTGCGATTTGCTCATTCCGCCAATCACAAGGTCACATCATCCTTGTAGATTACCAACGTACCACCCTTGAACAATAACAAGTTACATAAACATAACAGAACAGCGATACACCACTCACTCTAGGGCTTATACAGACGACTTGCGACTAAAACTCACTAGTCCAAAACCAACAATCTCGCATACTTGCTAACAAATGCTCGATTATCTAACCCATGCGGCTTCACTTTGATGCGAGAAGATATCAAACGTAAAACAACTTGGTTAGTCCTCCACTTCACACTTACACAGAATTGATACGTTCAAAGCGTACACCCATCAAGACACCTCGCAACATCAGCTTCATCGACTCGAAGAATCACTCTTTCATTCTCGATTGATCAACGTCCATTGATCCTCTAAAATACACGACATACTTTGACCTCTTCCAATACTGTCCAAATATTCCACTTGTGAAACTTCGACGTATACACTGGCTTCGAAGTCTCCCTTATAACTATTCAATTCCCAAAGTGGCATTAAGTAATCTCCATCCGCACCGTCGCAACAATCAATACACGAGCTCATTGAAACACCTTTCATAACTTTCCATCGTCCCAGTGGTAACTCAATCACAACACTCTCGAGAACTCTACTCATCAACGTCATCTCTTACCCCTGTAATTACAACACAGGTTGGACTTAAAACCATAACATAAACTTTATAGAATCCAACACGTACACCGTCGTGACCGACTTCAGTCACAGATAGAACATCCTCCTTTATAAAACATCAATCATCTTAAGGTATCTGTGGCTACCAACCCGTCACAAAATTCTTTACCGTCAAGACTTATCTTAGTCGTAATATAATAATCCACCGCGACTATTAGTACTCAACAAAATCCATATGTTAGTAGTGAACAAATCCTTAATACCCTTCTGAGCTTAGTCTCAACAAGCGTCCCAAAACAACCACGCAACATTCTTCAAAATAAAAATCCCAAATCATACATACTTGGGTTACCGCGATACCAACTTATTAAGCTCAACAATGACGAAATCTCTTATAGATCGTACTCAAACTTGAATTGTCTTCCACAATTTCAATCCCTCATCGTTAACATTTGAACCAAAAATTTCAAATGATCAATGACATCAACCTCTAACTCACAAGTCAGACAATTTTCCTTATGAATTCAACTCGTTCCAAGGTAGTAATACACTTTTCCAACTCCATGTTGAAATACATCTTAAGTCAAAATGAAATCTTACAATCGCCCCAAGGTTCTTGATGCAGAACAAGACCAAATTGAAGCATTCGCTAAACTTTCCAGCTCAAACAAATTCGCACCATCGCGAAGTCCAAATAGAGACTCAACCATCTCAAGTCAAAATACTCACGATTAATACCAACTTGTAAAAAGATCTTCCACCATACTCACAAAGCTAACCATCCAAAACAAAATAACTTCTAAACTCTGAAATACTTCTCGAGGTCTTCTACATGACACAAAATAAAACTCCACGGAACTGTCCAAAATATCATCGTCTAAGTCGCTTACTTAAGGCACTCACGCCCAACAGTTCAAAATTCTATCCTTAGAATACTCGACATGCACTGGTCTAACTTTACTACTGATAACACAACACTCAGATGCTTGCCACAATTTCTTAACTTGATGTGAACCAAATAATATCCATGAACACGAACTAATTCTTACACTACTCTCTTCGAACATTCAAAATCATACACGCATTAGTCACACTAATGGCATCAACAAACACTCGTCATGACCATACACTATCTTGAAAACATAGTCTAAACGTCTTGGTTCTCACACTAACCGACCCGGACTTAGCATCGATCCCACTAAACACAAAACTCTAAATGGTGGTTCTTCCAAATATCAATCCTCGGAAGTAGATACTTATCCTTAACATCCACTTCGTTCCTTGTTGCAAACAACACCAACTCGGGCAACCTTTTCTCTTCTCGAACATCCGCGGTAGCACTCCACGGTGACCCGCTCGAATAAAACAACTCTGCTCAAACCAATCCTCAAGTTGAATCTTCAACTCTTACTCAGAAATAAACATCTCTAAAGGATACAACGAATCACAACTAGGTCCAGAAACTAAATCCATCAAAACTTCACTTCGCACTACTGCGGTAATTCACTTACATCTTCACAATATGCTTCAGAAGAATCACAACACGAAGCTCGCTTGCCAGAATCTTGTTCAACACCAAAATCCAAATTCACCTACAACTCGAGTAACCATGCACCACCTTGTGCCACACATCTGCTTCATACACTATTAAGTTGGCAGGACAAGCCTATCCCCACCAACACAATTCCCAACTACTATCAGCAAGAGATTAAGGATGATCAGTCCCTCAATTTGTCAATAGACAGTCGACAATCATGATGGTAACATAAACCATCTCTACCAACTACAACAGCGTCTTCAAAATTACACTTCAAGTTACGGCGTAACACGCGAGCTCCAACTCCACCACAAGCGCCACCAGAAGTAAAACTTCTCCACTTGTTTCAAACTCATCTCTGCGGACAAACAATTTGAAACAAACAAGTACAAACGATATTTCACACATATGCATCAACGAGGATTAAACACACTAATAACTTGGTCGACAGACCGACCTGCTCTGATACCACTAATGTAACACACCAAATCTACCCAAGGTTTTATATGCAAAATCAGAGTAATTTGAAATTTTCATAAATTAAATACTGAGGTATCACACCTTCAAAAATAACTCACTTTAAACAGTTTGCTTTAAAGTATAAATTTCGGATACATAACATCGCTGGAAAACATAAATTGATTCATAGAAATCAAAACATCTCCTTTATTAAACTTCCTCATCAAAATCATGTTTTTATGAATTATGATTCTTATTCACAAAAGGAATAATAATAAAACAACAACAAGACGACATAAATATTTCCCCCCGAGTGCTACGTATCAGAACGACACCGACTCGACTAACAGCAGCTATAGACTTCGTCTTCATAACCTACACGTTACCAATATATAGGTAACGGCGAAACAAGTAGAGGGTGAGATACTCCAAAACATATAATTAAAGGCATGATAAAATATATATATATATAGTTTCGGAATTATAAAGGGTATAGATTAATAAGTGTAATTCCAACACATAATCAAAACTCACTTACTTTACTCGTCATCCTAATGTGTATAATCTACACTATATCACCATAACCTCATCGACATAAAACGTCGCAACAATACATAACCCTCCGTCACCACGAAATCGTCACGAGCTAATACATCACTAATTAACACGGTATTCTTAAACAACAACATCAACCAACAACATTAAATAATGCTAGTAATATAAGCAACATAACAAATCATCACAAATTGGCTAAAGCCCATCTTCGCTTTTGGCATAAATCCCATCTTCGCTTTTGGCATAAAGCCCATCATCACAACATCATCACAAACATCATCACAATTCAATATCATCCATCAATCAACAAAAACCCAACGCCAAACAACTCAAACATAAGCATATCCGACTCCATGAGACACGACTATGTTATGCATGTGGTACCCTTCACTTTGTCCGTAATTAGGGACACTTGGCATAAAGCCGATCTTCGCTCGGCATAAAAGCCATCATCGCTTGGCATAAAAGCCATCATCGCTTATGAAATGTATGTGACTCGACGATAAAACGACACAACACAAAAACAACATCATCGCTCATCCAAATTGGCATAAAGCCCACATCGCCATAATTTATCCAAAACAAGATAAATATATCATCGCATCATAATTGCATTATGCAAACATCTCTAATAAATTCATCAAAAGTCATGCATTCACAAATCGGAAGCATTTATTAACAACCTCAATTTAATCATCACATCATCATGTACAAAAACATATATCATCGCATTGCATATTAACAAGTATTCATTAATAAATACGTCGTCGCAAATCTTACGTTTATTCACATCGGATCATCATCAATTAATTCACTAAATTCCGAAAACGGGAAAATAGTCAAACACCTAAAATCGTCGTGAAAGCCATTCCTAATAACCGATATTAATCATAATCGTCGACGTCGAAATCGGATTGTCCATACGTGCCTTAAGTCCACTAAAACACAATCCGGTTCAATTTACCGTAAATTGGCCTATTTCGGGTCGCCTCGTAAAACTCGTAATTTCTAAAAACTAACCTCACCACTACGTTCTACACGTCGAACTTAGCTAGCACGTCAATTTTCGTTGAATTCGGAGCAACTTGTTCCGTCGTCGAATTTACCGAAATCGGAAAATCGGAACATATTCGGGTTCTAAATTAAATCGACTAACTTATGTCATAATTGTATTTAATTAATATAATTATTTAATATGTTGAATTAAGAAAATAAAACTAAAACAGAAGCTTTTAGTTAATATGTTAAACATATACTGAACAAAAACACAGTATGCATTTCTTCACATTTAAGTTAATAAGGGACTACGTCCCATTTTTTTCTTTTTATAGTGAGAATGGGGATGCCTCCCTCACATAAAGTGCCTAAGGCACTTCCATCCCATTTCCAAAATAAAAAAATAATAATAATAAACCTGCATAATTTTCTTTTCCTTCATACTGACAGTATGTTTGCAAAATTATATATTTCAGTTTTGTTTTTAATTTAATTTCAAATATCCTAATAATAATCCAACAACAACAACAACACCTAAATTACTCTCCTAATTTATTTCAACAATCTCTCAACAAACTCATAAACCCTAAAAATCAATTTTATCCCAAATCAACAATATACCAAATCAAACCCTAACTATAAGCATTGGAAAATCAAACCCCTTACCTCTAGTTTGGTTGATCCATGGTGATGCTACAAAGCTCAACCTCAAGCTTCCTCTCTTGCTCTCTTGCTCTTCTTCTTCTTCTTTCCCACATCCTCTCTTCTTCTCTCTAGTTTCTATTTTGGTGTGTTTGGAAAAATGGGAATAGAAACAAAGGAAATGGTTTTTATAATGGTATTTCCTTACTAACTTCCTCTCTATGTTTGCTTGGTGTAGGAAAATGGAAGGAAAAGGGAAAGAAAATAGTTTATAATGTGTTTCTTACTAGAAACAAGGGTGAAAACCCAATTCTCACCAAATGCTCCCCACACCCTTAATTATATCTTTAATTCAAATAATTAAATAATTTCGGGGAATTAAATATCGGATCCGAATAATATTTTACCGAACCGAACGAAATAAAACCCGGACCGAACACAACGTCGCCAGATAAATTAATAGATATATTAATTAATATGAATATTCTCATCGCAAGATAAATATCGATCAGTAATTCGAAAATATTAATATAATATAATATTAATTAAAAACGGGCGTTACAACACCCAACAGCCCAGAAGGCACTCTAGTTGTCATTAGCATTATTTGCATCTGATAAAATCAACTAAATCCAATCTTGGAAATTCACCTGGAAGAAATTATTACACAGGAACTCTGGAACAGCCTTCTCCTAGAATTGCATAGCTCTAGGACAGTCGCGAATAAATGCATTGTGTGCGCATAAACATCCCCGCACAAGTTACAACTAGCAAGTCTGATACCCAATGAATTTTTCTTTGGTTCGTTAACAATCTGTCATGGTTTAATAGCCAGATAAAACTCCTCACTCTCTCCTGGATCTGAAGATTCCAGATGCGACTCCAAATATTATTATCGTCTGGATCATCAATATTTTGCAACTTTTTATACATTTACCCCCACAACAGAATTTCCACCATTGGCACATGATAATAATTCTATCATCGCAATTGGCTCTTAAGATTCATGACGTCTCCATTTGAATGTGATTTTATATTATACCATGATTAAGTAATGTTTGATACCATGGTAATATTTGATTAATGCCTTGTTTGATTGTGTGAAACCCTAATCCCTAAAGCTTACATGTTCATTGCCTTGATATTGATCTTAATGTTTATGTGATGATGGTTAATGTCTATACTTTATTGTGTTAGTACTTGTGTTCAAATTCAAGGAAAGAAATTTTATTGTTGACTTGATAGTCATGTGTATGTGTATGCCTTATGTTCATCTTCATGTGTTTACCTTTATATATTACCTTTGTAAATGTTTATCTTGTGTTTACCCATGTGCACTTAAACCCTAATTTTGATTTCAAACTTGAACTTCTTTCATATAAAAAACCTTGACTCTATGTCATTGCATTTTCAAACTTTCTTTCTTTAATAAATGTCTCAATATACCTAAGCATATTAAACAATTTCAGAAGACAAAAAAATTCAACCTCACCCAAATCCTTTAGCCACTTTGGCTTTTCAATTTAAAATATTTTCTCAAAGTGATTAGACATGAGTTATCTTTATAGTTAAGATGTAATTATCATATCTCCATAGTAATGATTGAAATGTTGTTGATTCTCTTCCACTTAAGGGAGCTGTTGTACGTATTTTCTAAAACAAGTATTTTTAATTATCGTTTTTCATAGGGCTTGATCTGATATTACCGTCGTTCAATAGTTAAAGCGTATTTTAAGATTTGGTAACAAAAGGGTTTTGTTTTCTAGTCACAAAAATCATAAGTTTCAATCAAACAAGTTTAGTATTCTTTCCAAAAGAGAGTTGTTTGGATTAAAGAGAGTTTTGGTTAGTTTTCAATTGGTAAAGGCATGTTAAGATTAGTTTCATTAACCTAATTTCATATAAATTTAATTAATCAAGCGGATGAACTAGTTGATGATCGATATAATTACGTATCCTCTCAATATTGTTAATTTCCAACCAATATTGTGAGTTTTATCATGTTAATTTTTAGATGATGTCTCACTCTAACTATTGATATGATAATCTTTAAGTTCAATACAAGTAAATACTAAATCACAAATCTATATCTAGCATTTGTTCCTTAGTAGAAGAATATATTAGGTCAACTTTGAAGCATATTTCTCAATCATGATCCAAAGCATAAAAAGATAGTAAAACAAAGATATTCAACATATATATCATCAACCAAGTTCATACACCAAGAGATCAAAAGAAATACATACAAGTTAGGTTAACTACCTCTAATCTTGACACAAAGAAGTTTAGCTACTCATTCTCATGGTAGCTTTACTTGCAAGAAGTGGAGAGATGATGAACATAGAAGAAAAACTAGCAAAGATTCAAGGTTTTTCTCTTATGTTTTGTGTTACAATCAACAACAATGAATGAGAATAGTGTCTCTGGTTTTCTAGGTCTGATTTGGTGAGTAAATGAGGGAGTGGTTGAGGAAAATATCTAAGCATGGGTCTATGTACTTTTTCTAATTTCGCAGATCGCGCTTAGCCCACTTTATGGCGCTAAGCGCGCCCTACTTTACAGCTAACCATTTTAAAAACTCCAGTTCATGCTTTAACTGTGCTAAGCGCGCCCTGAAGCATGCTCCACCCTCCAAAAATAACTTGAAATTATCTTTTAAGCTCTCCTAACTTCCTTGAATCCATGCTTGAAGGTAGAATTACCAAAAACCTACAAATTAAACATAAACACAGTTAAACAATAGATTATAAACAAAAAATAAATAAAAACATAAATATATCATAATACTATATTAAATACTACTAATTAATCAAAAGACATTGTAAAGGACCACAAAATTATCTACAAAATATCTATATTTTGGTCCTTAACATGAGCGAGTGGCATACTTGTTGATTTTATATCCAATTTGGAGCCCATCCCTTTATGATGATGCAAAGATCCATCTTCTCACACTTGTAGGAGATTAGTTGAGTATTTTCTCTTAAATATGACACTGAGCAAGGAGGAGCTGCAAAACTCTCTTGAAGGTCATGAGCAGAGAACGAAGGAAAAGAACGTTGATAAGGAAAATGGGGTATCTGTAACACGATGAACTGACTTTGTAGGATTTTGTATCGCAAATGTGCGGATAGCAAGAGTCGCCACCGACTTTTCTTTTATCCAATTAAGGGAAGGTAAAAAGTACAGAAAAAGACCTTCGTTAGATTCTGAGTAAGGGAGAAGGTTATGAAAAGGGAAGGTATTAGCACCCCTTTTCATCCGTAGTTATCTACGGGCTCTTAGTTGCTCTTAGATCACCTTAAAATTGCTTTCTGTGTGTTTGAAAAGGCATTTTGCTTTGACTTTGTAATGATTCATGTAGGAATGTATACAAAGTGTTCGGAAATGTTTCGTTTTGAAAAGAGTTTGAACTTTGACAAAAAGTGTGAGGTGTGAAAAGTATTTTGATAGAGCAAGCAACTAAAAGTCTTATTACCTACTCAGAATTGGTCGTTTTCGTGTTATTTTACGTTCCTTTAGAATAGTGCTATCCATACCATTAGTTGGTAGGTAACCTTATTCGTTGGATGTAAGCGGGACATTTGAAGGGACATCGTATGGTCATAGAAAGCAACTTGTAGAAAGTATCCTAGCACATTCGAAGGGACGATCATCATTTTTCGTAGGCGACAGTCGAGGGTCAAGATCATGTATTCGGAGGCGACATCGTGGGTCTTATGATCTTTGTATCGAAGGGACTATGATGATTTGTTTTGATGGCAACGGTGCTAGGATACCTCTACGTTCGAGGGACATGACCATTTGAATTCGTAAAGGCAACGAGAGAGAATTACCCTAAGGGGTGCATGTGTGAAAAGAGTGTGTCAATTTCAGATATTTTTATCTTGCAAATTAGAGTGAGCTATTGTTCCATTTTGTTTTGCCATACACGCCTAATTACTAGCAGTTTATAGGGTGCGGAAATTAAAATGCGAGAATGTAAAGTGCGGAAAGACAAATCCTACGCTATTACATGGCTTTGGGGCAGATACATAATTTAAACTTTGCGGAAAATAAAAGCCCTATTTAAAACTATTACATCCCATAAGCAGTTACGTAATTGGAAAAAAGAAAACGATAAAGAGAAATCGTCCGAAACGGGATAACCTGTGAAAAGATGAGAAATCAGAAAATACGAGGAAATCGAATAAGAGGAAAAGGTTAGCAAAAATAATAATTTTTGAATGGGAAAAATATTTCATGCAAGAAACAACATTAATATGCTAAAATAATTTTTTGGGATTTTTTGGAGGTAATTTAATAATTCAAAACTAATTAAATGTGATTTAAATGATAAATTAGCAATTAAATTAAATATGCATGCAAAATAATATTTTTTAATTTTATAAATTAAATAAACATTTTCTGGAAATAATGCAAAAAGGAAAATATTTTTTGGTGTTTTTTAATGCATGATAAAAAATTATGAAAAGAAATTAAAATGCATGAGAAATATTAAATAAAATATGAAAATAATTGAAAAATGTTAGAGTTTGTAAAAGGAAGAAAAACAAGTGGTCCTGGTGAGAATCGAACCGGTGACCTTGCTTTCACAAACCCAAAGCCATGACCAACTGAACCAGCGCGCGTTACTGTTTGGAAACCGGAGCGAATCGCTTGTGTACGTGTGTCACTCCCTGGTTGCATCGTCCCCGCGCCAAACTTCATCTTCTTCGTTTCAAAAATTTGAAAATTCTGCGTCGGCTTTGGTTCGACGCTATGGCCCCTGCTAACATCAAAGTCATGTACAAGCAATATAAATGAAATCTAAAAACATGGTTCGATTCGTCTTGGTCCACTGATCACTCTGAGGGCATCGGTTTGTTCCCAATTTATCCTAATAAGAGAAACCCTAAATCGTGGCCGGAAACCCTAGCTATGGTGATTCGTGTTCCAGGCCATAAAAACTCAATCAAACTGCCCAGAAAGCTCGTAAACTTCGGTCTAATCACAAAAACAACAACAAATCATGTTAAAAATGCATGAATAATGGAAATTGATTTTGAGAAAAACATGAACAAACCAAATTCGGATTTCGTGATTCTTGATGCTTTTGGACAATGTAAAGGTCTGGATCGATTCAGGAGGTATCAAGGAATGTGTTTGAATGCTTGGAGTCAATTGAATCGAACTGAAACCCTGGTTGCTAGTAGCTTGTGTAGCACGGTTTTTTTGAGTTTGAATAGGGTTTCTCCAGCCAATTTTTCTACCCTAATTCGTGTGGCATGTATTGTATATATATAGTAGATGGAATTGGAGCTGATTTGAGAAAGAATTAATCATCAATCAATGCAAAATATATTTGATTTTGTACCAAATCAAATTTCCTCTTTTTTGATCAATTTCAATTAAATTCTTGCCATATCCAATCAAATTTCGAAATTTGCTGGCTTTATTGGTTTTCTTGGATCTCAAGGAAGAGAGAAAAATCAAATTTGCAATTAATTTTGATTTTATACCTTATTTTTGAATTTAATTTGTGTTTAAATGAATAAAATCCAAATTAAATAGAAAAATAAATAAAAAATTCGTGGCATTGGGCTTGGATATTCCTAATTGTATAAGGAACAAGTTTGGATGAAGAAAAAGTAAGCCCATTTGCAAAAAATTTGATTTTTAGAAGTATCTCTCTTTGTGCACTTCTTCAAAATTGCCCAACTTGTGAATGGTGTATCTTGCTCAATTTTCTACATTTTTGAGTGTTCTTGGACTTTTTGGAAAGCTATAAGAGTCCTATAACCAACCTCTTTGGTTTCATCTCAATTGGAGTTTCCATGCTCAATATATCTTCAAAACAAAATGTTGACTTTTTGTTGACTTTTGAAAAGGACCTGTAATGTTTTGATCCATACCTTCCAAATGAAGCATTTTTTGAACATTCTTGTGAGACATGAAGTTGTAGAGAACTGAATTTCCTTCAAAACAAGAATTGGTGGAAAAATTTCTGAGAAAGTATGAAGAAGTTATGCTCAGTCAAAGTTTGGTTGACTTTTCACTAAGAAACCCTAATTTAGAAAGTTTGACTTTTGAGCAAATCTTGAGTTTTCTTAATGAATCATGATCAACCCTTGATCAAATGATGAATGTAACTTCAAAATGAGGATGTTGACCAAAAATTATGAAGTTTGACTCTATGTTGACCACAATTGACTTTTTGTCCAATACAACTGATTTTCAACCATCTGAGCAATTGTCTGAGGAAACTTGACTTGTGAGGCTTGAAACTTGACATGGAGAATCTTTGAAACATATGAGGAGGCATGAAGACCATTGGAGATGTTGGAAGTCCATCTTGATCTGAGAATTGTCAATCCCTAGTTTGGGTTGATTGTCTAGGAGAGGGTTTATCTGATCAACCCTTGAAGAATCCTTGAGCATGAAATGTCTTGAGATGATGGAGGGCAAATTTTGGGGTATGACAGTATCGCTTTGTGTAATAGCATGTGTCCCTTATAAGACAATCCCAACATTTTCATTTCACGATCTTCTCTACCCCTCATTAGTAGAGTTTTTGTCTTTCATGAAAATCAAATCATGTATTCTAGAATTCAAATACATGTTCAACCCATTCTCGACCTATACTCATCATAAATAGAAGGGTTCATGGAAAAATCTAAATGATCTCATTTTTGGTCATATTTATCGTACGCTACACACCCAAAAAGAAATCATATGCCTGAATTATGAAAATACGAAATTGACTTAAAATTTGTGAACTGAATTATGAAAATAAGAAGTTATTTGTATCTTCTTATATAACATTAATGAATAAAAATGAATGTCATATATTTGAATTCTTTTTAAAAATAACAAATATTGTTCTTTAATTATAAAAAATACTATTGTTGTTCGACAGAATACCAACACATTTCATCACTAAAAACTAAAACTAAAAATAATCTTAATTGAATACCACAAAAACAACAAATTTTATAAAAATATTAATTAATAATTAAATAAACATTTATTTTTTATTAGTTTTATTGTCGTTTTAGTCTTCTATTTTCTTTAACTCATGCTATCGTCTACATATTTTCTTTTTTAAATAATTTTGATCCACATTTATTTTTCTGTCAGAAAGCGCTGAGTGGAAAAAAAATGAAGAAATTATTTAAAACAAAAATAGAAAGACCAAAATTATAATCAACAAATATACATTTGCACTTCTAACAAAAAAAATGGATATGAAAGACGAAAATTGTTTAAAAAAAGAAAGGGACCGTAAATATGTCTTATTTTATTATACAAAAATCTGTAAAAGTTGTTTAGAATCTCAATTTTAATACACTCCGTTGAGGGAATTTTTTTTTGGAATAACCAAGTTTAAAAAATAATCAACTTTTAAAAAAATTTACGCAAATAACCAACTTTCATGTCTAAAATACAAGCAGGAGCCATCTGAGATGGCTCCTGCATTGATTTTTACAAGCAGGAGCCAGCTAGGATGGCGCCTCCTCTTTAAATTTTGCCCTAAAAGCCATCTCAGATGGCTCCTATGTGTAAAACACATGGGAAAAGTCATCTGTGATGGCGCCTAGGTACAATTTTAAATAAAAAAAATTTTCAATTTAAATTAAAGTGCATGAAAATGTTGTGAAATAAATCTTGTATTATAAATTTTCATTACAAGGAAAAGCGATTACATAAGTTTATTCCCGGCGACCCGAGACTCGTAGATGACCACCGGTTCCACATGCGCGTCCTCTCCTAACTCGTTTGATGCGAGGTTCTGGATCTGGCTATTGTTGGGTCGATGGGACCTGATCATGGGTTGATGGCTGCTCGTAGTGAATGAGATCAGGATCCATGAATGCCTCAAGATTTACATTGCTTATTGCACCAAGTTTCGTATAAACGTGTCCCCATGTTCTCATAGCTTGGTCGTTGTGGTTGGGGGTTAGGTTCCATTTGGGGACTATAGCAGTCCTCATCCGTATATGTGGATTGCGAATGAGTAGGGTAAAAAGGAAATTGGGTGTTAGGAGTCTCGTACCCATATGAATGGTGGGGGGTTTGGTACGACGATGGTTGGTGGAATGTTGGGTTGGTTGGGGAATATTCCTCAGGGAATCCAGAGTCTGGGCTCTGGGCTGAGGTGAGATGTTGATGGACCCATATAGGGGGTTGGATATATGCTCTTTGTTCGGTGTATTGAAATTGAGTGTGTGGCATATGTGAGTATTAGGTGGGTGGGTGATGTGGTTGTTTTTGGGGTTAGGGTTGGGATTGAGTGTTGGTGGTTCTGTGTCGTCGGGTTGACTGGCGGGAAGTTGGTGGTTGTTGGTAGTGATGTTGGGGTGGTTGTTGGTAGTGTTGTTGGGGTGGTTGTTGTTGTTGGTAGTGTTGGGGTTGTTGTTGGTATTGTTGTTGAGGTTGTTGTTGGCGGTAGCGTTGTCTTCGTTGTTGTTGTGAGTCTGGAGGTTGCCCCTGTGACATCCCAATTAATTCGATTATTAAATAATTATAATTTTTAATTATTAATTTAATTAGGAATATAATTATTAATATTTTGGATTAATGGGATTAATTAAATTAAATGGAAATGGAATTATTGGTGGTGTGAAGGGTAAAGTGAGGGTGTGAGGAGTAAAAGACTCTACTCACATTATTATTTTATTATGTTAGATTAATTAAGGGAATAAAGGAAGGAAAAGAGAAAAAGAACCATTTTTGGAGAAACTATCAGTACGTGCAATTGAGAAGAGGAAAAGGAAGGAGAAAAACCATTTCGTGTCGGAAGTCGAAGAACCCACAAGGTAAGGGGTGATTTCGATTAATTATTTTGTATTATCGGTTTTGAATTCGACCGTATGGATCATAGCATGTTAGGAAATCTCAGTTTAGAAATTCTAGGGTTCCGTAGAATTGTCTCTATTGTGTCGGATTGTAGGTCGGAAACCATTAATGTGTCAGATAATTAATAGGAATGATGAAATAATGTTGTCTGATGTTATAATGACGTAAAATGGATGTATTTTGGTGCTTCTCATGTTGCAATTCGTATGGGAATGTTTGGAATTGATTTGGAATGGGTAAATGCTGTCAAAATAGCAGATTTTGACTCTGCAGGTCGTGGGAACCGATTCCCAGTGGGGAGGAACCGAGTTCCCAGTGTAAACTTTCAAAAAATTGGCAAAAATGTACGTAGGAACCGGTTCCCAGTGGGGTAGGAACCGGGTTCCCATACATTTTTCCAGGGGCGTGATTTTTGAACTTTGTGGGAACCGGTTCCTGCATAGGGAGGAACCGGGTTCCACTGAAACTTTTTGAAAAAAAAATTCTAAAACTTTGAAAATTCATAACTTTCAAACTGTAAGTCCGTTTTGAGCGCCGTTTTGGACGTTGTTTCTTAAATTTAATGCTCTATTTTATGAAATGAAGGGATTTCCTGTAACTTTAAATTATTTTGAAAATGTGTCGAATTCCGAATTAAGTGGTTTGTTATTCAATGCATACTTGGTGTATATGCAGTAGTGTACCTGTGGCATTTGATTGTATCAGGATTTTGTGAATGGGATGCATGTTTATGCTGCTGATTGTGTGCATGATCATTGAGGACATCATGTTTTGGTTTTGATTCAGTCTATGATAATTTGTGTGTTCATAGATTAATTGAATGTTGCATGCTGGTGTTGTGCATGCATATGCATTCTGGTGAAGTTAATTCCCATTGTGTGGAATTTGACTTGTATAGCCGTTAACCGTACCCAGTGGATAGTGGTGGTTAGGCTGGATTCTTGACTCAGTGGTGTCTAGGCGAATCGATGATTGCTGTATCCGGTTGATGATGGATCAGTGTGTGTGACTTGGTCACGTGTTGGTACCACATGCATTGTGTCTGCATTTGTGTTTGTATGGAATTGTAACATGCTAGGATGTCTTCCAGTGTTACCATTCTCTTGTTGTTGATTGTTGTGCATAATGAATTGTCTGGTTGTAATTGTGTATTGGAATCTGAACTATGCTGGAATGGGTGAAATAATATGCTTGTGATATATTGTTGATTGAGAAGCTTATAATGTATTTTAATTATGAGAAATCTCACCCTTACTTTAACAATTTCAGATTAAAGTTAGCAGCTCAGGAGTTGGTGAGGATGACTCTAGAGCTTGTCATTTTAAGTCCGCGTGTCAGTGTCATGCTCTGATAGGTTGTAACACTGGGGAACGTTTAGTTGAGAACTTGTTTAGTAATCAAATGTTATTTGGATTACTTTAGGAATAATTATGGTTTGATTTTATTCATTTGAGTTTTGGTATTTTCTGCTGTGTAAGACATGGTCTTAATTTGATCGAAATTATTTGGTAATGACCCTCAGTGTAGCATGACTACTGAGTTAACTGGAGTTTTATTTAGTTCATAATTGTGGCATCCCTTGATTTCCGTGTTGACTCTGATTAAATCTAATTTTAATATTACCTTAATTAATATTTTCGGGGTAATTTAGAAGGGGTGTTACAGCCCCCACTGGGTGCGAGGGTCGACCAAATAGCGGGATTGAGAAACATGTATTTCTGGATTTGTGACTGACTGGTACCAAGCAATGTATTGACGAGAGTGTTTCATAATCTCGTCATCTTCGTAAACGTGACATTGTAAGATATGGTATGCTCGATTTTTCCACATCCTGCAATACTCTTTGGCAAAATTTCTCCAATTATTAAGTCCCCATTGGGCATCGATCCTTTTTAGATGCCAAGGATCCAAGCATATCGGATCGCGGGGTATGTCTTGGGACATACCAAACTGCATCTTCACACGATCGCTGTGGTGCATCTCCATAATGTTAAACCGTATGATTGCAGTCTTCGCAGTCCAAACCTCTGCATCTTCATCATTTGGTACATGGTCCAAACCCATGTACGGTCTCCATGTAAACTGTTGATAAAAATAATGGAGATTAATAATAATGATAAAAATAATATACGTTAAAGTTAAAATAATTTGGAGTTAATCAAAATTACGTACATTAGTTGCTCCAAGGTGGTCTATTAGATTACGATATAGGAGAACATTGTGTCCCGGATTCTTTCCGTAATCCATGCCCACTACGCTAAACCTAAATGAATTAACATTTAATATATTAGGATTTTATATATATGAAAGATATAAATATTTTAATAAATAAGCAACGTACTTACTTTGTTGCGTCGGAAAAGCTGGCAGTCGTTGGCGGGATTAAGTGATTGCATTCTCCACCAACCCATGTTTGAAGTAAGAAAGCACATCCATTGAAAGTTGATGTGTCTTTCATACGCTTTTATACAAAGAAGCGTATAGTGGGCAGAACAATGGAACCCCAACTATATCTTCCTATCTTATTGACGTCTCAAGTAAACTCAAATACATAAAATTTACACTATTCCCGTACTTTGGGAATAAAAACTACAAACATTAACATTATATAGTTTCTAGTTTTTATAATTTTTTGTTCCTCGGTGGAATTTTCATCCAAAACAAGGGAATAATAATACTCTCTAAGAGTGGATAGAAATATACCTTGGCCTCTTGCACTAGGACCTTCGACCATATCTCTACCCAACAACTCCTCGCATAGATTGTTTGGTTGTTGGACTGGACCATTCACCGCCTTACCATTGATAGGAAGACCCATGAACATGTATACGTCCTCTAGTGTGACGGTACATTCACTTATAGGCAGATGAAATGTATATGTCTCGGGTCTCCACCTTTCGCACAATACAAGAATGAACTTTGAATCAATTGTGTAGTTGGAGATTTTAATAACCTCTCCAAAACCGGCATGTTCAAGGTATGGAACGATGAACGGATCGGGAACAACATAATGATGTGAGCGGCATCTAAATTTTTTCGTGTCCTATAGATAATGAGAAAATAAATTGTGTAAGAAAGTGTAAACAATATTTAAAACATAATAAAAAAGAATGTAAGAAAAGAATGGAAACAAAAGAATGAAAGAAAACTCATATAGGTTGCAATGTTTGCCCTTGTTCCTCGGTGAGATTCTCCTAACGTCAAGAGACTCATGATTGAAATTTCTACTGATGATTTGAGAATGAGAGAATTGTATTAGAGATAGAGGAAGAGTGAAGAGTGGTGATGGAAAAAACACAAATGAGAAGCCATATTTATAGGTGATTCAAGAAGAGAGGAATAAATGAGGTGGTTGGGGCCTTGCATGCATGCATGACACTTGTCAAGGAGGAGCCAAGTGGGATGGCGCCTCCCCTTTATTTTTGAACTAAGGCGCCATCCTAGATGGCTTGTGACTAGGTGGCGCTAGGTTCACTAGGTGGCGGTTGCATGCATGCGAGCTAGTGTGTCGACTAGGTGGGACCTATTTATAACTAGGTAAAAATTCAAAGGAGATAGCGCCTCCTTGTATTTTTACATAGGAGCCATTCAACTTGGCTTTTACGGACCTAGTCATAAATAGGTCATCACCTAGTGCCACCCTAGGCGCATGTGATTATCTTTCTCATCTATAATTATCCCACACAATCAAACACTTTTAGACACACAAACATCGAAACATTCAAATCAAAACCCAAATTTCAAACACTCAAACCGGAAAAATGTCATACGTACCAATATATTATCCCGTACATTTCAATGGTGAGGCGTACATGAGGTAGCCGGTTTTTTATTCAGAAACACTGAAAATATCCAATTTTGTCTAAATAGCAATGTGAATTTTTCGTATTTCAAAAAAAGACTCGAGACCAAACTTCGTCGAGGTCCAACGTCACACATTTTCTACCAACATCCTGTTTTTACTGGTGAGAACCAAGTAACATTTTACCAGGTAGCTGTTGAAGACGACGAAGATCTGCAAAACATGTTTTGCAATCATGAATATTCTGGGTACGACTCGATTCAGTTGTACGTCGTGTTCCAGGACACGGTTTATGTTGATCCTACGAAGGAGGAACAAGCTGAGGTTGATGTTGTTGTGAAGAAGAAGGCGAGAGGAGCGTTCAACATCATGGTAAATGAAGAATCAGAGGCCGAGGAAGAACGCCAACTGCTGATAAGTGCCAAAATGTAGTTATTTTGTATATATGTTTTGTGGCACTTATCTGTTCTTGTTTGTTAATAATCGTTGAATAACTTCAATTTTTTGTTGTAAATACGTTTTATTGTGTTTTGTGTACATAATGTACCGTTTGATAGTTTTGTATCTATTTTTGTAGGTATTTGTTGCATATTTGGAGCATGGAGGAATAAAGTGTCGAAGACACGCTCAAGATGCATTTTGGGAAGAAAACAACAACTTTCGCTTACATGCGGTGCATTTAATGTAATAAAATAATAAAGTAAGTCGCGCTTAAGCGAGGATCTGGATTTTGTTTTATAAATACTTTTCAAAACAAATTTCTAGGTTATGGTTTTGGGGTGGTTTTGATCCCATTTCCATCAACCTTCATTTTTGTAGATTAGCTTAGAAAACAACATTAGGGCTTGCTCATGGATGATTGGAGGTGGATTACTCTTGATTGGCTTTGACAACCGGTGTAGATCGTGGTTTATCTCTTCTCCTCTTGTGTATTTCTCTTTTGTTGGGTTTGTATGTATTTCTACTCATAACTACTGTATATTCATCGCCTTGGTGTTATATAAAAGCTTTACAATTTGTGTTGGTAGTTATTTTGGGTTTTACTCTATGTTAGGGTTTGAGCTTTACTAGAGATAGATTGCTTAGATTCTTACCTAGGATGATTATCATTAGTTTCGAATACTAGAAATGGGTTTAGATCTAACATTCACTATAGAGTATCCGAACTTAATGCCTCTGCGTTAGTGAAGTATGCTAGAGATGGTTATGGAGGTGGCGATTGACACGTGTTGTTGAGATAGGCCAAACATGGCTATTGAGATGATTTAGGAGGATTTTCAATTTGGGTTAGAAATAACCAAGGTTGTGAGAGGTATGTGATGACACTGACGAGTACCGTAGGCCGAGTATAACACGGGTGGTAGATTTAAGTCTGTGACGGGTAGTTTACATTCGTTCCAGACAAGTTGTCTATCCTTTATACTTTTTGTTCATTTACTTTTTGCCATTTATTTTCATTTCTTTTAATCTCAAACTCATTAACGGTAGAATTGTAGAACGACGAATCAATAACCAATCTCTGTGGACACAATACGATATAGCCTAACCGGTATATATCACCCGGTAAAAGTAATACCAACTCTTTGCTTGCCGCTATACCACCGCAACAAAATGGCGCCGTTGCCGGGAATTGGTTTTATTGTTTCTGTATTGCGATAATTCTGTTGTTTTTTAGTTTTGTAATTATTGTATATGTTGTATAGACTTTATATATGAATTTGTATATGTTACTTGTACATGTTGTGTTAAGTTTCCATACTTGTACATATGTGTGTTTTTCCTTGTTTTCAAGTATTATTGTAAGTTGTCTGGTATTTGTAACGTTTATTGTGTGGTTTTTAGGACACTTTCTTTAGGTTTGCATGGTGTGGCAATACCATGGCATGACGAGAGGAGGTTACTAGTGCTCGCACAATAAAGGCGTCGAGCTTACGACGTAAAACAAACATGTTTTTGTTTGTTTATGTTTATGTTGTTTGGTGGATTATGTTTTAACAAGTTGAAATAGGACTTGCTCTTAATTTCAAATTTTCACTTTTCAATTTGTTAATTCGTTTTCACCAAGTTTATGTATTGTTATGTGCTTTAGTTTTGTTATGTCAATTTGTTATTTTCCACAAGTTTGTAGTGTTTTAGCTTGCGGAAGTGTGTATGTATTGTAAATATTATTTAGATGTGTAAATGAGATTGTATAGGTGTGTAAGTGGAGCTTGCATAGAAGTTGCACATGTTGCTGTCATTTTTCTGCAACTGGTGTAGCGCGCTTAACGCGCTCGGCTATGCAGGGCCAGTGAACTCTTTTAAAATTTCACTTGGTTTTCTTTTTTCCCACTTTCACCAAGGCTTTTTGTATTGAATAAAATTAGTATTGTTTTTCTAATTCTTTTGTTGTAGTTTGGACTCAAATTTTGGTTCGGTAACTTGAAGACTTTTGAGGTAATTTTTTGAGTTTGATCGTTTCAACTCGCGGATGTATGGTAATGATAGTTTTCAAAGTTGGTACATTTCAGATACTCGTTTATCGCTTTCTATCATAACATGTTTAGGAAATTTATCATTTGTACAATTATCATGTCATTCATTCTTTTTGCATTACTTGCTCATGAATTGAATCACTTTAGTCCCCTTTTTACCCATAAATGTGAGGAAGCTTTCCATTGGTTACATATGAGAGTCCACATTCTTGTTTTAACTAGATTTTATTATGCTTAATCTTTTATTTTGTGTTGATTGTATGATTGCAAGAAAATGATCAAGGCATTTTGTTTGATTTTGAGCATAACTACTTTGGCCAAATATTCAATTCACCTTGTGAGCGTGTGAACATTTGTTACCCCTTTGAGCTTTTATCAATATCCATGTTTATTTGAACTTGATGCTTGTCTATGAGTGTCAATTCACCTTTTTTGTATGGATGTTGATTTCTTTGTTTCTTGAACCCTCAACTATATGTTGTTGTATGGATTTTTACCTTGCCTTAGAAAGTAGGGAGTATTCACATAATAATGTTGGTTGAATTCAAGTTGGGGAGAGGAATGTTTATATACTTATATTGTGGTTGCTATGAGGTGAAGAAGAAAAAAATGTGAAAAAGAAAGAAAAGAAAAAAATGTGAAAAAGAAAGATTAGAAAAAGAAAGAAAAAAGAGAAAAGCTTTGAAAAACAAAAACAAAAAGAGTAGGAATAATGTTATGTTAATAAGTGAGGTGTGTTTGGTGTGAAATTTGTGATGAAGAATAAGTTTGATTGAAATTATATTGTTTGGAACTTTGTGAGTTGATCACTCCCTTAGGTTTAGGCAAGTTTTTGTTTCGATTAGCTTTAGGACTTATCACTTGTTTGTTAACCAAGCCACATTACAACCTTGAAAAGACCTTGTGATTCTTGCATTTGTATTTTCAATACGTTTTTGGATGAATGCATAATTTAGTCTATTGTTTGCAAGATTGTGGAGAAGTGTTTTTTATCCCTCACCTTTGTGTGTTCTTCATCTACCGATGAATTTTTGCTAGGTGTGATTTATGATTGAGCTTGTTTTGTTTTAGAATGTTTTGCATGATTTTTGTAATTAGGATTTATTTCATTTATATGTTATTGTTGTAGTATGGTGGTAAGTTTGTATTCGTCGTGTACGTTTTCGTTTGAACCATACATTTGTTTTCCGTTTTAAAAACTTGTTGATTCGTGATTCTTTGATTATCAACTTTTGTTTCTTTAAGTTTACTTAACTTTGTTTAAGGACAAACAATGTGTCAAGTTGGGGAGAGTTGATAAATGCCAAATTGTAGTTATTTTGTATAAATGTTTTGTGACACTTATCTGTTCTTGTTTGTTAATAATCGTTGAATAACCCCAATTTTTTGTTGTAAATACGTTTTATTGTGTTTTGTGTACATAATGTACCGTTTGATAGTTTTGTATCTATTTTTGTAGGTATTTGTTGCATATTTGGAGCATAGAGGAATAAAGTGTCGAAGACACGGCTCCGAAGACGCATTTTTGGGAAGAAAAGAACTTCGCTTAAGCGGTTTAAGCTTCGGTAGCGGTGCGATTTAATGTAATAAAATAATAAAGTAAGTCGCGCTTAGCGCGACTAGCGGGATTTTGTTTTATAAATACTTTTCAAAACAGATTTCTAGGTTATGGTTTTGGGGTGGTTTTTGATCCCCATTTCCATCAACCTTCATTTTTGGTAGATTAGCTTAGAAAACAACATTAGGGCTTGCTCATGGATGATTGGAGGTGGATTGCTCTTCGATTGGCTTTGACAACCAGTGTAGATCTGTGGTTTATCTCTTCTCCTCTTTGTGTATTTATCTTTTGTTGGGTTTGTATGTATTTCTACTCATAACTACTGTATATTTATCGCCCTTGGTGTTATATAAAGCTTGCTTTACGAATTTGTGTTGGTAGTTATCTTGGGTTTTTACTCTATGTTAGGGGTTTGAGCTTTACTAGAGATAGATTGCTTAGATTCTTACCTAGGATGATTATCTGTTAGTTTCTGAATACTAGAAATGGGTTTAGAGCTGACATTCACTATAGAGTATCTGAACTTAATGCCTCTGCGTTGGTGAAGTATGCTAGAGATGGTTATGGAGGTGACACAGTTGACTTCTGTGTTGTTGAGATAGGCCAAACATGGTTATTGAGATGATTCGGGAGGATTCTCAATTTGGGTTAGAGATAACCAAGGTTGTGAGAGGTATGTGATGACACGGACGAGTATCGTAGGCCGAGTATGACATGGGTGGTAGATTTAAGTCTGTGACGGGTAGTTTACATTCGTTCCGGACAAGCTGTCTATCCTTTATACTTTTTGTTCATTTACTTTCTGTCTTTTATTTTCAACTTTTTTAATCCCAAACTCATTAAGGTAGAATTGTCGAACGACGAATCAATAACCAATCTCTGTGGACACGATACGATATAACCTAACCGGTATATATCACCCGGTAAAAATAATATCAACTCTTTGCTTGCCGCTATACCGCCGCAACAACGTCTCTACTCACTATCACCTTCTTTCTTATAGGATCGAATAGCTTGTACCCTTTTGTCTTTTCATCATACCCAATGAGTATGTACTTCTGAATTTTATCTTCAAGCTTCGTTCTTTGTTGATCTAGTACGTCTGCATAAGCCAAATACTTTAAAATGAGAAACTGTTGGCTTTTGTCAATTACATGATTCTTGTGGTGTTTTATCTTCTAACTTTGACTTTGGACATCGATTCTGAACATAAATGACACATTGTATAGCTTTCGCCCAAAATTCCTTCAACATGTTTTTTGCTCTTAAGCATTGATCGAACCATGTCAAGAACTGTTCTATTCTTTCTTTCTACCACACCGTTTTGCTGAGTTGAATATGGTGCAATTAGAAATCTCCTTATGCCTTGCTCTTCACAATACTTCATAAAAGCTATCGAAGTAAACTCACCACCTCTATCAGATCGAACAACTTTGATGTGTCAGTCTGTTGCCTTCTCCACCATCACTTGAACCTTTTGAACACCTAGAATTCTTCAGATTTTTCTTTCAAGAAGTAAACCCAGGTTTTTCGTGAGAAATCATCGATAAAGGAAATGAAGTACCTTTTCCCACTGAAAGATTCCAAGGTGATTGGACCACATATGTCGGTATGAATCAATTTGAGAATTTGTTTAACTTGGTATTATGCCTTCTTTTGAAAAGAGGTTCTTGTTTGTTTGCTAAACACACATTCTTCACAAAACTTTCCTTCATAGTTCATGTCTGGTAGCTCATGCACCATGTTCCTCTTTGCTAATCTTCTTAGACCAGCATGATGTAGATGATCGAAACGCAGATGCCACAATGAGATTCACGTTGCAACACTCCCAGCGGTAAAAATAAGTAATGCCTCAATTTATCAACGTTGTACCCCATCAACTCAGGTCAGCCTTATTTCCCCCTTAAATGTTGCGGCGTGGATATCACGTCACGACTAAATTTTAAAAAATTTCAAACTTCCCTCCATGTTTACGTTACACATTTTTTTGTTTTTATTATTAACTATAAGGTCGCGACGTGAATCTTAGGTTGCAACTTTTTTTTCAAAATAAAAGTCTGACTTCCTTGATTACAACGTTGTCTTTATTTTTTTTATCATTAAAAATGCTAGCGACGTGATTGTCACGTTGTAACTAGGTTATTATCCATGTGATAATCACGTCGCTATATTACATCGATGAGTGTATTTCTTGTAGTGGCTTGATCCTCTTGGAAGCAGGTCGCAGGGGCTTCATAGCCTAAACTAGGGGTGCACCTAGGGCAACTGGGGTATCTTCATCACGGATATCACTACTCTGGGATCCTGATCCCCGTGATAGTTCCTAGAGCCCGATGCCTCCCTATCGTGAAGATGAAAAAGGGTGGTTCAAGCCTGCTCGTGCTGACGAGCTCTCTCGCGGCGAGCAAAGGGTGGGTTACCTAAGTCTCAACCTTTCTTGGTTTTCAGCCATCTTAAAAAAACATAACAAAAAAAAGAGGAAGGAGCGAGTTCAGATATGCATATCCGAAAGTCTAGAATAAAATAGTTCAGATATGCATATCTGGAAGAAAGCTCCAATTCAACAATGGCATAATCGTTTCTGCAACCGCCCTTACTCATCCAAACTCATCCAAATCGTATAAACAGAGTCTCCAAACTTGTGCACTAACCTATTTGAGTTGTCTAATGCATTAAAACTAGTACATTTGAATTAATATATCAATAAAAAATTAAAACAAGTTAAAAGAAAAACTTACTCTTAGATGTGTTGGTCAGGGTGTAGAGTGCTCTGATGTTGAATGCAGTAGATAGAAGGAGTTGGAAATAATAAGAAACACAATAATGAACCTTCAAAACTTGATCTTGAAGGTATATTGTAAATGGGTTGAGAGGGAGATAGAGAAACTTTTATTTTTCTGAAAAATGAAGAAAGAAGGAGAAGAGGAAAGGTCTGGCGTGACCTTTAAATAGGTACATCTAATTCGGAGATGCATCTCCTAACTATTTTTAAAAAATAAAAAGTGTGTTCGAAGATCATCACCGAACACATCCCTTCCATTGACTTCAAACTTGCATCTCTGAATTTTAATTTCACAAAAATATTGGTGCGTCCGAAGATACATCTTTAAAAACAGAGAATTTTTTAGAAATTTTACACCGGATCAGAGAGAAGTAGAGTGAGATGAAAAATTACCTAAACAAGTTGAGGGACCCATAAAAGATATGTTAATTCTTTTAGCCTTTCTTTTTAACGAACCTAGTATATTTAACGAACCTAGTATATATAGATACTTTAACAATTGTCATGAACCAGTCTTATATATTTGATTCTTAGTCTTCGTTGATCCTCTATAACGAATTGAATAATAAAATCAACTTCAATTAAAAATTAATATACAATCAAATTAAACAATTTATAAATCTAACAAAATCAAAATTATAAATTTTATAACAATTCAAACCAAAATTAGAACAAAGAATTATAATCATACTATATTATAATCCTACGAGTTTTCCTTTAAATTTCTCTCCAAAATTATTTTACCTATTACTTATTTTAAATGTCAAATTAAAATTAATGATAAAAAAATTCAACCACCTATTAATTATTTCAATGTCAAATTAAAATTAATGAAACAAAATTCAACCATTTACTAACTATTAACCAAAATATATTTTTAATTACTTTATATATTAATTATTCAAACGTAAAATTAAAATTAATTAAAAAAATTCAAGCACCCACTTTCCATACTCACGTTCTCAATTTTATGAATTATATTATAACTTTTTCTAATTTAGTGGAGTTTAGTAGGAAGTTATTTTTTAGAAGGTATTCTAATATCAACATAGTGGTGTAGAGGTTACTATTCAATACGTAAACAATACATGATTACAAATGAATTATTTCATTTTCCTCCTTACTCTTCTTTTAAATAATTTGATTTTGGTTCCCATTAGCATTCATTATTCTTACTTTTTTTCTTCTAATATTGGTAAATTTTGAAGCATCATAAAATTTACTAAAAATTGGGAGAGAGGATAGACGATGAATTAAAAGTCATAGGTTTTCTAGTTATGCTTATATTATTTTTTTCAGGTATAAATTTGGATGTATCACAATGTTTAATGAAAATTTGAGGTATAACAAATTATTGATTTGTGGGAGAGAGTTTAGAACATGAATTAAAAATCATTATTTATGTTTGCTAATTAATTAATATTTGCACACAAGTAATCAATTAATTAATTAATTATTATTATTATTATTATTATTATTATTATTATTATTATTTAATTCTATTAATCACTAACTAATCAAATAACCAACCACAACACATAAAAAAAAAATCCCACTAATCACATATCTTACCTATAAAATTGACATACAACAAAGCTCATAACAATTCATACAAGTCTTTTGTCATATGTTAACATCATTTTTCTTCTAACAATTTATATGATCATTGTATTTCTTTTGATTTTTTTTAATTTGTTCTATGTCAAATTTCAATTTTTTTTTTTAATTTGTTCTATGTCAAATTTCAAAGTATAAAATTTCTCACTAACCATATATATTACTTCTATTTATTAGGTAAATTTATTTCTAACAATTTATATGATCATTGTGTTTCTCTTGATTTTTCTTAATTTGTTCCCAGTCATTCTTAATTTGTTTCAGGTCAAATTTCAAGATAAAAAATCTCCCACTAACCATATATATTATTTCTCTTGATTTTTTTAATTTGTTCCCGATCATTCTTAATTTGTTTCAGGTCAAATTTCAAGATATAAAATCTCTCACTAACTATATATATTATTTTTTCTTATTAGGTAATTTTATTTCTAACCATTTACATGATCAATGTGTTTCTCTTTGATTTTTCTTAATTTATATGATTATTCCGAATTTCTCTTGATTTTTGTTAATTCGTTTGAGATTAAATTTCAAAATATAAAATGTCTTACTAATAACATATATTACTTCTTATTAGATAAATCTTTTTCTAACTATTTATATGAAGATTGTGTTTCTCTTATTTTTTTTATTTGTTCAACCTCGAATTTCAAGGTATAAAATCTCTCATTTGTCAATTTTTACATCAAATTTTTTTCTTATAAGTTTCTTTTTAATAAATTACATAATTATTGTGTTTTTCTAGATTATTTTAAAATTTGTTCAAGGATCAAATTTCAAGGTATAAAATTAATATATTATAATTTTATAAATATTAACATGTCATAAATTAAATTTCTTTTTTCAATTTTCAATTTTATTTTTCTACCTATTATGTATTTTTATTTGTTTTTGTTTTTGTTTTTGTTTTTGTAGGTACAAAGATGTTAAAGAGAACAAAATGTATGTGAAATTAAGATAGTCTTTCATAATGTTTTTCAAATTTTCAATTTTTCAATTTTTTTAATTTTCCATATTATGACATGTTTTTTCTTTTTTTATTATTTTCTTCTTCAATTTTGCTATTTATTTATTAATTTTTTATCACTAATTTTTTCCTATTTTAAGTTCACATTTTTTGCATATTTTATTTTTATAATATTTTAACTTTTCAATTCATTTTTTAATATAAAATATATATAATAATATTCTCTAAATTATTAAATTAAATTACACTATTATAATAATTTACTTTATAAAACATATCCGCCCATCGGGTGTACATCTAGTCATTCATATAATCTTAAAGATTATATATATGATATTAATTTGGTGTAAAATTAAATATGAGTAAATCAAATCAAATTAAAACCTTAACTGTCCCATAAAAATATAAAATCGATATCTATTTAATTGGTTTGCACTTGCTGCCGTTAGGGTTCAAGTTTCAGCTCCTTCATCACACAGCTCCGATGATGAATATACTCAAAGCGCCGCCATCGCCAGTAACTCTCCCGGAAGAACTCATCGTCGAAGTTCTATCCCTCCTTAATGTGAAATCACTCACACGACTCAAATGTGTGAGCAAGTCTTGGAATTCAATCATCTCCGGTTCCTTCTTCGTAGAAAAGCACCTCCATAAATCTTCACGAAATCCACACATCATTCTATTCTCGTCATGCATATTCAACAATTCCATGTCTGTCATCCCCATAAGCATACTCGAGAATCCACCAATCGATATCTTTGAAAAAGATTCTAAATACCAACTGATTCAATGGTGTCATCGTTTCCGTGTTATTGGCTCCTGCAATGGATTCATCTGTTTGCTCAATTCTAGTGAGAATAAATTTTATCTATGGAATCCTGCAACCACCCCGTTCCATGAAAACCTAGGCTCTTTTCTCCTTCCTTTTCAGCATTATTCCAAATGTGAATACTCATTGGGTTATGATAATTTAACCAACAAGTATAAGTTGGTGGCGTTCACTTCCAAAGAGGTGAGAATCTTCACTTTCGGAGATAATGTTTGGAAGAATGTTGTATTTTTTTCTATCTATTCCTATGCCAGTAGAGAGAATAACGGTGTCTATTTGAGTAATAGTCTTAATTGGTATGCTCTTCTCGATAAGAATGCTTTGGATTTTAGTGTTGAGCCATATGTGATTATCTCACTTGATTTGGCATCGGAGACATACACACAATTTCCGTTCCCTCGAGAGTTTGAGGAAGTACCGTCTCTTCCGCCAATTGTTTGCAAATTGATGGACTGTCTATGTTTTTATCATTACACTAAGGAACACAGTTTTGTTATATGGCAGATGAAGGAATTCGGAGTTGAAAAGTCTTGGACTAAATTGATTAAATTTGATAATCATTCTCTGCTTAATCCCACCTGGTTTATTGTTGATTTGTTGCCGTTACATGTATTCGAGAATGGGGATATGCTGATATTTTCGAGCAATGTTGAAAAACTAATTCACTATTATAGGAAAGATAATATAGTAGTATGCAGGCCTGCAGATAACAAAGATTTTATTTTGCCTTATGCCATCCCTTATGTTGAAAGTTTAGTTTCATCTATTTAAAGTAAGTTCCTCTAACAGCATACTTGTTCAATTTTAATTTCTATGTTAGACAAACCAAGTTATGTTATTTATTCAAGTTTGTATTAATTTCATTTGCTTCAAAGTTTTCTTTAAGGTAATATGTAGAATAAACCAGAACTATGCTTTTTCTTTGTAGGGAACTCAATTATTTGTGCATTAATATATGTTGGATTAAAAAATTAAGACTTCTTTTTCTTTTTCTTTCTGTACCTTATAATTAGTTTTATTTCAATATAAAATGGTATTTAAACACATCACTCGAGTGCTTTTCAAATTATATATAAAGCTTCGTAGCTTTAAGCAAAGTGTAATTGATGGGAATGGTAAGAAGAAAGGGGGAATAAAGTTTTTCATTTTGTAAAAGAAATTATGGCCTTTCTGTGTTTTTGCTATTTTTCTTTGAAAACATTTGAAGCTATTACTGCTTAATAATTACTTTGTTTATAGTATTAGAACTATTGTTTTTGCTGGCTTTTCTTCTACTTGATTGTGGATCTTATATTCGATATGATTATGGAATTTGCAATTACTGTCTTATCTCATGCTTAAGAAATATGCTTCACTAGAATCCTGACTAAGGAATATCCAAATCAACATGAATATTCTTTGGTTTACCAATTCAAAAAGCTTCATGTTTGTTACTACGTCGATGAGTACTTCTCTTAACTTTGACATCCTGAACCACTTCTAGATAATCAACCCGCATTTCAACCTTTGTAAACTGCAGCTTTCTGGCTAACTGTAGCCCTTCAAAAAGACTCCATAGTTCAGTTAAGTACGGATCACCGCATCCAATGAACTACTTTTTTAGATAGCTACTTTTTGATATTCTAAGGTGCTTTATGAGGGGCTAATTTACAATGAAAGACAAATCTTGCTCAAACATTGAATGATAAATGAAATATAAGTTGGGCACATAAAATTTCATTCCCATCACTCCTTGAAAAATATTTTCAATATCGTTACTAACATGAAAATACTCAAATCCTTGCATTTGACTTAAGCCTCGGTCATAAATTGCCTAGAATATGATATGCTTGGTTGCGTCAATTAAGCTACATATAAGTTACACAACTACAAGCTCACTTCAGAGATGTATGCTATTCTTGCATAATAATTTTCTTATCATGCATTTTCAAATCATAAGCTTCCATTTTATCATTGTTATTTTATCATTATAAAAACAATAATTAGTAATAAAAGAGAAAAAAAATATAATGATGTTTTTTTTTATGTTATTTGGTTAAGAGTGCCTAATCTACTACTTCATGTGCATCTATAATATTTTGTATTGAATTTAATTTAATTAGTTTCAATGTTACAAGTAATATATAAAATATTATGTTAGTTCAACTCTTTGGCTCTCATACTCAATAATCTTCGCTTTATTGAATATCTAACCTCACTACAACGGTGTTGCCAAAAAAAAAACCTCACTACAACGAAAACCACTTTTACCTAGTTGAAAAGCGGTTTTATCTCGTTTTCAAAGACGATATAACGATGGGAGTCATAAAAGAAAGTGAAAGCATAACTAATTTTTTCATTAGAGTTACAAAATCGGTGAATCAAATCAAGATATGTGGATAAACGTTAACATCAACATCAGTTGTAGCAAATATCTTGAGGTTATTGGCTCCGAAGTTTAATCATGTTGTATTTGCTATAGAAGAATTAAAAGATTTGTCAACATTGACAAAGGAAGACCTTTAAGGAATAGTTGAATCTTATGAATAAGGGATGACTAAAAGATATGCAAGTAAGTCGAAGATCAATGTACCTCTGCAGGCACAATCATCAAAAGAAAAGAAAGACAAAGGAAACCAGCAAGAGGGAAACTCGTCCAATCAAACGAGATCAATCACATAGGTAGTAGTACTAAAGATAGAGGAAGAGGTGGTGGAAGAAAATATGACAAGATTCACATTCAGTGTTACAATAGTCAGAAGTATGGCCACCATTCAAGTAGTTTTCCTAAAATACATAACAATCAAGAAAATGATGCAAGACTTGCAAAACATTAAGGAGAGATATTGTTGATGGGCACAACGAGAGATGAAAAAATATTCAAGGATTAACAATACTTGGACGCATGATGCTCATCACACATGATTGATAGAAAGATAGGTTTGTCATCATGAGTTCCTCAATGAAGAATAAGGAGAAATTCAGAAACAACAACACCCTAGCTGCTGAAGGTGTTGGTGATGTTATGATTATGAGGAAAGATGAAAAAATGTCACTAATTCCCAATGAATTGTATATATCAGGCATGAAAAAAAATTCTTAACATAGGGCAATTGATCAAGAAGAATTACATAGTGTAGATCGAAGATAGAATGATGAGATTTTTCAACTCAAGTGGTAGATTAATCTTGAAGGCTCCTATGTCTCATAACAGAACCTTCAAGATTGAACTTAATATGATGGAGCATAAGTTTTGGAAACCACAACTAGTAGAGATTGTTGACACCATCGAAAAATTATTACAAATTCGATTTTGAAACATTGATATCGCCATCTAACTTTATTTATAACTAATGAGGAAAGAGGAAATATAGATAAAACCCAAGAAATGAAAATGATGGTCTTCGAGGCCAAGAGATGCGGGTTCGGGAGTCGGTTATGCAAGGGGAAAGTATTAGCACCCCTCACATCCATCGTACTCGATGGGACCCATTTAGTTCTAAGTGTGTTTGTGTGTTTAAAAAGTGAATTTGCAATCTTCTTATTATTTATGCGAAAAGAGAAATGAAAAGAGAAACATGTTTTAATTTTTTGAAAGTGTGCTTGCCAAGATGTTAAAATCTTGTGCCTACGTATTCACCAAGTACGATGGGAAAGTCAGAGCTTACATAGTTCTCGATTGCGAGAACATTTGTTTGGTTGGTTTTATTTATGAAAAATAGGAGCTTAATCGTACGTGGACGATAAGACATCACTAGTGCAATTCGCGTGTGAGCGAAAGAAGATCGCGTGTGAGCGATATGAGTCGCATGTGAGCGAGGTTTTAAAAATGACTTGCACGTGGGTAAGGTTTGATGAGTTGTAATGATTTTAATTGTGGATGTGTTTACTGTGGAAAATGGTAAACAACCGTTGGTCCTCCCTAAGTCCTAAAACTAAGGGTTACTCGCGAGATCGACCAGTTGATCTCAAGACACGTGCTAAGGTTTTGGTAAATTGTACTGCTTCTGTAAGAGAAAAAAGGACCTTGGCCCAGAAACGGTTTCCAGAGCCTAAGGGAAATAGCACAATGGCTTTCCACACACACAGAACTATGACTCTTGGTGACTCGTGACCAACAGTTTACGTTGAAATAGTTTTGGTAAATGAGACATAAGTAATCGAAAAACAGTAAAGATAAAGTTAAAAGTAAATTGATTGCATTGAAATAGAAAATAAGGTGATTCACGTACATCAAAGGCTTGAGTTACTATTTCTTCCTTTAGCGCGGAATTGGGCAGAGTTTTGGCAAGCAGTTTGAGGGTACAAATGAACACACTAAAATCTTAACATTCTAACTTATTTATAGTATTTACAAAGTAACTGCTAAAACTAATCAACGGACGAGATTTAAACTTGAAAATAACTTCCGCACACGATTTCGCCATCCGTTTAAAGCTTTTAACCAACGATCTTCTAAGGAAACTACCCACGACCTCCTCGTTCTGACTTCTTCCTGCTTCAAGACTTCAGAAGGAAACTGCTTTTGGTTTCGATCCATCTTCTTGAGGTATAACAACATTTCTTAAGTCCCATGGCCTGCATCTTCGACAGCAGGAGCACTTCGACTGATGCCTGCATTCGACCCAAACCCATGTCGAATCGACCACCATGTAATTTGTCGATTTAGTCTTATTTTTGACACCCTTTCGCTCTGGCTATTTGGTCGATTTGGTTTGGCCTTCTGATCCAGCTTCTCAACCGACATGTATTCTTTCTGGAGCTTCCAACTTGGCTTTGTAAAGTATCTTCAAAAACTAACTTCATTTAAGATTAGTCTTTAACCTGTAGGAACCTTTGCCTTTAAACAATGCCCTTAAGCATACTTTACAAATTTCCAGTTAACAGGATGACAAGTACCGAAATATTAGGCTATCATCTAATGATTCAAATACTAGAAATTTGCGAGTGAGCTCTGTGACACCCCAAATAATTCAATATTTAAAATAGTTAGAATTTTAATTATTAATTTAAT
Source organism: Vicia sativa (assembly GCA_021764765.1). Classification (NCBI taxonomy): domain Eukaryota; kingdom Viridiplantae; phylum Streptophyta; class Magnoliopsida; order Fabales; family Fabaceae; genus Vicia; species Vicia sativa. The sequence goes on along the minus strand of CM038795.1, from coordinate 205,994,317 downwards.
TAGAGTTTAATTATTAATATTTTGAATTATTAAAATTAATTAATTAAATAAATGAAAAGAGGAGTTAATGGGGGGTAATGGGGGGGGGGAGTAAAATACTCTATCTATCCTAATAAAAGGAAAAAGAGGAATAGAAGATTTTTCATCATTCGTAACATTGGAGAAGAGAAGAGAAAGAGGAAAAGAGTGAAAGTTGCCGGAATTCGAAGAACCCACAAGGTAAGGGGTGATTTTTGATTGATTAGTGTAACACCCCAATTCTACCCAAAGTTTCGTGTACAAAAATCAGAGTAATTTTAAAATTTCATAAATTAAATGCTGAGGCGTTACACCATAAAAAACAACTCACTTTAAAACAGTTTACTTTAAAGTATAAATTTCGGATACATAGCATCGCAGGAAAACATAAATTGATTCATAGAAATCAAACATCTCCTTTATTAAACTTCCTCATCAAAATCATGCTTTTATGAATTATGGTTCTTATTCACAAAAGGAATAATAATAAAACAACAACAACAAGACGACATAAATATTTCCCCCCGAGTGCTACGTATCAGAGCGACACCGACTCGACTAACTATAGACTCGTCTTCATAACCCACGTTACCAATATATAGGTAACGAAACAAGTAAAGGTGAGATACTCCAAAACATATAATTAAATGATATATATATATATATATATATATATATATATATATATATATATATATATATATATATATATATATATATATATATAGTGTCGGAATTATAAAGGGTATAGATTAATAAGTGCAATTCCAACACATAATCAAAACTCACTTACTTTACTCGTCATCCTAAAGTGTATAATCTACACTATATCACCATAACCTCATCGGCATAAAACGTCGCAACAACACATAACCCTCCGTCACCACGAAATCGTCACGAGCTAATACATCACTAATTAACACGGTAGTCTTAAACAACAACATCAACCAACAACATTAAATAATGCTAATAATATAAGCAACACAAACAAATCATCACAAATTGGCTAAAGCCCATCTTCGCTTTTGGCATAAAGCCCATCTTCGCTTTTGGCATAAAGCCCATCATCACAACATCATCACAAACATCATCACATCATATATCATCGCAATTCAATATCATCCATCAATCAACAAAAACCCAACGCCAAATAACTCAAACATAAACATAACCGACTCCATGAGACACGACTATGATATGCATGTGGTACCCATCGCTTTGTCCGTAATTAGGGACACTTGGCATAAAGCCGATCTTCGCTCGGCATAAAATCCATCATCGCTTGGCATAAAAGCCTCTTCGCTTGGCATAAAATCCCTCTTCGTTTATGCAATGTATGTGACTCGACAATAAAACAACACAACACAAAAACATCATCATCGCTCATCCAAATTGGCATAAAGCCCACATCGCCATAATTTATCCAAAACAAGATAAATATATCATCGCATCATAATTGCATTATGCAAACATCACTAATAAATTCACCAAAAGTCATGCATTCACAAATCGGAAGCATATATTAACAACATCAATTTAATCATCACATCATCATGTACAAAACATATATCATCGCATTGCATATCAACAAGTATTCATTAATAAATACACCGTCGCAAATCTTACGTTTATTCACACCGCATCATTATTAATTCATTCACTAAATTCCGAAAACGGGAAAATAGTCAAACACCTATAATCGTCACGGAAGCCATTCCTAACAACCGGTATTAATCATAATCGTCGACGTCGAAATCAGATTGTCCATACGTACCTTAAATCTACTAAAACACAATCCGATTCAAATTTATTGTAAATTGGCCTATTTTGGGTCGTCTCGTAAAAACTCGTAATTTCCAAAAAATAACTTCACCACTACGTTCTACACGTCAAACTTAACTAGCACGTCAATTTTCGTTGAATTCGGAGCAACTTGCTCCGCCGTCGAATTTACCGAAATCGGAAAATCGGAACATAATCGGGTTCTAAATTTAATCGGCTATCTCGTGTCCTAGTTATATTTTATTGGTATGAAATGTTACTAGGTGGAATTGGAATATTTAGAACAAACAGAAGCATCTTCACATAAATTATGCAGGAACCATATTTGACAGAAAACAGAAAAAATATTGCATACAGAAAAACCATTACAGAAAATTCGCTGCCACCCCCTCATAAGGGACGAACGTCCCAATTAAGCAAGGCTGGAGGCGAGGGCCTCATGAAGGGGACGGCCCCACACTGGAGGTGGCGCCCCCACTACGGACTCCATAATTTTTCATCTTCTTCCTATGTTTCTTTTCCGCTTTTCACATTTTCTTTCTGTTTTCATGTTTACTGATAATCTTTCCTTTTCCCATTCCATTTCTATTTCTAGTTTCATTTTATAATTCATATATAACAATACTAATAACATCATACCCATAATCTCTACACCTAATTCAACTTCTCTAAACATTTTCAATAATCAACCAACCAAACCCCATAAACCAACTATCAATCTTTCCCAAATCCAAACTATCACTAAAAAACCCTAACTATATGAAATAGGAATCAAACAATCAAACACCCAACTTCAAACCACAACACCAATTTTTCATCACAAATCCACAATATATGTATCAAACCCTAATTATAGGAAGTGGAAAATCAAACCCCTTACCTCTAGCTTGGATGATTCTTGAGGATCCAACAACTCAACCTCAAGCTCTTGCTCAAGATCTTCCTCATCTTCTCCTCTTGTTCTTCTTCTCCCAAAACCCCTTCTTCTTTTCCTCTCAAGTTTCTATTTTTGGTTTTGTGTTCACAATGGAAGAAAATGGTTTTTATAACTTGTTTTCTTACTAGCTTCCAAATTCTCATGTTTGGTTTTTGGTATTTTGGAATGGAAGGAAAATGAGGAGAAAATGATTCTTATAATGGTATTTTCCTTACTAGTAAGCCAAGGGTGAAAAACTCAATTCTAACAAAATGCTTCTCACACCCCTTTCTAATTATATCATTAAAATAATTTCGGGGAATTAAAATATCGGATCCGAATAATATTTTACCGGACCGAACGGAACGTCGCCAGATAAATTAATAGATATATTAATTAATATAATTATTTTCGTCGCCAAAACAATCGTCAAACGGTAATTCAAAATATTAATATAATATAATTATTAAATAAAAACGGGCGTTACAATTAGCATGCCTTATCGGTTTTGATTTCAATAGAATTGATCGTAGTATGTTAATAATTCTCAATTTAGTAATTCTAGATTTTTGTAGAATTATCCCAATTTGTGTCGGATTGTGTAGAATTGAGTAATTTGGATGTTATAGGGTCATTAGGAATGATCAGAGAATGTTATATTGCATGTTACTGATGTTGGATTGTGTAATTATATTGTGTTTGGATGTTGGAATCGTGTGGGATTGATAGGAAGTGAGTGGGTATGCATAATGCTGTCAAAACTGCATAATTTTGGTTCTCCAGGCCGCAGGAACCGGTTTCCATGTGGGAGGAACCGGGTTCCTGGTATAAAAACCAGAAAAGGAACATTCTGGGTTGCTGGGAACCGGTTACTCCTGGGGAGGAACTGGGTTCCCAGTTCATTTTTTTCAAAGAAAACTGATTTTTCTGCTGGGAACCGGGTTCCTGCCTGGAGGATCCGGGTTCCCCATACATTTTTCCAGGGGGGGTGTTTTTGAACTGTGTGGGAACCGGGTTCTCCCTGGGAGGAACCGAGTTCCACTGTTACTTTTTGAAAAATTCCAAACTTCAAAAATTCATAACTTTCAAACCGTAAGTCCGTTTTGAGCGCCGTTTTGGACGTTGTTTCTTAAATTTAATGCTCTATTTTATGAAATGAAGGGATTTCCTGTAACTTTAAATTATTTTGAAAATGTGTCGAATTCCGAATTAAGTGGTTTGTTATTCAATGCATACTTGGTGTATATGCAGTAGTGTACCTGTGGCATTTGATTGTATCAGGATTTTGTGAATGGGATGCATGTTTATGCTGCTGATTGTGTGCATGATCATTGAGGACATCATGTTTTGGTTTTGATTCAGTCTATGATAATTTGTGTGTTCATAGATTAATTGAATGTTGCATGCTGGTGTTGTGCATGCATATGCATTCTGGTGAAGTTAATTCCCATTGTGTGGAATTTGACTTGTATTGCCAATAACCGTACCCGGGTGATGATGGGTGGTGAGGCTGGATTCGTGTCCGGGTGATTATGGATGAATCAATGATTACTGTATCCGGGTGATGATGGATCAGTGTGTGTGACTTGGTCACGTTTTGGTACCACATGCATTGCGTCTGCATTTGTATTTGCATGGAATTGTAACATGATAGGATGGTTTCCAGTATTACAATTCTCTTGTTGTTATTGTTGTGCATAATGGATTGTGTGGTTGTAACTGTGTGTTGAAATCTGAATTATGCTAGAATGGGTGGATTAATATGCTTGTGATATTATGTTGTCTGAGGAACTTATAATGCATCTTAATTATGAGAAATCTCACCCTTACTTTAATGATTTCAGATTAAAGTTAGCAGCTCAAGAGTTGGTGAGGATGGCTCTAGAGCTATGTTATTTTGAGTCCGCGTGTCAGTGTCATGCTCTGATAGGTTGTAACACTGAGGAATATTTAGCTGAGAAATTATTTAGTATTCAATTGTTATTTGAGTTACTTTGGGAGTAATTATGAATTGGTTTTATTCCGTTTTGGTTTTGTGGTATTTTTCCGCTGTGTAAAACATGATATCAACTTGATTGGTTATTTTGATAAGTCCTTCAGTGAAGCATGGCTACTGTTTATTGAGGTTTTATATTTATTTACGAATTGTGACATCTCTTGTTTTACGTGTTACTCTGATTTAATTAATATATTCGCGGGGTATTTTAGAAGGGGTGTTACAAGCTCAACCAATCATCTCTCATTGCAAAAGTTTATTATGAAAATGGTGAAGTGAAACGAGGTTCATTCTTGTTAGGTATTTCGAATGGATAAAAATATTTAGCTTATTGGGCTATCATCCAACAATCTAAAGACTTCGAATTTATTTAAAATCATTGGGCTATCATCCAACGACTCAAACAAATACCATCCAAGTTTTGTGAAATTCATTTTTGAAAACAACTTGACGTTGGATTGAGGTTTTAGAATTTGATTATGAAAGTGGTGAATGACAATGAGAGAAGATTTAGGCTATGATTAACCAGGTTGATTAATCTCGAGAGAATAGACAAGTGTCTACTCCCTACCATGAGGCCCTTTGGATGAGAACTTGGTATATGGACCAAGGCGCGAGAATGGAAATGAAGTGAATAATTGCGAGCATTCGTGGAAGCATAACAAATAAATTGATAAAAGCTCATACAAGGTGGCTACACAAATGATAAGACAATTTACATTGCGTTGGTGCATGCGCGAAATAAATTTAATCGATTAATTAAACAAAATTTAATCAAGTAATTAGTTTAATAGAATTAATTAGATGGACTAATCAATTTTAAGTAACCTAATTAGATAATTAAATAATATTTGACTAATCAATTAAAGCCTCATTGTAAGCCCAAGAACAAGTGTGGTGTGTGCACCATGTGGGACCGTTGTGACGCCTCAAAGCTTTGTCAACTCAAGGTATGAAAATGGCTAGCACGAGTATTAGTTTGAAATGTTTTTTTGATTTTGTGAACATGTGATGAATAATTAAATAAATAAAGCGAATAAAAATATTTACTGGCTATTACGTCTCATGGAGATGGGGATACAATTTACAAATGGGGATGAACTTACAAACATGATAGAAAATATTACACTAATGAATATAATGTTAAGAAAAAATGTTGTAAACCGATCAATCAAACCAAACTAAACTGACTAATTTGGTTTGGTTCCACTTTTAAAAAATATTAAAAACCAAACCAAATCGATTGAGATATATATCATCGGTTTGGACAAAATTTTGACCAAAAATTAGTCCAAACCAAACCGATTACACCCCTATTAAAAAGTTTCTCAAAGATTATTCCGTTGAAGAAATTATTAAAATTTATAGAAGAAGGGTAATATCTAATGAAAACACTTTGTTAGTATTTTATAAATCAACATCTTTAAGAAAAAATTAAAATTTATAGATTTTTAATTATCATTCAACATTTAATAAATTATGAGAAATCTCCGATTTTACACTATAGAATTTCAATGTTTAAAAAATATATCTTAAATAAATACCACAAAATTACTAATGTTTAATACTATAGAATGTTAATAGTACCAACGGTAATAGTAATAAACTACTAATACTAACATTGTTAATAATAATACTAATAATAATATAATATTATTGATAATAATGACAATATTACTAGTATTAGATAAAATTGAATTTCAGTAAATCAAATTAAATTAAAACCCCAACCGTCCTTGTACCAAAAAAACCCTAACCGTGTCATTAAAACGTCGAATGGATTTCAACTCAATTCTTTTCCTTTTTAAATAATTTCAATTGTTTGCAGTTGCCGCAGTTAGGGTTCAGGAGTTCAGCATCACACAGCTCATATGATGAATATTGTCCGATCTATCGAGTTACCGTCAGCAGTAAACCTCCCAGATGAAGTCATAGCTCAAGTCCTTTCCTTTTTTAACATGAAATCACTCATGAAACTCAAATGTGTGAGCAAGTCTTGGAACTCAATCATCTCCGATCCCTTCTTCATCCAAATGCAACTAAATAATTCTTCACGAATTCCACACGTCATTCTAATCTCGTCATTTATTTTCATCAATCCCATATTCCCCATAGTCCGTTTAATTGAGAATCCGTCTACTGATCTCCTCTCACCAGTTTCTGAAGTTCAATTGGTGAAAAGAGGCTGTCACCGTGTTATTGGTTCCTGCAATGGGTTGATCTGTTTGCGCAAATCTACTGAGGATGCATTCTATATATGGAATCCATCAACCAACAGCCTGTTCTCTGAAAATCTAGTATGCCGCCCTTTTCCGGATCCAAATTACTATTGCAAATTCTCATTTGGTTATGATAATTTAACCAAAAAGTATAAGTTGGTGGTCTTCTCTTATGAAAAGGGAGAGTGGACAGTTAGAGTTTTCACTTTTGGCCATAATGTTTCCAAGAATATTGAGTCTTAATTGGTTTGCTGTTCTTGACAACGATGGTTTTTATAGCATGGATCTTAATGTTGAGCAATTTGTGATTATGTCACTTGATTTGGGAACCGAGACATGCACACGGTTTTCCTTCCCTCCAGAGTTTGATGAAGTGCCGTCTACTATACCAATTATTTGCAAGTTGATGGATTGTCTATGTTTTTCTTATTCTGAAAAGCGTGACCTTGTTATATGGCAGATGATGGAGTTTGGGGTTGATAAGTCTTGGACTAAATTGCTTAAGCTTCGATTTGGTGGCTATGAACATCTTTTTTCTTTGACGGTGCCGTTACACGTGTTTGAGAATGGTGATATTTTGATACTATTGAAGGGAAATGCTAGACAACTAATTCGCTATAATAGAAGAGATAACAGAGTAATCGGGAAAACTGAACTTCCCGATGGAATAAGTTTTTTAATGTCATCCCTTAGGTTGAATGTTTAGTTTCAACTCGTCAAAAGTAATTTCTTCTACCAATTTGCTTGTTCATCTATGATGTTTAGTGCCTTGTCTAATTTAGTTATAGCTTTGATTTGATTGTATTTTTGAATAATTAACCACAGTATCATCAATAGACAGTTTCGTATAATTATTATATATATATATATATATATATATATATATATATATATATATATATATATATATATATATATATATTATGTTATTTATTTAAGTTTGTATTAATTTCGGTTGCTTCCAAATTTTCTTATGGAAAATATGTAGAATTATCCGGATGATTCAGATTATTTTTGCTTTAATATATGAGTGATGCTTAAAATTTGCTTACATCCGCTCCAGTACATCCATACTCATTCAAGAGTTGATAATTTTTCTTTCTTCCTTTACCTTATAATCATTGTTATTGCTATCGAAACTGATTTTTAAACACAACACTCATGTTCCTTACATGCTTGAATTCGTGAACTATTCAGGAATGAATTACTTGACTTGATTCGTGAATTCATTTTTATTTTACGGTTTTAGTTGGAATATCACTCGGAAAAATCATTAGTAGTATGTCAGTACATGGTTTTAAATTACAGGACATTGTGGTTCACAAAGTGTATTGCGTTCGTTGCGACGTAGAATTTTATTGAGAAGTATTTGAAATACAATGTTAAAAATGTCTATCATAATGGTTTTTCATTCTAAGTTGAGTCTTGGAGTTGTACAATTTTGAGATTTGAAATAAATATTTAAAAACAATGATGATATTGTATGATGGGGTTACTAATGCAGTTAGACATATGATATTAAATCACATCGCAATTACGGTCTGATGCGGTTGCGGTAGGTTACCGCGTATGTAATATTGCAGCCGCAAGATTGCAGAGTGCAATTTAAAATCATGTGTATGGCATTTGCTATACTAATATAACATTTGCGATCACAAAAATGTAATAAAAGGATTAAAAGGATTTAATTATATTTTTTAAATTTATATCTGAGATTAATTGTTATGCACTATCAATGCATCACAACTATTCATTGTTAGAGAGCATCCCTAACAGCAGCAATTGCAAATCAATTTTACACTTTCCTTCAATTAGAATTAAAAGGGTTTAATTATATTTTTTTAATTTATATCTGAGATTAATTGTTATGCACCATAAATGCATCATAACTATTCACTGTTAGGGAGCATCCCTGCAAACCAATTTTACACTTTCCTTCAATTAGAATTAAAAGGGTTTAATTATATATTTTTAATTTATATCTGAGATTTGTTAGAATATGTATAATTCAAGTTTGAACTAGTGTGTCGAACTAGTGTGTCGAAATAGTTGTAGTGTTGTGTGTGCTAATCGGATCGAATACTTATGCGTGTTGGTCGAATAAGTAAGGTTGTCGAAGTCACTCTAAAGTATGTTGGAGTGTGTCGAATTTTTTGGGCCTTTGTCTAGTTTACACTATTGGGCCTAAGAAATATTTCTATATAAGGAGCATTTCTTTGTAATCATAATACATAGAGAATATCACAATCATTCACAATCAACTTTCATTTTCAGTTTACACATTCATTCTCTTCTCAATTCCTTAATCCTCTTCTTCACAAATCTATCTTTCTATCTTCTGTTCCAAGAAATTAGTATCAAGGAGCTCGGTTGCGATTCAGAGAGAATCTAAAGGCAAACAAAACAACGACGTCGACACAGATTCCAGCAAATTTACCAGTTTTCAAAGGAGAAAACTATCAACGATGGGTTGCTGTTTACAGTGATTTCTAGTAAACAACCGCTAGTCTTCCAATTACAGGTTACTTGCAGGATCGACTAGATTGATCCTAGGACATGTGTCATAATTATATTCCATGTTCATATTCATTGTTTTGTAGGCTTGCATCTTTTAACATAGAACGTAAAACTCTTAAACTTTTCTCTAGATTTGTCTAAGAAAATGTATTGACTGGATGATAAAAGAAGGCTTCGATTTAAACTTAGAAATTTCACAATTGAATGCAAGACTGTGTAAATGCGAAATGTATAAGATATAAAAGATTCTGATAATGAAATAAAGATTTCTGGAAATCTAAAGTGTTTGAATGAAAGAACAAGACAATAAAAATAAAGTTTCTAAAAAGATAAAGTGTTTAAATGAAATGTAAAGTTTTCTGGAACATAAAGTGTATAAAACGAAATGTAAAGGGAAAGCAAAAGGATTTAGAAACAAAGAGATTGTAAAGGCAAAAGAAATGTAAAATAACTTGAATTTAAATTATGAAAAGACATGATGATGTTCAATACGTACATGTTATCTTCCACTTGTTTCCCTATATCACGGTAGTTTGAGTATTTGAGATTTTTTAGTACACAAGTGAACACACAAATTCTAACATTAGAACACCTATTTATAGCATTTCGACCCTAACGGCCTTGCTCTAAAATTACGCCACGTTCGAAGCATGCATGCCTCTCTCGTTCACTGGCCTCCACGCGTCCTCTGCAAAGGGCGCCTATTATTTGAATTTCGAATCTCATGCTAGCGAAGTGTATTTCTGTTTCTTTCGATTCAAATTATAAGTAATTCCCTTGGACCACTCCAGCTCTTGAACTAAAACTCTTTATAATTAACACATGGAGATGTAAAATCGAAACCCACATACTGCTCGAAATCAAAAGGTTTAGAGTATCAAATCTAATTTTTCTAACCAATCATTCTCCAATTCAACATTCTTTACATTTGTCTTAACCTTTAGACTTTATCTGAAATATCTCTTTGACATCAAATATCTCTCTATCGAAATTGTCAGCTAACAAATTGCCCCTCAAGAACGTGTATTTCGATAGATATAAAGAAATACTCGTTTTTGCAACCTCATGAGGACTATACTGTACCTGATGTTACAGCTATCAACCAACTTTCTGCAAAACGTCCAATCACCATGCCTAAACGTGCAAGCATAGCAGTTATAGCTAATAATTAGCAGAAAATGTCACTTCCCTAAGAATTTCAAAAACCACCTATCTTTCTTTCCAATAAGGAGGCTACACGTATTCTACCATTTTTCCAAAGGTCAAAAATTTTCAAGAACCTCCAAAGACCCCTATAAAAGAGTTTTAGCTTCAAGAATCCAAACTTCCTTTCTCCAAATCCTTTCAATCTTCAAGCACACCCATTTCTCTCTTTTCAAAAAAAACTTTTGAAATCTTTCCTACAATGTCTTCTCCTTCTTCAGCACCATCGCCCTCATCCAAGAAATCTGGAAAGTCAAAGAATGCTCCTTCCTCCACTCACAAACCAGTGAGTAAAATCATCAACCTTGACAACCAGGAATTCATCACAACCCCCAAACTTACTCAAGAACATAAAGCTATTTACGCTTCCCAGGTAATCATTCCTACAACTGTTCTTGATAAAACCCTAGGGGTTATGGGTCCTTTGATATCTATTGAACGTCTGGAAAAAACAAAAGGATTTTTCCCTGTTTATTTTGAAACTAAACCCATTGTTAACAAATTTGTTCCTTTAAAAACTAAAGAAGATGAGTCGGTGGTTAAAACCTCAAAAACCCTAAAAGACAAATCTTGTGAGGCAGAAACTTCAAAACCCATGAGAGAAGCCTTTAATATGGATTATGTCACCGGAAATTTTAAACCCTTTCGTTCGTGTCCCTCATCAGACCAACTGTACCAAGATTAGCTATCAAAGGTAGAAAATAAGAAATCCCAGGAATGGGAAAACCTAAGTATTTTGAATCTCATTCGAATGTCAAAGTTATGATTTAGCTATAGTCAACCTTTCTTGTTAGCATCTTTATATTTTTGGGATAGTACTTATAATACTTTTCATCTTCCCTGTGGGATGATAACACCCACCTTCTTCGACATTGCTGCCATCACTGGAATTTCCCCTATTGGGGAAGCGTTTGATCCAAATGAGGATGCAAAAAACCTCATAGATTTTGATGTCAAGAATGCTAGCTTTTCAAAATACATCAATCTCTATCATTCTGCTGAAGAAGAAGTCTTTGATAATGAACACATAGCTTTTCTGGCTTTGTGGCTATCAAAATATGTTTTCTGCAACAAATCTTTACAGGTTGCTAGCAGATTTATCACCCTTGCGAATCAGCTTCATCATGGTCGAAGGGTATGCATAAGTGAACTGTTGCTAGCAAGTCTATATGAAAGTATAGGCGCTGCAGTCTCAAAATTGAAAGCCTACAAAGCTGGCACCAATTTACTTCTTGCCGGCCCCTTTTGGCTACTTCAACTTTGGTTGAATGCCACGTTCGAACCATCTCTCTCAACCTATGGGTTAATTAACGAAGAGCACCCTGATGTTGTAAATCGAAGCATTGAGGGTACTAGGCTGCTGAAATTAACCCCAAAGGATGACAAAGAAAACTTCAGAACGTGCTTCACCAATTATATGATGATTTTCTCAAAAAGGCATAGGTTGGATTCTTCAATGGCCCCTTTTGCCACTCAAAGTTTTGGTCTAAATTGGTTCACTATGCCCCTCGAAGAAGCTATTGAGGAAGAAGTAATTAGAGACATCTGGTGTTCCTATTTGAACCCCAGACTTATAATCTCTAGAATTACACTCGTGAAGAGTCAAGTGTGCATCCTTGCTTACCAGCCTAATTTCGTAGCCCGTCAATTCGGACTATGCCAAATTTTGCCTGAACCTCTCTTTAATAGGAAAAGGGAAATTTGTATAGCAGGAGTACCTTATTCTTTCAAGGAAGTTAAAACTCGCCAGCAACGTTATGCTGGCTTTGTTGAATTTTCATTGATCTCTTTCGAACCCTCTTTTTACATGACAAAAGACTTTTACAATTGGTGGATGGCTTATTATTTGAATAATATGTTCAGCACCCTCCAAATCCAACAACATCTGACGGCAGCTTTTTCTCTTGTGCAGGAAAGGTTTTCAAAACCCTATTTCGAACCCTCTATTTCATAAGCATTATTTGAAAAGGTTTTCAAAACACGAAAGGGTCCTTCCCAATGGGGTGACCATTTCCCTAACAATTTATTATTTTTATCCATGGGTAATATAACTTTCCAAACCAAATCATTAGTTGAAAACAACTTACTTTTAACTCTTTTGTTGTATGCTCTGGCTACTCTTTCTTTTTGTCTTCTGAAAACCTCCAAAGCATGTATCCTGGCTTCATCTATGTCTACTAATTCATTCATCATCATCTCCCAATACTGGTCAGAAGGAATCTCGTTTTGTCTTTGGATTCTTACTGACTGCAAATGTATTTCGACTGGCAACACTGCATCATGTCCAAATGTGAGTCGAAATGGGGTAGTATTTGTTGCTTCTTTAGGAGACGTTCGACATGCCCATAAAGCTTGGTCCAGAGTTTTGTGCTAATTCTTTGGCTTTCACCCCACTTGTTTCTTTATCAAACCTATTATTACTTTATTGGTTGCTTCTACTTGACCATTTGCTTGAGCGTAGTAGGGTGTTGATGTGAGCAACTTAAAACCCATTTCTTGTGCAAATTCTTGCATCTTTCGTCCTGTGAAAACTGAACCTTGATCTGTTGTAATACTTTCTGATATTCTAAACCTGTAAATTATTTGTTTTTGGATGAATTCTATGATAGCCTCTTGATCAACATTCACTAGAGGTATTGCTTCGACCCACTTTGTAAAATAATCTATACCCACAAGGATATATTTCTGTCCTTTGGACGAAGTTGGTCAAATTTCACCAATTAAATCTAATGCCCATCCCCTAAAAGGCCAAGGCTTAACAATTGAATGTAATTCACTTGCAGGAGCATGTTGGATGCCTGCATGAACTTGACATTTCTCACATCCTTTAGCAAATTCTATGCAATCCTTGAGCATAGTGGGCCAGTACATGCCATATCGAAACAGTAACCATTTCATCTTGTGACCTGCTTGATGTGCCCCACATGCCCCACTGTGTACGTTGGATAATGCTAAGTATGCTTCATTTTCTCCTAAACATTTGAGTAAGATTCCTTCTGGGGTTTTCTTGAATAGTTCGTTTCCCATTAATACATAAGACAACACTCTGTATTTGATATTTTTCTCTATATTTATTGAAGGTTCCTTTAAATAATTTATTATTGGACTTCGCCAATCTGTATCAGCCAAAGCGTCTATGCTTAACACTTCAAATTCTCTTGTATTGGCATATCCAAGTTTCAAATTTTCCAAGTCTAAAGGTGATAATTTGATAGCTATTATTCTCACTTTTACTTCAATGAGGTATTGAAGATTTTCTTTGGATATTTTATATCCTAAGGCTATTTGAGCCAAGTCATTTGCCTCTTGATTACTAATTCTGGGAATATGTTTAATGTTTACATACTCAAATCTCTTGAGTAATCTATTAGCAATAACAAAATACATGATCAAGTTTTCCTTTATGCACTTGTATTCCTTTGTTATTTGTTTGATGACCAATTCTGAGTCTCCTCTAATTTCGACCCTAGTTGCCCCCAATTCTAACAAAGCTTCAAGTCTAGCAATTAATGCTTCATATTCAGCTTCATTATTCGAACAAGGAGGGCCTTCTAACTTGTACTTGAATTTTGTTGGAATTCCTTCAGGAGAAATTATGAGAACCCCAACTCCACTTCCTTCTTTGTGTGTTGAGCCATCAAAGAATAACTTCCAATGTTGGACTTCAACATAATTCAATGTGAAGTCTTCACTCACAGAGTGATCCACTATGAAGTCTGAGACTATTTGGCCTTTCATGGCTTTCAATGGCTTGAAGGCCAAATTGTATTCAGTGAGCGCTAAGGCCCATTTGCCAATTCTGCTGTGCATGATTGGCTTTGAAAGCATGTGCTTAATTACATCAAAATGAGATGAAACATAAACATCAACTGGTTTAATATAATACTTAAGTTTTGTACATGAAAAATATAAGCAGAGACATAGTTTCTCTATTGTACTATATCTAGTTTTTGCTTTATTTAAGACCCTACTATTATAATATACGGCTCTTTCGATGCCATCATTGTTTTCTTGGGCCAACATACTACCTATAGTTATATTAGAAGCATATATATACAGTCTCATAGGCTTATCCCTAGAGGACGGCGCAAGTATGAGAGGATGCATCAAACAGGCCTTGATCTTCTCGAACGCCTCTTGATGTTCTTCCTTCCATTCGAAATTCCCTTGGTTGAGACGAAGGAGTGGAGAGAATGCTTGAGTTCACCCACTCAGGTTAGATATGAATCTTCTTAAAAAGTTGATTTTACCTAAGAGGGATTGCAACTCCTTCTTTGTTGTTGGAGGTTTTGTCTCCACAATAGCCTCCGTCTTGTTCAAGTTAATTTCAATCCCCTTCTTATGGACCACAAAGCCTAGGAAGTCACCAGCCTGCACAAAAAATGCATTCTTAAGAGGGTTCATCTTTAAGCCATGTTTTCTCATTCTTTCAAATGATTGGAAAAGATGATTTAAATGATCCTCATCAGACACAGACTTCACTACTATATCATCTATATAGATCTGCATGAATGATTCAATGAAGTCATAAAATATGGTATTCATTGCTCTTTGATATGTTGCCCCAGCATTTTTTAGTCCAAAGGGCATAACTACCCACTCATAGGTGCCTAAGGCTCCTAGACATCTGAAAGCTGTTTTGGGAACATCATCTTCAGCAATGAAAATCTGATTATACCCAGAATACCCATCTAACATACTCAAGTATTCGAAACCAGAAGCTGAATCAATTAACATTTCTGCTATAAGCATGAAATATTCATCCTTAGGGATTGCAGTATTTAAATCCTTAAAATCTATGCAAATTCGTAAAGAACCATTTTTCTTAATAACATGTACTATGTTAGCAAGCCATTCAACATACCTTGTGGTCCTTATAAACTTGCATCGAAGGAGCCTTTCGATTTCCGCCTTTATTTTTGAGAGGATTGCTGGGGCGAACCTTCTAGGCATCTGTTTGATGGGCTCTTGCCATCCTTAATTGGAAGTCTGTGTTCTACCAATTCCCTCTTTAAACCAGGCATCTCGTCGTAGTCCCACACGGAGCAGTCTCTATTTTGTTAGAGCATTTCAACCACTTTGTTTTTTAGACTGGGACTGAGTTTCGCACTAATGTACGTAACTCTTCTTTCGATGCCATCTCCTATGTCAACTTCCTCCAATGGATCCTGTGCTAGCATCTTAGCGCTTGTTGACTCCGGGTCCCTTTCGAATCCTAGGGGCTCCTGATCATAAATTAAATCTAGCCTTAGATTCAGTGGTTCTGAAGTTTGTCCATCAAAGGGTGGAGACAGGTGGCTATCCCTAGGACTTGTTATTTCTATTTCTTTCTTTTTTATTTTCTTTTTATCAGTGGCTTCGATAACCACGTTTTTTATTTCGACTTCGAGAGCCGTCTTCTTTTTGTTCTCAGCCAAATAGGCCGAAATCTTTTTGAAATAAGTAGATTCCGTCATAGTTATCTTCGTTTCCCCAGCCAATTGGCCGTATGGTCGAAGTCTCTTCAGTTTCTTCAGTTTCCTATTCGTCCCACATAATCTCCCTATCCCACTGGAAGCCATTAGGACGGAGAGTCAAGGAATAAAAAGCATTCTCGTTAGGTTCAAAGTATTCTTCAGGAGGGCTACATGGCCCTATGTTGGCCATATTCCTATCAAAGTTTCTCTTGTTTACGTGATTGATTTCTGCCATGTAGTAACTCTGGTCCGCTTCTATATTCTCTACAATCCCATCATCTCTCCATATAGCTAACCTCTGGTGCATTGAGGAAGGAACTGCACCAACGCCATGAATCCACTCTCTACCAAGTAAAAGATTGTAATTTTTCTTTGCAGCAATGACCATAAACATAGTTGGCCTTGTGATAGAACCAACTGTTAAGTCAACTTGTACCACGCCCAAGGTATGTCCTACTTTTCCTTCGTAATTTGATAATACCATATTATAAGGTCTGATAACCGAGTCAAACATACATATCTTCTTCAGCATGAAACGTGGCATCAGGTTGACAGCAGCGCCACCATCTACCAGGACTTTATTCACGCCATATTGTTCCACTTTCGCTCTGATGAACAAAGGTTTCAGGTGATTCCTCATTTCAGCATCTGATCTTTCGAAGAATGCATTTTGTTCTTCGATTTCCCCATTATTCATCACATAATAACATACTGGCGTATGTTTGGCCATTTTGTAATCATCGTTCTCCTCACTTGTGTCAACTTTTGCCTCTTGATTATACTCATAAGGTAACACTGAAACCACATTGCAGTTTGCATTGAAAAAAGATTCTCCCTCTGACTCGAAATCATCTGTCATCATTTCTTCCTCATTCGCAGCCACCTTTTGCTCTTTATCTTCACCAACTTCTTTCTTAGGTGAGAAAAGCCTCCTGGATACTAGAGGTTTGCCCCCAGTCTGGACTATTGATGCTGGTTTGTTGGTGCTTGATTTTCCCACTTCCATGGACTTCGAATCTCTCTCAGCCTTCTTGTTTCTTTGATGTCTGCACCACTGGGATCGATACATAAGGTTCTTCCCTTTGTAGTTTTCCAATCTGATTTCTTCTCTTCTGTTTGTATTAAACTGCTTTTTGTATGCCATTGCAGTTCTACCACCCTAATCATAGCTTCGCCATTTTCCTTTCCCTTTGTCAGCCTTTACTTGTTGTCATCTGTCAGTAGGGATTTCTATAGGTAACTTGAAAGAAACTTTCTTTGCTCCCTTAGGATAGGGACTATCAGGCCTTATTGGCATATTTCTGCCAACATTATTAGGATTTGAAGGCATTTTGCCCTGGTAACTCCAATAGGATGCAAAAGGAATTCTTTCGAATGCCTCTATCATCTCTCTGTCATACACAGCTGCACATCTGGGACACATTAAGCATTTTTTTCCGATTTTGTGACATCGAACCAGAAATCCCAGTAAACTTTCATCAGCCTTTGGGTAAACTTTGTACAATTGGTTATCCTGTCTCCAGTTAACCCCTGTTTTCTCACGTTGAGCCCTCTCGAACTCTGCAGCAATTCTTGGGTTACATATGATACTGCATCTTGGGCATAGCAACATGTCTTGGTTTCTTTTGTGACAGTGAAACAAATACTCACGCAAGCTTGCGTCTTTCCTAGGGCAACTCCCCGTTCTCTGCTCTTTCTCCGTCTCTAAACAACGTTCAACTTCTTCCATCTCTGCATTAGGTTATTCGAGATCAACCATGTGCACTCCTAACGTCTGACCATCAGTGATCTGGACTTTTTCGAATTTTGCCCTGAGGCCCTCAGTAGCCTCTGTCAATTTTCTATCAGCAGCAAGTGGGTCATCAGCAGCCTTCATTGCATCACTAAGTATCTTCGCCTTAAGCACCTTTGGGAGGCCCTCAGTAGCCTTTGTTTTATTTTTGATTAGGATAAAGTCCCCATCTTCTTCGAATTCACTCTCCAACTCAATTTTCTTCTCAGCAATTTCCACCATATTAACATCCAGAGGTTCAGCATAATTAGTTTCCGCCATCAGCAACGGATCAGTGTCAACTTTCATTGGGTTTTTTGCTTTGTCTGAAAATTTGAGCCTGCCTTCCTTGATTGCGTTCTGAATCAAATCCCTGAAAAGAAAGCATTGTGAGGTTTTATGGCCTAAAAGGTTATGATACTTGCAAAAGCCTCTCTTCTTCCTTTGTTCCAATGGAGGGATTTTAAGATTAGGAGGTACTATTAATTGGCCATCTTTGACAAGCAAATCAAATATTTCATCACACTAAGTTATATCAAATGTATAAATTTTCTTAGGGAATTTATCATTCTTTTCATTTTCAACAGGATTCTTTCTACTAGAAGGAATCAGAACTTCGCAAGAATAAGGGGGCGCTTCCTTTAGTTCTGCAAGATCTATTTCGTTGATCGAATTTGTAAGGGTCTTGATAATTATCTAGACTTCCTTCTTCATCCTCTATATAGGCTATTCTTTCTTTTTATGATTTTTACTGGCCCTAGCCTTTTCAGCTTTTAATTTTTCTACTTGTCGAACTCTGTCTGCTAGTTGGGCTATATCTCTTAGATACTGTGTATCTAATTTCTTTCGAATGGAATAATCCAGGCCCCCAGCATCTATTTCGACCAATTCATGTTCAGGGACCACTGTAAAGCATCTAGATTTTAATAAACGGAACCTATTCAAATAATCATCTATTGGTTATGTGAATTTCCTCTTAATGCTTGCTAATTCTTTCAAACTTATCTTAGATTGACCCATGTAGAATTGTTCATGGAATAACCTCTCTAAATAAGGCAAAGTATCTATAGATCCAGGGGGGAGGGTTGTGAACCAAGTGAAAGCGTTTTTTGTTAGGGAACTTGGAAAATATTTTATCCTAGGGTTTTTATTATTTTCTAAGTCTCCTGCTTCAGTTAAATATCTTGCTATATGTTCCACTGTAGATTCACTCGTATCTCCAGCAAATTTTGTAAACATAGGAACTTTACAATCCCTGGGTAACTCCAATTGTAAAACATAATCTACAATAGGAGGCGTATAATTTGGTCTCCTGAATCCTGAGTGTAAACTATTCTGGGCCATTATTCTTTCGATCATAGTGGTTAGATTATTTTCTGCCACTAAGTTATCATTTCTAATTCTATGAACAACTTCATTTGCATTTTGGTCATTATTTACCATCATTATTCGCGTAGGTTGTTCCTCTTGTATTTCCTGAACTTCTTGTTGCCTTAATCTTGCCCCTATATTCCTCTCTTCGACCACTTGTCTAGGGGGTCGAATTTGTTCGATTGTGGGTTCTTCATTTCGAACCACTGCTAGATTTTGTCTACGTCTTGCAGGCGCATCAGGGGCACCAAAGAAATCTTCTATTCGAGCCATTTGGGCTGAATTTTCTTGGTTTGTTCTATTTATGTTCTGGATTAGAGGATTAAAGATGGCGTTCATCTCACGAGCTAAGATTCCTACCATATCATGATTGCTATCATCCATTTGTTGCCTAAGTGTTGCCTGACTATTAGTTGTAAGGGTAGGCATTTGGGCAAAGTTTCCTAGACTCTGGGTATTTGGGCTCAAATGATTCATTCCAGAACCAGACCCTTAGATTGGGGACGAAGTTGACGCATTATGTAATCCTGCCATAAACGAAGTTGGCATCCCATATGGGGGTTCCTGGGTCTAAAGGCCTCAAAACCTGGAGGCCTAGTGGTGGTCGAATACTGTTGATTCCCTATGTTTGGCAAGGTTTGCGCTGATGACACGTTTGATGGCATCTCTATTTTACTTATAGGGATTGCATTCGAACTGCCTATGGGGATGATATTAGATGCATCAATCGAACCAGAAACGATTGTGTCAGCCCCCTGTGGGGGATTTTGTCCCCCATCTTGGTTAGTTGTGTTAACCATTCTTTTGGTACGTTGTCTCTTGGATATATGTGGATTATTATTTGTTATTTTACCGCTTCTAAGGTTCATATAACGAAATACCCTCTAGACTCAGAAGATCCTAAGAAGTTTTCTAATGAATTTGACTACAGTAATTTATTATGACACCGTTCCACTGGGCGTTTCAATTTGTTTACAGTGATTTCTAGTAAACAACCGCTAGTCTTCCAATTACTAGTTACTTGCAGGATCGACTAGATTGATCCTAGGACATATGTCATAATTAAATTCCATGTTCATATTCATTGTTTTATAGGCTTGCATCTTTTAATATAGAACGTAAAACTCTTAAACTTTTCTCTAGATTTGTCTAAGAAAATGTATTGACTGGATGATAAAAGAAGGCTTCGATTTAAACTTAGAAATTTCACAATTGAATGCAAGACTGTGTAAATGCGAAATGTATAAGATATAAAAGATTCTGATAATGAAATAAAGATTTCTGGAAATCTAAAGTGTTTGAATGAAAGAACAAGACAATAAAAATAAAGTTTCTAAAAAGATAAAGTGTTTAAATGAAATGTAAAGTTTTCTGGAACATAAAGTGTATAAAACGAAATGTAAAGGGAAAGCAAAAGGATTTAGAAACAAAGAGATTGTAAAGGCAAAAGAAATGTAAAATAACTTGAATTTAAATTATGAAAAGACATGATGATGTTCAATACGTACATGTAATCTTCCACTCGTTTTCCTATATCACGGTAGTTTGAGTATTTGAGATTTTTAAGTACACACGTGAACACACAAATTCTAACATTATAACACCTATTTATAGCATTTCGACCCTAACGGCCTTGCTCTAAAATTACGCCACGTTCGAAGCATGCATGCCTCTCTCGTTCACTGGCCTCCACGCGTCCTCTGCAAAGGGCGCCTATTATTTGAATTTCGAATCTCATGCTAGCGAAGTGTATTTCTGTTTCTTTCGATTCAAATTATAAGTAATTCCCTTGGACCACTCCAGCTCTTGAACTAAAACTCTTTATAATTAACACATGGAGATGTAAAATCGAAACCCACATACTGCTCGAAATCAAAAGGTTTAGAGTATCAAATCTAATTTTTCTAACCAATCATTCTCCAATTCAACATTCTTTACATTTGTCTTAACCTTTAGACTTTATCTGAAATATCTCTTTGACATCAAATATCTCTCTATCGAAATTGTCAGCTAACAAATTGCCCCTCAAGAACGTGTATTTCGATAGATATAAAGAAATACTCGTTTTTGCAACCTCATGAGGACTATACTGTACCTGATGTTACAGCTATCAACCAACTTTCTGCAAAACGTCCAATCACCATGCCTAAACGTGCAAGCATAGCAGTTATAGCTAATAATTAGCAGAAAATGTCACTTCCCCTAAGAATTTCAAAAACCACCTATCTTTCTTTCCAATAAGGAGGCTACACGTATTCTACCATTTTTCCAAAGGTCAAAAATTTTCAAGAACCTCCAAAGACCCCTATAAAAGAGTTTTAGCTTCAAGAATCCAAACTTCCTTTCTCCAAATCCTTTCAATCTTCAAGCACACCCATTTCTCTCTTTTCAAAAAAAACTTTTGAAATCTTTCCTACAATGTCTTCTCCTTCTTCAGCACCATCGCCCTCATCCAAGAAATCTGGAAAGTCAAAGAATGCTCCTTCCTCCACTCACAAACCAGTGAGTAAAATCATCAACCTTGACAACCAGGAATTCATCACAACCCCCAAACTTACTCAAGAACATAAAGCTATTTACGCTTCCCAGGTAATCATTCCTACAACTGTTCTTGATAAAACCCTAGGGGTTATGGGTCCTTTGATATCTATTGAACGTCTGGAAAAAACAAAAGGATTTTTCCCTGTTTATTTTGAAACTAAACCCATTGTTAACAAATTTGTTCCTTTAAAAACTAAAGAAGATGAGTCGGTGGTTAAAACCTCAAAAACCCTAAAAGACAAATCTTGTGAGGCAGAAACTTCAAAACCCATGAGAGAAGCCTTTAATATGGATTATGTCACCGGAAATTTTAAACCCTTTCGTTCGTGTCCCTCATCAGACCAACTGTACCAAGATTAGCTATCAAAGGTAGAAAATAAGAAATCCCAGGAATGGGAAAACCTAAGTATTTTGAATCTCATTCGAATGTCAAAGTTATGATTTAGCTATAGTCAACCTTTCTTGTTAGCATCTTTATATTTTTGGGATAGTACTTATAATACTTTTCATCTTCCCTGTGGGATGATAACACCCACCTTCTTCGACATTGCTGCCATCACTGGAATTTCCCCTATTGGGGAAGCGTTTGATCCAAATGAGGATGCAAAAAACCTCATAGATTTTGATGTCAAGAATGCTAGCTTTTCAAAATACATCAATCTCTATCATTCTGCTGAAGAAGAAGTCTTTGATAATGAACACATAGCTTTTCTGGCTTTGTGGCTATCAAAATATGTTTTCTGCAACAAATCTTTACAGGTTGCTAGCAGATTTATCACCCTTGCGAATCAGCTTCATCATGGTCGAAGGGTATGCATAAGTGAACTGTTGCTAGCAAGTCTATATGAAAGTATAGGCGCTGCAGTCTCAAAATTGAAAGCCTACAAAGCTGGCACCAATTTACTTCTTGCCGGCCCCTTTTGGCTACTTCAACTTTGGTTGAATGCCACGTTCGAACCATCTCTCTCAACCTATGGGTTAATTAACGAAGAGCACCCTGATGTTGTAAATCGAAGCATTGAGGGTACTAGGCTGCTGAAATTAACCCCAAAGGATGACAAAGAAAACTTCAGAACGTGCTTCACCAATTATATGATGATTTTCTCAAAAAGGCATAGGTTGGATTCTTCAATGGCCCCTTTTGCCACTCAAAGTTTTGGTCTAAATTGGTTCACTATGCCCCTCGAAGAAGCTATTGAGGAAGAAGTAATTAGAGACATCTGGTGTTCCTATTTGAACCCCAGACTTATAATCTCTAGAATTACACTCGTGAAGAGTCAAGTGTGCATCCTTGCTTACCAGCCTAATTTCGTAGCCCGTCAATTCGGACTATGCCAAATTTTGCCTGAACCTCTCTTTAATAGGAAAAGGGAAATTTGTATAGCAGGAGTACCTTATTCTTTCAAGGAAGTTAAAACTCGCCAGCAACGTTATGCTGGCTTTGTTGAATTTTCATTGATCTCTTTCGAACCCTCTTTTTACATGACAAAAGACTTTTACAATTGGTGGATGGCTTATTATTTGAATAATATGTTCAGCACCCTCCAAATCCAACAACATCTGACGGCAGCTTTTTCTCTTGTGCAGGAAAGGTTTTCAAAACCCTATTTCGAACCCTCTATTTCATAAGCATTATTTGAAAAGGTTTTCAAAACACGAAAGGGTCCTTCCCAATGGGGTGACCATTTCCCTAACAATTTATTATTTTTATCCATGGGTAATATAACTTTCCAAACCAAATCATTAGTTGAAAACAACTTACTTTTAACTCTTTTGTTGTATGCTCTGGCTACTCTTTCTTTTTGTCTTCTGAAAACCTCCAAAGCATGTATCCTGGCTTCATCTATGTCTACTAATTCATTCATCATCATCTCCCAATACTGGTCAGAAGGAATCTCGTTTTGTCTTTGGATTCTTACTGACTGCAAATGTATTTCGACTGGCAACACTGCATCATGTCCAAATGTGAGTCGAAATGGGGTAGTATTTGTTGCTTCTTTAGGAGACGTTCGACATGCCCATAAAGCTTGGTCCAGAGTTTTGTGCTAATTCTTTGGCTTTCACCCCACTTGTTTCTTTATCAAACCTATTATTACTTTATTGGTTGCTTCTACTTGACCATTTGCTTGAGCGTAGTAGGGTGTTGATGTGAGCAACTTAAAACCCATTTCTTGTGCAAATTCTTGCATCTTTCGTCCTGTGAAAACTGAACCTTGATCTGTTGTAATACTTTCTGATATTCTAAACCTGTAAATTATTTGTTTTTGGATGAATTCTATGATAGCCTCTTGATCAACATTCACTAGAGGTATTGCTTCGACCCACTTTGTAAAATAATCTATACCCACAAGGATATATTTCTGTCCTTTGGACGAAGTTGGTCAAATTTCACCAATTAAATCTAATGCCCATCCCCTAAAAGGCCAAGGCTTAACAATTGAATGTAATTCACTTGCAGGAGCATGTTGGATGCCTGCATGAACTTGACATTTCTCACATCCTTTAGCAAATTCTATGCAATCCTTGAGCATAGTGGGCCAGTACATGCCATATCGAAACAGTAACCATTTCATCTTGTGACCTGCTTGATGTGCCCCACATGCCCCACTGTGTACGTTGGATAATGCTAAGTATGCTTCATTTTCTCCTAAACATTTGAGTAAGATTCCTTCTGGGGTTTTCTTGAATAGTTCGTTTCCCATTAATACATAAGACAACACTCTGTATTTGATATTTTTCTCTATATTTATTGAAGGTTCCTTTAAATAATTTATTATTGGACTTCGCCAATCTGTATCAGCCAAAGCGTCTATGCTTAACACTTCAAATTCTCTTGTATTGGCATATCCAAGTTTCAAATTTTCCAAGTCTAAAGGTGATAATTTGATAGCTATTATTCTCACTTTTACTTCAATGAGGTATTGAAGATTTTCTTTGGATATTTTATATCCTAAGGCTATTTGAGCCAAGTCATTTGCCTCTTGATTACTAATTCTGGGAATATGTTTAATGTTTACATACTCAAATCTCTTGAGTAATCTATTAGCAATAACAAAATACATGATCAAGTTTTCCTTTATGCACTTGTATTCCTTTGTTATTTGTTTGATGACCAATTCTGAGTCTCCTCTAATTTCGACCCTAGTTGCCCCCAATTCTAACAAAGCTTCAAGTCTAGCAATTAATGCTTCATATTCAGCTTCATTATTCGAACAAGGAGGGCCTTCTAACTTGTACTTGAATTTTGTTGGAATTCCTTCAGGAGAAATTATGAGAACCCCAACTCCACTTCCTTCTTTGTGTGTTGAGCCATCAAAGAATAACTTCCAATGTTGGACTTCAACATAATTCAATGTGAAGTCTTCACTCACAGAGTGATCCACTATGAAGTCTGAGACTATTTGGCCTTTCATGGCTTTCAATGGCTTGAAGGCCAAATTGTATTCAGTGAGCGCTAAGGCCCATTTGCCAATTCTGCTGTGCATGATTGGCTTTGAAAGCATGTGCTTAATTACATCAAAATGAGATGAAACATAAACATCAACTGGTTTAATATAATACTTAAGTTTTGTACATGAAAAATATAAGCAGAGACATAGTTTCTCTATTGTACTATATCTAGTTTTTGCTTTATTTAAGACCCTACTATTATAATATACGGCTCTTTCGATGCCATCATTGTTTTCTTGGGCCAACATACTACCTATAGTTATATTAGAAGCATATATATACAGTCTCATAGGCTTATCCCTAGAGGACGGCGCAAGTATGAGAGGATGCATCAAACAGGCCTTGATCTTCTCGAACGCCTCTTGATGTTCTTCCTTCCATTCGAAATTCCCTTGGTTGAGACGAAGGAGTGGAGAGAATGCTTGAGTTCACCCACTCAGGTTAGATATGAATCTTCTTAAAAAGTTGATTTTACCTAAGAGGGATTGCAACTCCTTCTTTGTTGTTGGAGGTTTTGTCTCCACAATAGCCTCCGTCTTGTTCAAGTTAATTTCAATCCCCTTCTTATGGACCACAAAGCCTAGGAAGTCACCAGCCTGCACAAAAAATGCATTCTTAAGAGGGTTCATCTTTAAGCCATGTTTTCTCATTCTTTCAAATGATTGGAAAAGATGATTTAAATGATCCTCATCAGACACAGACTTCACTACTATATCATCTATATAGATCTGCATGAATGATTCAATGAAGTCATAAAATATGGTATTCATTGCTCTTTGATATGTTGCCCCAGCATTTTTTAGTCCAAAGGGCATAACTACCCACTCATAGGTGCCTAAGGCTCCTAGACATCTGAAAGCTGTTTTGGGAACATCATCTTCAGCAATGAAAATCTGATTATACCCAGAATACCCATCTAACATACTCAAGTATTCGAAACCAGAAGCTGAATCAATTAACATTTCTGCTATAAGCATGAAATATTCATCCTTAGGGATTGCAGTATTTAAATCCTTAAAATCTATGCAAATTCGTAAAGAACCATTTTTCTTAATAACATGTACTATGTTAGCAAGCCATTCAACATACCTTGTGGTCCTTATAAACTTGCATCGAAGGAGCCTTTCGATTTCCGCCTTTATTTTTGAGAGGATTGCTGGGGCGAACCTTCTAGGCATCTGTTTGATGGGCTCTTGCCATCCTTAATTGGAAGTCTGTGTTCTACCAATTCCCTCTTTAAACCAGGCATCTCGTCGTAGTCCCACACGGAGCAGTCTCTATTTTGTTAGAGCATTTCAACCACTTTGTTTTTTAGACTGGGACTGAGTTTCGCACTAATGTACGTAACTCTTCTTTCGATGCCATCTCCTATGTCAACTTCCTCCAATGGATCCTGTGCTAGCATCTTAGCGCTTGTTGACTCCGGGTCCCTTTCGAATCCTAGGGGCTCCTGATCATAAATTAAATCTAGCCTTAGATTCAGTGGTTCTGAAGTTTGTCCATCAAAGGGTGGAGACAGGTGGCTATCCCTAGGACTTGTTATTTCTATTTCTTTCTTTTTTATTTTCTTTTTATCAGTGGCTTCGATAACCACGTTTTTTATTTCGACTTCGAGAGCCGTCTTCTTTTTGTTCTCAGCCAAATAGGCCGAAATCTTTTTGAAATAAGTAGATTCCGTCATAGTTATCTTCGTTTCCCCAGCCAATTGGCCGTATGGTCGAAGTCTCTTCAGTTTCTTCAGTTTCCTATTCGTCCCACATAATCTCCCTATCCCACTGGAAGCCATTAGGACGGAGAGTCAAGGAATAAAAAGCATTCTCGTTAGGTTCAAAGTATTCTTCAGGAGGGCTACATGGCCCTATGTTGGCCATATTCCTATCAAAGTTTCTCTTGTTTACGTGATTGATTTCTGCCATGTAGTAACTCTGGTCCGCTTCTATATTCTCTACAATCCCATCATCTCTCCATATAGCTAACCTCTGGTGCATTGAGGAAGGAACTGCACCAACGCCATGAATCCACTCTCTACCAAGTAAAAGATTGTAATTTTTCTTTGCAGCAATGACCATAAACATAGTTGGCCTTGTGATAGAACCAACTGTTAAGTCAACTTGTACCACGCCCAAGGTATGTCCTACTTTTCCTTCGTAATTTGATAATACCATATTATAAGGTCTGATAACCGAGTCAAACATACATATCTTCTTCAGCATGAAACGTGGCATCAGGTTGACAGCAGCGCCACCATCTACCAGGACTTTATTCACGCCATATTGTTCCACTTTCGCTCTGATGAACAAAGGTTTCAGGTGATTCCTCATTTCAGCATCTGATCTTTCGAAGAATGCATTTTGTTCTTCGATTTCCCCATTATTCATCACATAATAACATACTGGCGTATGTTTGGCCATTTTGTAATCATCGTTCTCCTCACTTGTGTCAACTTTTGCCTCTTGATTATACTCATAAGGTAACACTGAAACCACATTGCAGTTTGCATTGAAAAAAGATTCTCCCTCTGACTCGAAATCATCTGTCATCATTTCTTCCTCATTCGCAGCCACCTTTTGCTCTTTATCTTCACCAACTTCTTTCTTAGGTGAGAAAAGCCTCCTGGATACTAGAGGTTTGCCCCCAGTCTGGACTATTGATGCTGGTTTGTTGGTGCTTGATTTTCCCACTTCCATGGACTTCGAATCTCTCTCAGCCTTCTTGTTTCTTTGATGTCTGCACCACTGGGATCGATACATAAGGTTCTTCCCTTTGTAGTTTTCCAATCTGATTTCTTCTCTTCTGTTTGTATTAAACTGCTTTTTGTATGCCATTGCAGTTCTACCACCCTAATCATAGCTTCGCCATTTTCCTTTCCCTTTGTCAGCCTTTACTTGTTGTCATCTGTCAGTAGGGATTTCTATAGGTAACTTGAAAGAAACTTTCTTTGCTCCCTTAGGATAGGGACTATCAGGCCTTATTGGCATATTTCTGCCAACATTATTAGGATTTGAAGGCATTTTGCCCTGGTAACTCCAATAGGATGCAAAAGGAATTCTTTCGAATGCCTCTATCATCTCTCTGTCATACACAGCTGCACATCTGGGACACATTAAGCATTTTTTTCCGATTTTGTGACATCGAACCAGAAATCCCAGTAAACTTTCATCAGCCTTTGGGTAAACTTTGTACAATTGGTTATCCTGTCTCCAGTTAACCCCTGTTTTCTCACGTTGAGCCCTCTCGAACTCTGCAGCAATTCTTGGGTTACATATGATACTGCATCTTGGGCATAGCAACATGTCTTGGTTTCTTTTGTGACAGTGAAACAAATACTCACGCAAGCTTGCGTCTTTCCTAGGGCAACTCCCCGTTCTCTGCTCTTTCTCCGTCTCTAAACAACGTTCAACTTCTTCCATCTCTGCATTAGGTTATTCGAGATCAACCATGTGCACTCCTAACGTCTGACCATCAGTGATCTGGACTTTTTCGAATTTTGCCCTGAGGCCCTCAGTAGCCTCTGTCAATTTTCTATCAGCAGCAAGTGGGTCATCAGCAGCCTTCATTGCATCACTAAGTATCTTCGCCTTAAGCACCTTTGGGAGGCCCTCAGTAGCCTTTGTTTTATTTTTGATTAGGATAAAGTCCCCATCTTCTTCGAATTCACTCTCCAACTCAATTTTCTTCTCAGCAATTTCCACCATATTAACATCCAGAGGTTCAGCATAATTAGTTTCCGCCATCAGCAACGGATCAGTGTCAACTTTCATTGGGTTTTTTGCTTTGTCTGAAAATTTGAGCCTGCCTTCCTTGATTGCGTTCTGAATCAAATCCCTGAAAAGAAAGCATTGTGAGGTTTTATGGCCTAAAAGGTTATGATACTTGCAAAAGCCTCTCTTCTTCCTTTGTTCCAATGGAGGGATTTTAAGATTAGGAGGTACTATTAATTGGCCATCTTTGACAAGCAAATCAAATATTTCATCACACTAAGTTATATCAAATGTATAAATTTTCTTAGGGAATTTATCATTCTTTTCATTTTCAACAGGATTCTTTCTACTAGAAGGAATCAGAACTTCGCAAGAATAAGGGGGCGCTTCCTTTAGTTCTGCAAGATCTATTTCGTTGATCGAATTTGTAAGGGTCTTGATAATTATCTAGACTTCCTTCTTCATCCTCTATATAGGCTATTCTTTCTTTTTATGATTTTTACTGGCCCTAGCCTTTTCAGCTTTTAATTTTTCTACTTGTCGAACTCTGTCTGCTAGTTGGGCTATATCTCTTAGATACTGTGTATCTAATTTCTTTCGAATGGAATAATCCAGGCCCCCAGCATCTATTTCGACCAATTCATGTTCAGGGACCACTGTAAAGCATCTAGATTTTAATAAACGGAACCTATTCAAATAATCATCTATTGGTTATGTGAATTTCCTCTTAATGCTTGCTAATTCTTTCAAACTTATCTTAGATTGACCCATGTAGAATTGTTCATGGAATAACCTCTCTAAATAAGGCAAAGTATCTATAGATCCAGGGGGGAGGGTTGTGAACCAAGTGAAAGCGTTTTTTGTTAGGGAACTTGGAAAATATTTTATCCTAGGGTTTTTATTATTTTCTAAGTCTCCTGCTTCAGTTAAATATCTTGCTATATGTTCCACTGTAGATTCACTCGTATCTCCAGCAAATTTTGTAAACATAGGAACTTTACAATCCCTGGGTAACTCCAATTGTAAAACATAATCTACAATAGGAGGCGTATAATTTGGTCTCCTGAATCCTGAGTGTAAACTATTCTGGGCCATTATTCTTTCGATCATAGTGGTTAGATTATTTTCTGCCACTAAGTTATCATTTCTAATTCTATGAACAACTTCATTTGCATTTTGGTCATTATTTACCATCATTATTCGCGTAGGTTGTTCCTCTTGTATTTCCTGAACTTCTTGTTGCCTTAATCTTGCCCCTATATTCCTCTCTTCGACCACTTGTCTAGGGGGTCGAATTTGTTCGATTGTGGGTTCTTCATTTCGAACCACTGCTAGATTTTGTCTACGTCTTGCAGGCGCATCAGGGGCACCAAAGAAATCTTCTATTCGAGCCATTTGGGCTGAATTTTCTTGGTTTGTTCTATTTATGTTCTGGATTAGAGGATTAAAGATGGCGTTCATCTCACGAGCTAAGATTCCTACCATATCATGATTGCTATCATCCATTTGTTGCCTAAGTGTTGCCTGACTATTAGTTGTAAGGGTAGGCATTTGGGCAAAGTTTCCTAGACTCTGGGTATTTGGGCTCAAATGATTCATTCCAGAACCAGACCCTTAGATTGGGGACGAAGTTGACGCATTATGTAATCCTGCCATAAACGAAGTTGGCATCCCATATGGGGGTTCCTGGGTCTAAAGGCCTCAAAACCTGGAGGCCTAGTGGTGGTCGAATACTGTTGATTCCCTATGTTTGGCAAGGTTTGCGCTGATGACACGTTTGATGGCATCTCTATTTTACTTATAGGGATTGCATTCGAACTGCCTATGGGGATGATATTAGATGCATCAATCGAACCAGAAACGATTGTGTCAGCCCCCTGTGGGGGATTTTGTCCCCCATCTTGGTTAGTTGTGTTAACCATTCTTTTGGTACGTTGTCTCTTGGATATATGTGGATTATTATTTGTTATTTTACCGCTTCTAAGGTTCATATAACGAAATACCCTCTAGACTCAGAAGATCCTAAGAAGTTTTCTAATGAATTTGACTACAGTAATTTATTATGACACCGTTCCACTGGGCGTTTCAATTTGTTTACAGTGATTTCTAGTAAACAACCGCTAGTCTTCCAATTACTAGTTACTTGCAGGATCGACTAGATTGATCCTAGGACATATGTCATAATTAAATTCCATGTTCATATTCATTGTTTTATAGGCTTGCATCTTTTAATATAGAACGTAAAACTCTTAAACTTTTCTCTAGATTTGTCTAAGAAAATGTATTGACTGGATGATAAAAGAAGGCTTCGATTTAAACTTAGAAATTTCACAATTGAATGCAAGACTGTGTAAATGCGAAATGTATAAGATATAAAAGATTCTGATAATGAAATAAAGATTTCTGGAAATCTAAAGTGTTTGAATGAAAGAACAAGACAATAAAAATAAAGTTTCTGAAAAGATAAATTTTTTAAATGAAATGTAAAGTTTTCTGGAACATAAAGTGTATAAAACGAAATGTAAAGGGAAAGAAAAAGAATTCAGAAACAAAGAGACTGTAAAGGAAAAAGAAATGTAAAATAACTTGAATTTAAATTATGAAAAGACATGATGATGTTCAATACGTACATGTAATCTTCCACTCGTTTTCCTATATCACGGTAGTTTGAGTATTTGAGATTTTTAAGTACACACGTGAACACACAAATTCTAACATTATAACACCTATTTATAGCATTTCGACCCTAACGGCCTTGCTCTAAAATTATGCCACGTTCGAAGCATGCATGCCTCTCTTGTTCACTGGCCTCGACGCGTCCTCTGCAAAGGGCGCCTATTATTTGAATTTCGAATCTCATGCTAGCGAAGTGTATTTCTGTTTCTTTCGATTCAAATTATAAGTAATTCCCTTGGACCACTCCAGCTCTTGAACTAAAACTCTTTATAATTAACACATGGAGATGTAAAATCGAAACCCACATACTGCTCGAAATCAAAAGGTTTAGAGTATCAAATCTAATTTTTCTAACCAATCATTCTCCAATTCAACATTCTTTACATTTGTCTTAACCTTTAGACTTTATCTGAAATATCTCTTTGACATCAAATATCTCTCTATCGAAATTGTCAGCTAACAAATTGCCCCTCAAGAACGTGTATTTCGATAGATATAAAGAAATACTCGTTTTTGCAACCTCATGAGGACTATACTGTACCTGATGTTACAGCTATCAACCAACTTTCTGCAAAACGTCCAATCACCATGCCTAAACGTGCAAGCATAGCAGTTATAGCTAATAATTAGCAGAAAATGTCACTTCCCTAAGAATTTCAAAAACCACCTATCTTTCTTTCCAATAAGGAGGCTACACGTATTCTACCATTTTTCCAAAGGTCAAAAATTTTCAAGAACCTCCAAAGACCCCTATAAAAGAGTTTTAGCTTCAAGAATCCAAACTTCCTTTCTCCAAATCCTTTCAATCTTCAAGCACACCCATTTCTCTCTTTTCAAAAAAAACTTTTGAAATCTTTCCTACAATGTCTTCTCCTTCTTCAGCACCATCGCCCTCATCCAAGAAATCTGGAAAGTCAAAGAATGCTCCTTCCTCCACTCACAAACCAGTGAGTAAAATCATCAACCTTGACAACCAGGAATTCATCACAACCCCCAAACTTACTCAAGAACATAAAGCTATTTACGCTTCCCAGGTAATCATTCCTACAACTGTTCTTGATAAAACCCTAGGGGTTATGGGTCCTTTGATATCTATTGAACGTCTGGAAAAAACAAAAGGATTTTTCCCCTGTTTATTTTGAAACTAAACCCATTGTTAACAAATTTGTTCCTTTAAAAACTAAAGAAGATGAGTCGGTGGTTAAAACCTCAAAAACCCTAAAAGACAAATCTTGTGAGGCAGAAACTTCAAAACCCATGAGAGAAGCCTTTAATATGGATTATGTCACCGGAAATTTTAAACCCTTTCGTTCGTGTCCCTCATCAGACCAACTGTACCAAGATTAGCTATCAAAGGTAGAAAATAAGAAATCCCAGGAATGGGAAAACCTAAGTATTTTGAATCTCATTCGAATGTCAAAGTTATGATTTAGCTATAGTCAACCTTTCTTGTTAGCATCTTTATATTTTTGGGATAGTACTTATAATACTTTTCATCTTCCCTGTGGGATGATAACACCCACCTTCTTCGACATTGCTGCCATCACTGGAATTTCCCCTATTGGGGAAGCGTTTGATCCAAATGAGGATGCAAAAAACCTCATAGATTTTGATGTCAAGAATGCTAGCTTTTCAAAATACATCAATCTCTATCATTCTGCTGAAGAAGAAGTCTTTGATAATGAACACATAGCTTTTCTGGCTTTGTGGCTATCAAAATATGTTTTCTGCAACAAATCTTTACAGGTTGCTAGCAGATTTATCACCCTTGCGAATCAGCTTCATCATGGTCGAAGGGTATGCATAAGTGAACTGTTGCTAGCAAGTCTATATGAAAGTATAGGCGCTGCAGTCTCAAAATTGAAAGCCTACAAAGCTGGCACCAATTTACTTCTTGCCGGCCCCTTTTGGCTACTTCAACTTTGGTTGAATGCCACGTTCGAACCATCTCTCTCAACCTATGGGTTAATTAACGAAGAGCACCCTGATGTTGTAAATCGAAGCATTGAGGGTACTAGGCTGCTGAAATTAACCCCAAAGGATGACAAAGAAAACTTCAGAACGTGCTTCACCAATTATATGATGATTTTCTCAAAAAGGCATAGGTTGGATTCTTCAATGGCCCCTTTTGCCACTCAAAGTTTTGGTCTAAATTGGTTCACTATGCCCCTCGAAGAAGCTATTGAGGAAGAAGTAATTAGAGACATCTGGTGTTCCTATTTGAACCCCAGACTTATAATCTCTAGAATTACACTCGTGAAGAGTCAAGTGTGCATCCTTGCTTACCAGGCCTAATTTCGTAGCCCGTCAATTCGGACTATGCCAAATTTTGCCTGAACCTCTCTTTAATAGGAAAAGGGAAATTTGTATAGCAGGAGTACCTTATTCTTTCAAGGAAGTTAAAACTCGCCAGCAACGTTATGCTGGCTTTGTTGAATTTTCATTGATCTCTTTCGAACCCTCTTTTTACATGACAAAAGACTTTTACAATTGGTGGATGGCTTATTATTTGAATAATATGTTCAGCACCCTCCAAATCCAACAACATCTGACGGCAGCTTTTTCTCTTGTGCAGGAAAGGTTTTCAAAACCCTATTTCGAACCCTCTATTTCATAAGCATTATTTGAAAAGGTTTTCAAAACACGAAAGGGTCCTTCCCAATGGGGTGACCATTTCCCTAACAATTTATTATTTTTATCCATGGGTAATATAACTTTCCAAACCAAATCATTAGTTGAAAACAACTTACTTTTAACTCTTTTGTTGTATGCTCTGGCTACTCTTTCTTTTTGTCTTCTGAAAACCTCCAAAGCATGTATCCTGGCTTCATCTATGTCTACTAATTCATTCATCATCATCTCCCAATACTGGTCAGAAGGAATCTCGTTTTGTCTTTGGATTCTTACTGACTGCAAATGTATTTCGACTGGCAACACTGCATCATGTCCAAATGTGAGTCGAAATGGGGTAGTATTTGTTGCTTCTTTAGGAGACGTTCGACATGCCCATAAAGCTTGGTCCAGAGTTTTGTGCTAATTCTTTGGCTTTCACCCCACTTGTTTCTTTATCAAACCTATTATTACTTTATTGGTTGCTTCTACTTGACCATTTGCTTGAGCGTAGTAGGGTGTTGATGTGAGCAACTTAAAACCCATTTCTTGTGCAAATTCTTGCATCTTTCGTCCTGTGAAAACTGAACCTTGATCTGTTGTAATACTTTCTGATATTCTAAACCTGTAAATTATTTGTTTTTGGATGAATTCTATGATAGCCTCTTGATCAACATTCACTAGAGGTATTGCTTCGACCCACTTTGTAAAATAATCTATACCCACAAGGATATATTTCTGTCCTTTGGACGAAGTTGGTCAAATTTCACCAATTAAATCTAATGCCCATCCCCTAAAAGGCCAAGGCTTAACAATTGAATGTAATTCACTTGCAGGAGCATGTTGGATGCCTGCATGAACTTGACATTTCTCACATCCTTTAGCAAATTCTATGCAATCCTTGAGCATAGTGGGCCAGTACATGCCATATCGAAACAGTAACCATTTCATCTTGTGACCTGCTTGATGTGCCCCACATGCCCCACTGTGTACGTTGGATAATGCTAAGTATGCTTCATTTTCTCCTAAACATTTGAGTAAGATTCCTTCTGGGGTTTTCTTGAATAGTTCGTTTCCCATTAATACATAAGACAACACTCTGTATTTGATATTTTTCTCTATATTTATTGAAGGTTCCTTTAAATAATTTATTATTGGACTTCGCCAATCTGTATCAGCCAAAGCGTCTATGCTTAACACTTCAAATTCTCTTGTATTGGCATATCCAAGTTTCAAATTTTCCAAGTCTAAAGGTGATAATTTGATAGCTATTATTCTCACTTTTACTTCAATGAGGTATTGAAGATTTTCTTTGGATATTTTATATCCTAAGGCTATTTGAGCCAAGTCATTTGCCTCTTGATTACTAATTCTGGGAATATGTTTAATGTTTACATACTCAAATCTCTTGAGTAATCTATTAGCAATAACAAAATACATGATCAAGTTTTCCTTTATGCACTTGTATTCCTTTGTTATTTGTTTGATGACCAATTCTGAGTCTCCTCTAATTTCGACCCTAGTTGCCCCCAATTCTAACAAAGCTTCAAGTCTAGCAATTAATGCTTCATATTCAGCTTCATTATTCGAACAAGGAGGGCCTTCTAACTTGTACTTGAATTTTGTTGGAATTCCTTCAGGAGAAATTATGAGAACCCCAACTCCACTTCCTTCTTTGTGTGTTGAGCCATCAAAGAATAACTTCCAATGTTGGACTTCAACATAATTCAATGTGAAGTCTTCACTCACAGAGTGATCCACTATGAAGTCTGAGACTATTTGGCCTTTCATGGCTTTCAATGGCTTGAAGGCCAAATTGTATTCAGTGAGCGCTAAGGCCCATTTGCCAATTCTGCTGTGCATGATTGGCTTTGAAAGCATGTGCTTAATTACATCAAAATGAGATGAAACATAAACATCAACTGGTTTAATATAATACTTAAGTTTTGTACATGAAAAATATAAGCAGAGACATAGTTTCTCTATTGTACTATATCTAGTTTTTGCTTTATTTAAGACCCTACTATTATAATATACGGCTCTTTCGATGCCATCATTGTTTTCTTGGGCCAACATACTACCTATAGTTATATTAGAAGCATATATATACAGTCTCATAGGCTTATCCCTAGAGGACGGCGCAAGTATGAGAGGATGCATCAAACAGGCCTTGATCTTCTCGAACGCCTCTTGATGTTCTTCCTTCCATTCGAAATTCCCTTGGTTGAGACGAAGGAGTGGAGAGAATGCTTGAGTTCACCCACTCAGGTTAGATATGAATCTTCTTAAAAAGTTGATTTTACCTAAGAGGGATTGCAACTCCTTCTTTGTTGTTGGAGGTTTTGTCTCCACAATAGCCTCCGTCTTGTTCAAGTTAATTTCAATCCCCTTCTTATGGACCACAAAGCCTAGGAAGTCACCAGCCTGCACAAAAAATGCATTCTTAAGAGGGTTCATCTTTAAGCCATGTTTTCTCATTCTTTCAAATGATTGGAAAAGATGATTTAAATGATCCTCATCAGACACAGACTTCACTACTATATCATCTATATAGATCTGCATGAATGATTCAATGAAGTCATAAAATATGGTATTCATTGCTCTTTGATATGTTGCCCCAGCATTTTTTAGTCCAAAGGGCATAACTACCCACTCATAGGTGCCTAAGGCTCCTAGACATCTGAAAGCTGTTTTGGGAACATCATCTTCAGCAATGAAAATCTGATTATACCCAGAATACCCATCTAACATACTCAAGTATTCGAAACCAGAAGCTGAATCAATTAACATTTCTGCTATAAGCATGAAATATTCATCCTTAGGGATTGCAGTATTTAAATCCTTAAAATCTATGCAAATTCGTAAAGAACCATTTTTCTTAATAACATGTACTATGTTAGCAAGCCATTCAACATACCTTGTGGTCCTTATAAACTTGCATCGAAGGAGCCTTTCGATTTCCGCCTTTATTTTTGAGAGGATTGCTGGGGCGAACCTTCTAGGCATCTGTTTGATGGGCTCTTGCCATCCTTAATTGGAAGTCTGTGTTCTACCAATTCCCTCTTTAAACCAGGCATCTCGTCGTAGTCCCACACGGAGCAGTCTCTATTTTGTTAGAGCATTTCAACCACTTTGTTTTTTAGACTGGGACTGAGTTTCGCACTAATGTACGTAACTCTTCTTTCGATGCCATCTCCTATGTCAACTTCCTCCAATGGATCCTGTGCTAGCATCTTAGCGCTTGTTGACTCCGGGTCCCTTTCGAATCCTAGGGGCTCCTGATCATAAATTAAATCTAGCCTTAGATTCAGTGGTTCTGAAGTTTGTCCATCAAAGGGTGGAGACAGGTGGCTATCCCTAGGACTTGTTATTTCTATTTCTTTCTTTTTTATTTTCTTTTTATCAGTGGCTTCGATAACCACGTTTTTTATTTCGACTTCGAGAGCCGTCTTCTTTTTGTTCTCAGCCAAATAGGCCGAAATCTTTTTGAAATAAGTAGATTCCGTCATAGTTATCTTCGTTTCCCCAGCCAATTGGCCGTATGGTCGAAGTCTCTTCAGTTTCTTCAGTTTCCTATTCGTCCCACATAATCTCCCTATCCCACTGGAAGCCATTAGGACGGAGAGTCAAGGAATAAAAAGCATTCTCGTTAGGTTCAAAGTATTCTTCAGGAGGGCTACATGGCCCTATGTTGGCCATATTCCTATCAAAGTTTCTCTTGTTTACGTGATTGATTTCTGCCATGTAGTAACTCTGGTCCGCTTCTATATTCTCTACAATCCCATCATCTCTCCATATAGCTAACCTCTGGTGCATTGAGGAAGGAACTGCACCAACGCCATGAATCCACTCTCTACCAAGTAAAAGATTGTAATTTTTCTTTGCAGCAATGACCATAAACATAGTTGGCCTTGTGATAGAACCAACTGTTAAGTCAACTTGTACCACGCCCAAGGTATGTCCTACTTTTCCTTCGTAATTTGATAATACCATATTATAAGGTCTGATAACCGAGTCAAACATACATATCTTCTTCAGCATGAAACGTGGCATCAGGTTGACAGCAGCGCCACCATCTACCAGGACTTTATTCACGCCATATTGTTCCACTTTCGCTCTGATGAACAAAGGTTTCAGGTGATTCCTCATTTCAGCATCTGATCTTTCGAAGAATGCATTTTGTTCTTCGATTTCCCCATTATTCATCACATAATAACATACTGGCGTATGTTTGGCCATTTTGTAATCATCGTTCTCCTCACTTGTGTCAACTTTTGCCTCTTGATTATACTCATAAGGTAACACTGAAACCACATTGCAGTTTGCATTGAAAAAAGATTCTCCCTCTGACTCGAAATCATCTGTCATCATTTCTTCCTCATTCGCAGCCACCTTTTGCTCTTTATCTTCACCAACTTCTTTCTTAGGTGAGAAAAGCCTCCTGGATACTAGAGGTTTGCCCCCAGTCTGGACTATTGATGCTGGTTTGTTGGTGCTTGATTTTCCCACTTCCATGGACTTCGAATCTCTCTCAGCCTTCTTGTTTCTTTGATGTCTGCACCACTGGGATCGATACATAAGGTTCTTCCCTTTGTAGTTTTCCAATCTGATTTCTTCTCTTCTGTTTGTATTAAACTGCTTTTTGTATGCCATTGCAGTTCTACCACCCTAATCATAGCTTCGCCATTTTCCTTTCCCTTTGTCAGCCTTTACTTGTTGTCATCTGTCAGTAGGGATTTCTATAGGTAACTTGAAAGAAACTTTCTTTGCTCCCTTAGGATAGGGACTATCAGGCCTTATTGGCATATTTCTGCCAACATTATTAGGATTTGAAGGCATTTTGCCCTGGTAACTCCAATAGGATGCAAAAGGAATTCTTTCGAATGCCTCTATCATCTCTCTGTCATACACAGCTGCACATCTGGGACACATTAAGCATTTTTTTCCGATTTTGTGACATCGAACCAGAAATCCCAGTAAACTTTCATCAGCCTTTGGGTAAACTTTGTACAATTGGTTATCCTGTCTCCAGTTAACCCCTGTTTTCTCACGTTGAGCCCTCTCGAACTCTGCAGCAATTCTTGGGTTACATATGATACTGCATCTTGGGCATAGCAACATGTCTTGGTTTCTTTTGTGACAGTGAAACAAATACTCACGCAAGCTTGCGTCTTTCCTAGGGCAACTCCCCGTTCTCTGCTCTTTCTCCGTCTCTAAACAACGTTCAACTTCTTCCATCTCTGCATTAGGTTATTCGAGATCAACCATGTGCACTCCTAACGTCTGACCATCAGTGATCTGGACTTTTTCGAATTTTGCCCTGAGGCCCTCAGTAGCCTCTGTCAATTTTCTATCAGCAGCAAGTGGGTCATCAGCAGCCTTCATTGCATCACTAAGTATCTTCGCCTTAAGCACCTTTGGGAGGCCCTCAGTAGCCTTTGTTTTATTTTTGATTAGGATAAAGTCCCCATCTTCTTCGAATTCACTCTCCAACTCAATTTTCTTCTCAGCAATTTCCACCATATTAACATCCAGAGGTTCAGCATAATTAGTTTCCGCCATCAGCAACGGATCAGTGTCAACTTTCATTGGGTTTTTTGCTTTGTCTGAAAATTTGAGCCTGCCTTCCTTGATTGCGTTCTGAATCAAATCCCTGAAAAGAAAGCATTGTGAGGTTTTATGGCCTAAAAGGTTATGATACTTGCAAAAGCCTCTCTTCTTCCTTTGTTCCAATGGAGGGATTTTAAGATTAGGAGGTACTATTAATTGGCCATCTTTGACAAGCAAATCAAATATTTCATCACACTAAGTTATATCAAATGTATAAATTTTCTTAGGGAATTTATCATTCTTTTCATTTTCAACAGGATTCTTTCTACTAGAAGGAATCAGAACTTCGCAAGAATAAGGGGGCGCTTCCTTTAGTTCTGCAAGATCTATTTCGTTGATCGAATTTGTAAGGGTCTTGATAATTATCTAGACTTCCTTCTTCATCCTCTATATAGGCTATTCTTTCTTTTTATGATTTTTACTGGCCCTAGCCTTTTCAGCTTTTAATTTTTC
Source organism: Vicia sativa (assembly GCA_021764765.1). Lineage (NCBI taxonomy): Eukaryota > Viridiplantae > Streptophyta > Magnoliopsida > Fabales > Fabaceae > Vicia > Vicia sativa. The sequence continues at coordinate 205,954,027 of CM038795.1, read as the reverse complement.
TACTTGTCGAACTCTGTCTGCTAGTTGGGCTATATCTCTTAGATACTGTGTATCTAATTTCTTTCGAATGGAATAATCCAGGCCCCCAGCATCTATTTCGACCAATTCATGTTCAGGGACCACTGTAAAGCATCTAGATTTTAATAAACGGAACCTATTCAAATAATCATCTATTGGTTATGTGAATTTCCTCTTAATGCTTGCTAATTCTTTCAAACTTATCTTAGATTGACCCATGTAGAATTGTTCATGGAATAACCTCTCTAAATAAGGCAAAGTATCTATAGATCCAGGGGGGAGGGTTGTGAACCAAGTGAAAGCGTTTTTTGTTAGGGAACTTGGAAAATATTTTATCCTAGGGTTTTTATTATTTTCTAAGTCTCCTGCTTCAGTTAAATATCTTGCTATATGTTCCACTGTAGATTCACTCGTATCTCCAGCAAATTTTGTAAACATAGGAACTTTACAATCCCTGGGTAACTCCAATTGTAAAACATAATCTACAATAGGAGGCGTATAATTTGGTCTCCTGAATCCTGAGTGTAAACTATTCTGGGCCATTATTCTTTCGATCATAGTGGTTAGATTATTTTCTGCCACTAAGTTATCATTTCTAATTCTATGAACAACTTCATTTGCATTTTGGTCATTATTTACCATCATTATTCGCGTAGGTTGTTCCTCTTGTATTTCCTGAACTTCTTGTTGCCTTAATCTTGCCCCTATATTCCTCTCTTCGACCACTTGTCTAGGGGGTCGAATTTGTTCGATTGTGGGTTCTTCATTTCGAACCACTGCTAGATTTTGTCTACGTCTTGCAGGCGCATCAGGGGCACCAAAGAAATCTTCTATTCGAGCCATTTGGGCTGAATTTTCTTGGTTTGTTCTATTTATGTTCTGGATTAGAGGATTAAAGATGGCGTTCATCTCACGAGCTAAGATTCCTACCATATCATGATTGCTATCATCCATTTGTTGCCTAAGTGTTGCCTGACTATTAGTTGTAAGGGTAGGCATTTGGGCAAAGTTTCCTAGACTCTGGGTATTTGGGCTCAAATGATTCATTCCAGAACCAGACCCTTAGATTGGGGACGAAGTTGACGCATTATGTAATCCTGCCATAAACGAAGTTGGCATCCCATATGGGGGTTCCTGGGTCTAAAGGCCTCAAAACCTGGAGGCCTAGTGGTGGTCGAATACTGTTGATTCCCTATGTTTGGCAAGGTTTGCGCTGATGACACGTTTGATGGCATCTCTATTTTACTTATAGGGATTGCATTCGAACTGCCTATGGGGATGATATTAGATGCATCAATCGAACCAGAAACGATTGTGTCAGCCCCCTGTGGGGGATTTTGTCCCCCATCTTGGTTAGTTGTGTTAACCATTCTTTTGGTACGTTGTCTCTTGGATATATGTGGATTATTATTTGTTATTTTACCGCTTCTAAGGTTCATATAACGAAATACCCTCTAGACTCAGAAGATCCTAAGAAGTTTTCTAATGAATTTGACTACAGTAATTTATTATGACACCGTTCCACTGGGCGTTTCAATTTGTTTACAGTGATTTCTAGTAAACAACCGCTAGTCTTCCAATTACTAGTTACTTGCAGGATCGACTAGATTGATCCTAGGACATATGTCATAATTAAATTCCATGTTCATATTCATTGTTTTATAGGCTTGCATCTTTTAATATAGAACGTAAAACTCTTAAACTTTTCTCTAGATTTGTCTAAGAAAATGTATTGACTGGATGATAAAAGAAGGCTTCGATTTAAACTTAGAAATTTCACAATTGAATGCAAGACTGTGTAAATGCGAAATGTATAAGATATAAAAGATTCTGATAATGAAATAAAGATTTCTGGAAATCTAAAGTGTTTGAATGAAAGAACAAGACAATAAAAATAAAGTTTCTGAAAAGATAAATTTTTTAAATGAAATGTAAAGTTTTCTGGAACATAAAGTGTATAAAACGAAATGTAAAGGGAAAGAAAAAGAATTCAGAAACAAAGAGACTGTAAAGGAAAAAGAAATGTAAAATAACTTGAATTTAAATTATGAAAAGACATGATGATGTTCAATACGTACATGTTATCTTCCACTTGTTTCCCTATATCACGGTAGTTTGAGTATTTGAGATTTTTTAGTACACAAGTGAACACACAAATTCTAACATTAGAACACCTATTTATAGCATTTCGACCCTAACGGCCTTGCTCTAAAATTATGCCACGTTCGAAGCATGCATGCCTCTCTTGTTCACTGGCCTCGACGCGTCCTCTGCAAAGGGCGCCTATTATTTGAATTTCGAATCTCATGCTAGCGAAGTGTATTTCTGTTTCTTTCGATTCAAATTATAAGTAATTCCCTTGGACCACTCCAGCTCTTGAACTAAAACTCTTTATAATTAACACATGGAGATGTAAAATCGAAACCCACATACTGCTCGAAATCAAAAGGTTTAGAGTATCAAATCTAATTTTTCTAACCAATCATTCTCCAATTCAACATTCTTTACATTTGTCTTAACCTTTAGACTTTATCTGAAATATCTCTTTGACATCAAATATCTCTCTATCGAAATTGTCAGCTAACAAATTGCCCCTCAAGAACGTGTATTTCGATAGATATAAAGAAATACTCGTTTTTGCAACCTCATGAGGACTATACTGTACCTGATGTTACAGCTATCAACCAACTTTCTGCAAAACGTCCAATCACCATGCCTAAACGTGCAAGCATAGCAGTTATAGCTAATAATTAGCAGAAAATGTCACTTCCCTAAGAATTTCAAAAACCACCTATCTTTCTTTCCAATAAGGAGGCTACACGTATTCTACCATTTTTCCAAAGGTCAAAAATTTTCAAGAACCTCCAAAGACCCCTATAAAAGAGTTTTAGCTTCAAGAATCCAAACTTCCTTTCTCCAAATCCTTTCAATCTTCAAGCACACCCATTTCTCTCTTTTCAAAAAAAACTTTTGAAATCTTTCCTACAATGTCTTCTCCTTCTTCAGCACCATCGCCCTCATCCAAGAAATCTGGAAAGTCAAAGAATGCTCCTTCCTCCACTCACAAACCAGTGAGTAAAATCATCAACCTTGACAACCAGGAATTCATCACAACCCCCAAACTTACTCAAGAACATAAAGCTATTTACGCTTCCCAGGTAATCATTCCTACAACTGTTCTTGATAAAACCCTAGGGGTTATGGGTCCTTTGATATCTATTGAACGTCTGGAAAAAACAAAAGGATTTTTCCCTGTTTATTTTGAAACTAAACCCATTGTTAACAAATTTGTTCCTTTAAAAACTAAAGAAGATGAGTCGGTGGTTAAAACCTCAAAAACCCTAAAAGACAAATCTTGTGAGGCAGAAACTTCAAAACCCATGAGAGAAGCCTTTAATATGGATTATGTCACCGGAAATTTTAAACCCTTTCGTTCGTGTCCCTCATCAGACCAACTGTACCAAGATTAGCTATCAAAGGTAGAAAATAAGAAATCCCAGGAATGGGAAAACCTAAGTATTTTGAATCTCATTCGAATGTCAAAGTTATGATTTAGCTATAGTCAACCTTTCTTGTTAGCATCTTTATATTTTTGGGATAGTACTTATAATACTTTTCATCTTCCCTGTGGGATGATAACACCCACCTTCTTCGACATTGCTGCCATCACTGGAATTTCCCCTATTGGGGAAGCGTTTGATCCAAATGAGGATGCAAAAAACCTCATAGATTTTGATGTCAAGAATGCTAGCTTTTCAAAATACATCAATCTCTATCATTCTGCTGAAGAAGAAGTCTTTGATAATGAACACATAGCTTTTCTGGCTTTGTGGCTATCAAAATATGTTTTCTGCAACAAATCTTTACAGGTTGCTAGCAGATTTATCACCCTTGCGAATCAGCTTCATCATGGTCGAAGGGTATGCATAAGTGAACTGTTGCTAGCAAGTCTATATGAAAGTATAGGCGCTGCAGTCTCAAAATTGAAAGCCTACAAAGCTGGCACCAATTTACTTCTTGCCGGCCCCTTTTGGCTACTTCAACTTTGGTTGAATGCCACGTTCGAACCATCTCTCTCAACCTATGGGTTAATTAACGAAGAGCACCCTGATGTTGTAAATCGAAGCATTGAGGGTACTAGGCTGCTGAAATTAACCCCAAAGGATGACAAAGAAAACTTCAGAACGTGCTTCACCAATTATATGATGATTTTCTCAAAAAGGCATAGGTTGGATTCTTCAATGGCCCCTTTTGCCACTCAAAGTTTTGGTCTAAATTGGTTCACTATGCCCCTCGAAGAAGCTATTGAGGAAGAAGTAATTAGAGACATCTGGTGTTCCTATTTGAACCCCAGACTTATAATCTCTAGAATTACACTCGTGAAGAGTCAAGTGTGCATCCTTGCTTACCAGCCTAATTTCGTAGCCCGTCAATTCGGACTATGCCAAATTTTGCCTGAACCTCTCTTTAATAGGAAAAGGGAAATTTGTATAGCAGGAGTACCTTATTCTTTCAAGGAAGTTAAAACTCGCCAGCAACGTTATGCTGGCTTTGTTGAATTTTCATTGATCTCTTTCGAACCCTCTTTTTACATGACAAAAGACTTTTACAATTGGTGGATGGCTTATTATTTGAATAATATGTTCAGCACCCTCCAAATCCAACAACATCTGACGGCAGCTTTTTCTCTTGTGCAGGGAAAGGTTTTCAAAACCCTATTTCGAACCCTCTATTTCATAAGCATTATTTGAAAAGGTTTTCAAAACACGAAAAGGGTCCTTCCCAATGGGGTGACCATTTCCCTAACAATTTATTATTTTTATCCATGGGTAATATAACTTTCCAAACCAAATCATTAGTTGAAAACAACTTACTTTTAACTCTTTTGTTGTATGCTCTGGCTACTCTTTCTTTTTGTCTTCTGAAAACCTCCAAAGCATGTATCCTGGCTTCATCTATGTCTACTAATTCATTCATCATCATCTCCCAATACTGGTCAGAAGGAATCTCGTTTTGTCTTTGGATTCTTACTGACTGCAAATGTATTTCGACTGGCAACACTGCATCATGTCCAAATGTGAGTCGAAATGGGGTAGTATTTGTTGCTTCTTTAGGAGACGTTCGACATGCCCATAAAGCTTGGTCCAGAGTTTTGTGCTAATTCTTTGGCTTTCACCCCACTTGTTTCTTTATCAAACCTATTATTACTTTATTGGTTGCTTCTACTTGACCATTTGCTTGAGCGTAGTAGGGTGTTGATGTGAGCAACTTAAAACCCATTTCTTGTGCAAATTCTTGCATCTTTCGTCCTGTGAAAACTGAACCTTGATCTGTTGTAATACTTTCTGATATTCTAAACCTGTAAATTATTTGTTTTTGGATGAATTCTATGATAGCCTCTTGATCAACATTCACTAGAGGTATTGCTTCGACCCACTTTGTAAAATAATCTATACCCACAAGGATATATTTCTGTCCTTTGGACGAAGTTGGTCAAATTTCACCAATTAAATCTAATGCCCATCCCCTAAAAGGCCAAGGCTTAACAATTGAATGTAATTCACTTGCAGGAGCATGTTGGATGCCTGCATGAACTTGACATTTCTCACATCCTTTAGCAAATTCTATGCAATCCTTGAGCATAGTGGGCCAGTACATGCCATATCGAAACAGTAACCATTTCATCTTGTGACCTGCTTGATGTGCCCCACATGCCCCACTGTGTACGTTGGATAATGCTAAGTATGCTTCATTTTCTCCTAAACATTTGAGTAAGATTCCTTCTGGGGTTTTCTTGAATAGTTCGTTTCCCATTAATACATAAGACAACACTCTGTATTTGATATTTTTCTCTATATTTATTGAAGGTTCCTTTAAATAATTTATTATTGGACTTCGCCAATCTGTATCAGCCAAAGCGTCTATGCTTAACACTTCAAATTCTCTTGTATTGGCATATCCAAGTTTCAAATTTTCCAAGTCTAAAGGTGATAATTTGATAGCTATTATTCTCACTTTTACTTCAATGAGGTATTGAAGATTTTCTTTGGATATTTTATATCCTAAGGCTATTTGAGCCAAGTCATTTGCCTCTTGATTACTAATTCTGGGAATATGTTTAATGTTTACATACTCAAATCTCTTGAGTAATCTATTAGCAATAACAAAATACATGATCAAGTTTTCCTTTATGCACTTGTATTCCTTTGTTATTTGTTTGATGACCAATTCTGAGTCTCCTCTAATTTCGACCCTAGTTGCCCCCAATTCTAACAAAGCTTCAAGTCTAGCAATTAATGCTTCATATTCAGCTTCATTATTCGAACAAGGAGGGCCTTCTAACTTGTACTTGAATTTTGTTGGAATTCCTTCAGGAGAAATTATGAGAACCCCAACTCCACTTCCTTCTTTGTGTGTTGAGCCATCAAAGAATAACTTCCAATGTTGGACTTCAACATAATTCAATGTGAAGTCTTCACTCACAGAGTGATCCACTATGAAGTCTGAGACTATTTGGCCTTTCATGGCTTTCAATGGCTTGAAGGCCAAATTGTATTCAGTGAGCGCTAAGGCCCATTTGCCAATTCTGCTGTGCATGATTGGCTTTGAAAGCATGTGCTTAATTACATCAAAATGAGATGAAACATAAACATCAACTGGTTTAATATAATACTTAAGTTTTGTACATGAAAAATATAAGCAGAGACATAGTTTCTCTATTGTACTATATCTAGTTTTTGCTTTATTTAAGACCCTACTATTATAATATACGGCTCTTTCGATGCCATCATTGTTTTCTTGGGCCAACATACTACCTATAGTTATATTAGAAGCATATATATACAGTCTCATAGGCTTATCCCTAGAGGACGGCGCAAGTATGAGAGGATGCATCAAACAGGCCTTGATCTTCTCGAACGCCTCTTGATGTTCTTCCTTCCATTCGAAATTCCCTTGGTTGAGACGAAGGAGTGGAGAGAATGCTTGAGTTCACCCACTCAGGTTAGATATGAATCTTCTTAAAAAGTTGATTTTACCTAAGAGGGATTGCAACTCCTTCTTTGTTGTTGGAGGTTTTGTCTCCACAATAGCCTCCGTCTTGTTCAAGTTAATTTCAATCCCCTTCTTATGGACCACAAAGCCTAGGAAGTCACCAGCCTGCACAAAAAATGCATTCTTAAGAGGGTTCATCTTTAAGCCATGTTTTCTCATTCTTTCAAATGATTGGAAAAGATGATTTAAATGATCCTCATCAGACACAGACTTCACTACTATATCATCTATATAGATCTGCATGAATGATTCAATGAAGTCATAAAATATGGTATTCATTGCTCTTTGATATGTTGCCCCAGCATTTTTTAGTCCAAAGGGCATAACTACCCACTCATAGGTGCCTAAGGCTCCTAGACATCTGAAAGCTGTTTTGGGAACATCATCTTCAGCAATGAAAATCTGATTATACCCAGAATACCCATCTAACATACTCAAGTATTCGAAACCAGAAGCTGAATCAATTAACATTTCTGCTATAAGCATGAAATATTCATCCTTAGGGATTGCAGTATTTAAATCCTTAAAATCTATGCAAATTCGTAAAGAACCATTTTTCTTAATAACATGTACTATGTTAGCAAGCCATTCAACATACCTTGTGGTCCTTATAAACTTGCATCGAAGGAGCCTTTCGATTTCCGCCTTTATTTTTGAGAGGATTGCTGGGGCGAACCTTCTAGGCATCTGTTTGATGGGCTCTTGCCATCCTTAATTGGAAGTCTGTGTTCTACCAATTCCCTCTTTAAACCAGGCATCTCGTCGTAGTCCCACACGGAGCAGTCTCTATTTTGTTAGAGCATTTCAACCACTTTGTTTTTTAGACTGGGACTGAGTTTCGCACTAATGTACGTAACTCTTCTTTCGATGCCATCTCCTATGTCAACTTCCTCCAATGGATCCTGTGCTAGCATCTTAGCGCTTGTTGACTCCGGGTCCCTTTCGAATCCTAGGGGCTCCTGATCATAAATTAAATCTAGCCTTAGATTCAGTGGTTCTGAAGTTTGTCCATCAAAGGGTGGAGACAGGTGGCTATCCCTAGGACTTGTTATTTCTATTTCTTTCTTTTTTATTTTCTTTTTATCAGTGGCTTCGATAACCACGTTTTTTATTTCGACTTCGAGAGCCGTCTTCTTTTTGTTCTCAGCCAAATAGGCCGAAATCTTTTTGAAATAAGTAGATTCCGTCATAGTTATCTTCGTTTCCCCAGCCAATTGGCCGTATGGTCGAAGTCTCTTCAGTTTCTTCAGTTTCCTATTCGTCCCACATAATCTCCCTATCCCACTGGAAGCCATTAGGACGGAGAGTCAAGGAATAAAAAGCATTCTCGTTAGGTTCAAAGTATTCTTCAGGAGGGCTACATGGCCCTATGTTGGCCATATTCCTATCAAAGTTTCTCTTGTTTACGTGATTGATTTCTGCCATGTAGTAACTCTGGTCCGCTTCTATATTCTCTACAATCCCATCATCTCTCCATATAGCTAACCTCTGGTGCATTGAGGAAGGAACTGCACCAACGCCATGAATCCACTCTCTACCAAGTAAAAGATTGTAATTTTTCTTTGCAGCAATGACCATAAACATAGTTGGCCTTGTGATAGAACCAACTGTTAAGTCAACTTGTACCACGCCCAAGGTATGTCCTACTTTTCCTTCGTAATTTGATAATACCATATTATAAGGTCTGATAACCGAGTCAAACATACATATCTTCTTCAGCATGAAACGTGGCATCAGGTTGACAGCAGCGCCACCATCTACCAGGACTTTATTCACGCCATATTGTTCCACTTTCGCTCTGATGAACAAAGGTTTCAGGTGATTCCTCATTTCAGCATCTGATCTTTCGAAGAATGCATTTTGTTCTTCGATTTCCCCATTATTCATCACATAATAACATACTGGCGTATGTTTGGCCATTTTGTAATCATCGTTCTCCTCACTTGTGTCAACTTTTGCCTCTTGATTATACTCATAAGGTAACACTGAAACCACATTGCAGTTTGCATTGAAAAAAGATTCTCCCTCTGACTCGAAATCATCTGTCATCATTTCTTCCTCATTCGCAGCCACCTTTTGCTCTTTATCTTCACCAACTTCTTTCTTAGGTGAGAAAAGCCTCCTGGATACTAGAGGTTTGCCCCCAGTCTGGACTATTGATGCTGGTTTGTTGGTGCTTGATTTTCCCACTTCCATGGACTTCGAATCTCTCTCAGCCTTCTTGTTTCTTTGATGTCTGCACCACTGGGATCGATACATAAGGTTCTTCCCTTTGTAGTTTTCCAATCTGATTTCTTCTCTTCTGTTTGTATTAAACTGCTTTTTGTATGCCATTGCAGTTCTACCACCCTAATCATAGCTTCGCCATTTTCCTTTCCCTTTGTCAGCCTTTACTTGTTGTCATCTGTCAGTAGGGATTTCTATAGGTAACTTGAAAGAAACTTTCTTTGCTCCCTTAGGATAGGGACTATCAGGCCTTATTGGCATATTTCTGCCAACATTATTAGGATTTGAAGGCATTTTGCCCTGGTAACTCCAATAGGATGCAAAAGGAATTCTTTCGAATGCCTCTATCATCTCTCTGTCATACACAGCTGCACATCTGGGACACATTAAGCATTTTTTTCCGATTTTGTGACATCGAACCAGAAATCCCAGTAAACTTTCATCAGCCTTTGGGTAAACTTTGTACAATTGGTTATCCTGTCTCCAGTTAACCCCTGTTTTCTCACGTTGAGCCCTCTCGAACTCTGCAGCAATTCTTGGGTTACATATGATACTGCATCTTGGGCATAGCAACATGTCTTGGTTTCTTTTGTGACAGTGAAACAAATACTCACGCAAGCTTGCGTCTTTCCTAGGGCAACTCCCCGTTCTCTGCTCTTTCTCCGTCTCTAAACAACGTTCAACTTCTTCCATCTCTGCATTAGGTTATTCGAGATCAACCATGTGCACTCCTAACGTCTGACCATCAGTGATCTGGACTTTTTCGAATTTTGCCCTGAGGCCCTCAGTAGCCTCTGTCAATTTTCTATCAGCAGCAAGTGGGTCATCAGCAGCCTTCATTGCATCACTAAGTATCTTCGCCTTAAGCACCTTTGGGAGGCCCTCAGTAGCCTTTGTTTTATTTTTGATTAGGATAAAGTCCCCATCTTCTTCGAATTCACTCTCCAACTCAATTTTCTTCTCAGCAATTTCCACCATATTAACATCCAGAGGTTCAGCATAATTAGTTTCCGCCATCAGCAACGGATCAGTGTCAACTTTCATTGGGTTTTTTGCTTTGTCTGAAAATTTGAGCCTGCCTTCCTTGATTGCGTTCTGAATCAAATCCCTGAAAAGAAAGCATTGTGAGGTTTTATGGCCTAAAAGGTTATGATACTTGCAAAAGCCTCTCTTCTTCCTTTGTTCCAATGGAGGGATTTTAAGATTAGGAGGTACTATTAATTGGCCATCTTTGACAAGCAAATCAAATATTTCATCACACTAAGTTATATCAAATGTATAAATTTTCTTAGGGAATTTATCATTCTTTTCATTTTCAACAGGATTCTTTCTACTAGAAGGAATCAGAACTTCGCAAGAATAAGGGGGCGCTTCCTTTAGTTCTGCAAGATCTATTTCGTTGATCGAATTTGTAAGGGTCTTGATAATTATCTAGACTTCCTTCTTCATCCTCTATATAGGCTATTCTTTCTTTTTATGATTTTTACTGGCCCTAGCCTTTTCAGCTTTTAATTTTTCTACTTGTCGAACTCTGTCTGCTAGTTGGGCTATATCTCTTAGATACTGTGTATCTAATTTCTTTCGAATGGAATAATCCAGGCCCCCAGCATCTATTTCGACCAATTCATGTTCAGGGACCACTGTAAAGCATCTAGATTTTAATAAACGGAACCTATTCAAATAATCATCTATTGGTTATGTGAATTTCCTCTTAATGCTTGCTAATTCTTTCAAACTTATCTTAGATTGACCCATGTAGAATTGTTCATGGAATAACCTCTCTAAATAAGGCAAAGTATCTATAGATCCAGGGGGGAGGGTTGTGAACCAAGTGAAAGCGTTTTTTGTTAGGGAACTTGGAAAATATTTTATCCTAGGGTTTTTATTATTTTCTAAGTCTCCTGCTTCAGTTAAATATCTTGCTATATGTTCCACTGTAGATTCACTCGTATCTCCAGCAAATTTTGTAAACATAGGAACTTTACAATCCCTGGGTAACTCCAATTGTAAAACATAATCTACAATAGGAGGCGTATAATTTGGTCTCCTGAATCCTGAGTGTAAACTATTCTGGGCCATTATTCTTTCGATCATAGTGGTTAGATTATTTTCTGCCACTAAGTTATCATTTCTAATTCTATGAACAACTTCATTTGCATTTTGGTCATTATTTACCATCATTATTCGCGTAGGTTGTTCCTCTTGTATTTCCTGAACTTCTTGTTGCCTTAATCTTGCCCCTATATTCCTCTCTTCGACCACTTGTCTAGGGGGTCGAATTTGTTCGATTGTGGGTTCTTCATTTCGAACCACTGCTAGATTTTGTCTACGTCTTGCAGGCGCATCAGGGGCACCAAAGAAATCTTCTATTCGAGCCATTTGGGCTGAATTTTCTTGGTTTGTTCTATTTATGTTCTGGATTAGAGGATTAAAGATGGCGTTCATCTCACGAGCTAAGATTCCTACCATATCATGATTGCTATCATCCATTTGTTGCCTAAGTGTTGCCTGACTATTAGTTGTAAGGGTAGGCATTTGGGCAAAGTTTCCTAGACTCTGGGTATTTGGGCTCAAATGATTCATTCCAGAACCAGACCCTTAGATTGGGGACGAAGTTGACGCATTATGTAATCCTGCCATAAACGAAGTTGGCATCCCATATGGGGGTTCCTGGGTCTAAAGGCCTCAAAACCTGGAGGCCTAGTGGTGGTCGAATACTGTTGATTCCCTATGTTTGGCAAGGTTTGCGCTGATGACACGTTTGATGGCATCTCTATTTTACTTATAGGGATTGCATTCGAACTGCCTATGGGGATGATATTAGATGCATCAATCGAACCAGAAACGATTGTGTCAGCCCCCTGTGGGGGATTTTGTCCCCCATCTTGGTTAGTTGTGTTAACCATTCTTTTGGTACGTTGTCTCTTGGATATATGTGGATTATTATTTGTTATTTTACCGCTTCTAAGGTTCATATAACGAAATACCCTCTAGACTCAGAAGATCCTAAGAAGTTTTCTAATGAATTTGACTACAGTAATTTATTATGACACCGTTCCACTGGGCGTTTCAATTTGTTTACAGTGATTTCTAGTAAACAACCGCTAGTCTTCCAATTACTAGTTACTTGCAGGATCGACTAGATTGATCCTAGGACATATGTCATAATTAAATTCCATGTTCATATTCATTGTTTTATAGGCTTGCATCTTTTAATATAGAACGTAAAACTCTTAAACTTTTCTCTAGATTTGTCTAAGAAAATGTATTGACTGGATGATAAAAGAAGGCTTCGATTTAAACTTAGAAATTTCACAATTGAATGCAAGACTGTGTAAATGCGAAATGTATAAGATATAAAAGATTCTGATAATGAAATAAAGATTTCTGGAAATCTAAAGTGTTTGAATGAAAGAACAAGACAATAAAAATAAAGTTTCTGAAAAGATAAATTTTTTAAATGAAATGTAAAGTTTTCTGGAACATAAAGTGTATAAAACGAAATGTAAAGGGAAAGCAAAAGGATTTAGAAACAAAGAGATTGTAAAGGCAAAAGAAATGTAAAATAACTTGAATTTAAATTATGAAAAGACATGATGATGTTCAATACGTACATGTTATCTTCCACTTGTTTCCCTATATCACGGTAGTTTGAGTATTTGAGATTTTTTAGTACACAAGTGAACACACAAATTCTAACATTAGAACACCTATTTATAGCATTTCGACCCTAACGGCCTTGCTCTAAAATTACGCCACGTTCGAAGCATGCATGCCTCTCTCGTTCACTGGCCTCCACGCGTCCTCTGCAAAGGGCGCCTATTATTTGAATTTCGAATCTCATGCTAGCGAAGTGTATTTCTGTTTCTTTCGATTCAAATTATAAGTAATTCCCTTGGACCACTCCAGCTCTTGAACTAAAACTCTTTATAATTAACACATGGAGATGTAAAATCGAAACCCACATACTGCTCGAAATCAAAAGGTTTAGAGTATCAAATCTAATTTTTCTAACCAATCATTCTCCAATTCAACATTCTTTACATTTGTCTTAACCTTTAGACTTTATCTGAAATATCTCTTTGACATCAAATATCTCTCTATCGAAATTGTCAGCTAACAAATTGCCCCTCAAGAACGTGTATTTCGATAGATATAAAGAAATACTCGTTTTTGCAACCTCATGAGGACTATACTGTACCTGATGTTACAGCTATCAACCAACTTTCTGCAAAACGTCCAATCACCATGCCTAAACGTGCAAGCATAGCAGTTATAGCTAATAATTAGCAGAAAATGTCACTTCCCTAAGAATTTCAAAAACCACCTATCTTTCTTTCCAATAAGGAGGCTACACGTATTCTACCATTTTTCCAAAGGTCAAAAATTTTCAAGAACCTCCAAAGACCCCTATAAAAGAGTTTTAGCTTCAAGAATCCAAACTTCCTTTCTCCAAATCCTTTCAATCTTCAAGCACACCCATTTCTCTCTTTTCAAAAAAAACTTTTGAAATCTTTCCTACAATGTCTTCTCCTTCTTCAGCACCATCGCCCTCATCCAAGAAATCTGGAAAGTCAAAGAATGCTCCTTCCTCCACTCACAAACCAGTGAGTAAAATCATCAACCTTGACAACCAGGAATTCATCACAACCCCCAAACTTACTCAAGAACATAAAGCTATTTACGCTTCCCAGGTAATCATTCCTACAACTGTTCTTGATAAAACCCTAGGGGTTATGGGTCCTTTGATATCTATTGAACGTCTGGAAAAAACAAAAGGATTTTTCCCTGTTTATTTTGAAACTAAACCCATTGTTAACAAATTTGTTCCTTTAAAAACTAAAGAAGATGAGTCGGTGGTTAAAACCTCAAAAACCCTAAAAGACAAATCTTGTGAGGCAGAAACTTCAAAACCCATGAGAGAAGCCTTTAATATGGATTATGTCACCGGAAATTTTAAACCCTTTCGTTCGTGTCCCTCATCAGACCAACTGTACCAAGATTAGCTATCAAAGGTAGAAAATAAGAAATCCCAGGAATGGGAAAACCTAAGTATTTTGAATCTCATTCGAATGTCAAAGTTATGATTTAGCTATAGTCAACCTTTCTTGTTAGCATCTTTATATTTTTGGGATAGTACTTATAATACTTTTCATCTTCCCTGTGGGATGATAACACCCACCTTCTTCGACATTGCTGCCATCACTGGAATTTCCCCTATTGGGGAAGCGTTTGATCCAAATGAGGATGCAAAAAACCTCATAGATTTTGATGTCAAGAATGCTAGCTTTTCAAAATACATCAATCTCTATCATTCTGCTGAAGAAGAAGTCTTTGATAATGAACACATAGCTTTTCTGGCTTTGTGGCTATCAAAATATGTTTTCTGCAACAAATCTTTACAGGTTGCTAGCAGATTTATCACCCTTGCGAATCAGCTTCATCATGGTCGAAGGGTATGCATAAGTGAACTGTTGCTAGCAAGTCTATATGAAAGTATAGGCGCTGCAGTCTCAAAATTGAAAGCCTACAAAGCTGGCACCAATTTACTTCTTGCCGGCCCCTTTTGGCTACTTCAACTTTGGTTGAATGCCACGTTCGAACCATCTCTCTCAACCTATGGGTTAATTAACGAAGAGCACCCTGATGTTGTAAATCGAAGCATTGAGGGTACTAGGCTGCTGAAATTAACCCCAAAGGATGACAAAGAAAACTTCAGAACGTGCTTCACCAATTATATGATGATTTTCTCAAAAAGGCATAGGTTGGATTCTTCAATGGCCCCTTTTGCCACTCAAAGTTTTGGTCTAAATTGGTTCACTATGCCCCTCGAAGAAGCTATTGAGGAAGAAGTAATTAGAGACATCTGGTGTTCCTATTTGAACCCCAGACTTATAATCTCTAGAATTACACTCGTGAAGAGTCAAGTGTGCATCCTTGCTTACCAGCCTAATTTCGTAGCCCGTCAATTCGGACTATGCCAAATTTTGCCTGAACCTCTCTTTAATAGGAAAAGGGAAATTTGTATAGCAGGAGTACCTTATTCTTTCAAGGAAGTTAAAACTCGCCAGCAACGTTATGCTGGCTTTGTTGAATTTTCATTGATCTCTTTCGAACCCTCTTTTTACATGACAAAAGACTTTTACAATTGGTGGATGGCTTATTATTTGAATAATATGTTCAGCACCCTCCAAATCCAACAACATCTGACGGCAGCTTTTTCTCTTGTGCAGGAAAGGTTTTCAAAACCCTATTTCGAACCCTCTATTTCATAAGCATTATTTGAAAAGGTTTTCAAAACACGAAAGGGTCCTTCCCAATGGGGTGACCATTTCCCTAACAATTTATTATTTTTATCCATGGGTAATATAACTTTCCAAACCAAATCATTAGTTGAAAACAACTTACTTTTAACTCTTTTGTTGTATGCTCTGGCTACTCTTTCTTTTTGTCTTCTGAAAACCTCCAAAGCATGTATCCTGGCTTCATCTATGTCTACTAATTCATTCATCATCATCTCCCAATACTGGTCAGAAGGAATCTCGTTTTGTCTTTGGATTCTTACTGACTGCAAATGTATTTCGACTGGCAACACTGCATCATGTCCAAATGTGAGTCGAAATGGGGTAGTATTTGTTGCTTCTTTAGGAGACGTTCGACATGCCCATAAAGCTTGGTCCAGAGTTTTTGTGCTAATTCTTTGGCTTTCACCCCACTTGTTTCTTTATCAAACCTATTATTACTTTATTGGTTGCTTCTACTTGACCATTTGCTTGAGCGTAGTAGGGTGTTGATGTGAGCAACTTAAAACCCATTTCTTGTGCAAATTCTTGCATCTTTCGTCCTGTGAAAACTGAACCTTGATCTGTTGTAATACTTTCTGATATTCTAAACCTGTAAATTATTTGTTTTTGGATGAATTCTATGATAGCCTCTTGATCAACATTCACTAGAGGTATTGCTTCGACCCACTTTGTAAAATAATCTATACCCACAAGGATATATTTCTGTCCTTTGGACGAAGTTGGTCAAATTTCACCAATTAAATCTAATGCCCATCCCTTAAAAGGCCAAGGCTTAACAATTGAATGTAATTCACTTGCAGGAGCATGTTGGATGCCTGCATGAACTTGACATTTCTCACATCCTTTAGCAAATTCTATGCAATCCTTGAGCATAGTGGGCCAGTACATGCCATATCGAAACAGTAACCATTTCATCTTGTGACCTGCTTGATGTGCCCCACATGCCCCACTGTGTACGTTGGATAATGCTAAGTATGCTTCATTTTCTCCTAAACATTTGAGTAAGATTCCTTCTGGGGTTTTCTTGAATAGTTCGTTTCCCATTAATACATAAGACAACACTCTGTATTTGATATTTTTCTCTATATTTATTGAAGGTTCCTTTAAATAATTTATTATTGACTTAGCCAATCTGTATCAGCCAAAGCGTCTATGCTTAACACTTCAAATTCTCTTGTATTGGCATATCCAAGTTTCAAATTTTCCAAGTCTAAAGGTGATAATTTGATAGCTATTATTCTCACTTTTACTTCAATGAGGTATTGAAGATTTTCTTTGGATATTTTATATCCTAAGGCTATTTGAGCCAAGTCATTTGCCTCTTGATTACTAATTCTGGGAATATGTTTAATGTTTACATACTCAAATCTCTTGAGTAATCTATTAGCAATAACAAAATACATGATCAAGTTTTCCTTTATGCACTTGTATTCCTTTGTTATTTGTTTGATGACCAATTCTGAGTCTCCTCTAATTTCGACCCTAGTTGCCCCCAATTCTAACAAAGCTTCAAGTCTAGCAATTAATGCTTCATATTCAGCTTCATTATTCGAACAAGGAGGGCCTTCTAACTTGTACTTGAATTTTGTTGGAATTCCTTCAGGAGAAATTATGAGAACCCCAACTCCACTTCCTTCTTTGTGTGTTGAGCCATCAAAGAATAACTTCCAATGTTGGACTTCAACATAATTCAATGTGAAGTCTTCACTCACAGAGTGATCCACTATGAAGTCTGAGACTATTTGGCCTTTCATGGCTTTCAATGGCTTGAAGGCCAAATTGTATTCAGTGAGCGCTAAGGCCCATTTGCCAATTCTGCTGTGCATGATTGGCTTTGAAAGCATGTGCTTAATTACATCAAAATGAGATGAAACATAAACATCAACTGGTTTAATATAATACTTAAGTTTTGTACATGAAAAATATAAGCAGAGACATAGTTTCTCTATTGTACTATATCTAGTTTTTGCTTTATTTAAGACCCTACTATTATAATATACGGCTCTTTCGATGCCATCATTGTTTTCTTGGGCCAACATACTACCTATAGTTATATTAGAAGCATATATATACAGTCTCATAGGCTTATCCCTAGAGGACGGCGCAAGTATGAGAGGATGCATCAAACAGGCCTTGATCTTCTCGAACGCCTCTTGATGTTCTTCCTTCCATTCGAAATTCCCTTGGTTGAGACGAAGGAGTGGAGAGAATGCTTGAGTTCACCCACTCAGGTTAGATATGAATCTTCTTAAAAAGTTGATTTTACCTAAGAGGGATTGCAACTCCTTCTTTGTTGTTGGAGGTTTTGTCTCCACAATAGCCTCCGTCTTGTTCAAGTTAATTTCAATCCCCTTCTTATGGACCACAAAGCCTAGGAAGTCACCAGCCTGCACAAAAAATGCATTCTTAAGAGGGTTCATCTTTAAGCCATGTTTTCTCATTCTTTCAAATGATTGGAAAAGATGATTTAAATGATCCTCATCAGACACAGACTTCACTACTATATCATCTATATAGATCTGCATGAATGATTCAATGAAGTCATAAAATATGGTATTCATTGCTCTTTGATATGTTGCCCCAGCATTTTTTAGTCCAAAGGGCATAACTACCCACTCATAGGTGCCTAAGGCTCCTAGACATCTGAAAGCTGTTTTGGGAACATCATCTTCAGCAATGAAAATCTGATTATACCCAGAATACCCATCTAACATACTCAAGTATTCGAAACCAGAAGCTGAATCAATTAACATTTCTGCTATAAGCATGAAATATTCATCCTTAGGGATTGCAGTATTTAAATCCTTAAAATCTATGCAAATTCGTAAAGAACCATTTTTCTTAATAACATGTACTATGTTAGCAAGCCATTCAACATACCTTGTGGTCCTTATAAACTTGCATCGAAGGAGCCTTTCGATTTCCGCCTTTATTTTTGAGAGGATTGCTGGGGCGAACCTTCTAGGCATCTGTTTGATGGGCTCTTGCCATCCTTAATTGGAAGTCTGTGTTCTACCAATTCCCTCTTTAAACCAGGCATCTCGTCGTAGTCCCACACGGAGCAGTCTCTATTTTGTTAGAGCATTTCAACCACTTTGTTTTTTAGACTGGGACTGAGTTTCGCACTAATGTACGTAACTCTTCTTTCGATGCCATCTCCTATGTCAACTTCCTCCAATGGATCCTGTGCTAGCATCTTAGCGCTTGTTGACTCCGGGTCCCTTTCGAATCCTAGGGGCTCCTGATCATAAATTAAATCTAGCCTTAGATTCAGTGGTTCTGAAGTTTGTCCATCAAAGGGTGGAGACAGGTGGCTATCCCTAGGACTTGTTATTTCTATTTCTTTCTTTTTTATTTTCTTTTTATCAGTGGCTTCGATAACCACGTTTTTTATTTCGACTTCGAGAGCCGTCTTCTTTTTGTTCTCAGCCAAATAGGCCGAAATCTTTTTGAAATAAGTAGATTCCGTCATAGTTATCTTCGTTTCCCCAGCCAATTGGCCGTATGGTCGAAGTCTCTTCAGTTTCTTCAGTTTCCTATTCGTCCCACATAATCTCCCTATCCCACTGGAAGCCATTAGGACGGAGAGTCAAGGAATAAAAAGCATTCTCGTTAGGTTCAAAGTATTCTTCAGGAGGGCTACATGGCCCTATGTTGGCCATATTCCTATCAAAGTTTCTCTTGTTTACGTGATTGATTTCTGCCATGTAGTAACTCTGGTCCGCTTCTATATTCTCTACAATCCCATCATCTCTCCATATAGCTAACCTCTGGTGCATTGAGGAAGGAACTGCACCAACGCCATGAATCCACTCTCTACCAAGTAAAAGATTGTAATTTTTCTTTGCAGCAATGACCATAAACATAGTTGGCCTTGTGATAGAACCAACTGTTAAGTCAACTTGTACCACGCCCAAGGTATGTCCTACTTTTCCTTCGTAATTTGATAATACCATATTATAAGGTCTGATAACCGAGTCAAACATACATATCTTCTTCAGCATGAAACGTGGCATCAGGTTGACAGCAGCGCCACCATCTACCAGGACTTTATTCACGCCATATTGTTCCACTTTCGCTCTGATGAACAAAGGTTTCAGGTGATTCCTCATTTCAGCATCTGATCTTTCGAAGAATGCATTTTGTTCTTCGATTTCCCCATTATTCATCACATAATAACATACTGGCGTATGTTTGGCCATTTTGTAATCATCGTTCTCCTCACTTGTGTCAACTTTTGCCTCTTGATTATACTCATAAGGTAACACTGAAACCACATTGCAGTTTGCATTGAAAAAAGATTCTCCCTCTGACTCGAAATCATCTGTCATCATTTCTTCCTCATTCGCAGCCACCTTTTGCTCTTTATCTTCACCAACTTCTTTCTTAGGTGAGAAAAGCCTCCTGGATACTAGAGGTTTGCCCCCAGTCTGGACTATTGATGCTGGTTTGTTGGTGCTTGATTTTCCCACTTCCATGGACTTCGAATCTCTCTCAGCCTTCTTGTTTCTTTGATGTCTGCACCACTGGGATCGATACATAAGGTTCTTCCCTTTGTAGTTTTCCAATCTGATTTCTTCTCTTCTGTTTGTATTAAACTGCTTTTTGTATGCCATTGCAGTTCTACCACCCTAATCATAGCTTCGCCATTTTCCTTTCCCTTTGTCAGCCTTTACTTGTTGTCATCTGTCAGTAGGGATTTCTATAGGTAACTTGAAAGAAACTTTCTTTGCTCCCTTAGGATAGGGACTATCAGGCCTTATTGGCATATTTCTGCCAACATTATTAGGATTTGAAGGCATTTTGCCCTGGTAACTCCAATAGGATGCAAAAGGAATTCTTTCGAATGCCTCTATCATCTCTCTGTCATACACAGCTGCACATCTGGGACACATTAAGCATTTTTTTCCGATTTTGTGACATCGAACCAGAAATCCCAGTAAACTTTCATCAGCCTTTGGGTAAACTTTGTACAATTGGTTATCCTGTCTCCAGTTAACCCCTGTTTTCTCACGTTGAGCCCTCTCGAACTCTGCAGCAATTCTTGGGTTACATATGATACTGCATCTTGGGCATAGCAACATGTCTTGGTTTCTTTTGTGACAGTGAAACAAATACTCACGCAAGCTTGCGTCTTTCCTAGGGCAACTCCCCGTTCTCTGCTCTTTCTCCGTCTCTAAACAACGTTCAACTTCTTCCATCTCTGCATTAGGTTATTCGAGATCAACCATGTGCACTCCTAACGTCTGACCATCAGTGATCTGGACTTTTTCGAATTTTGCCCTGAGGCCCTCAGTAGCCTCTGTCAATTTTCTATCAGCAGCAAGTGGGTCATCAGCAGCCTTCATTGCATCACTAAGTATCTTCGCCTTAAGCACCTTTGGGAGGCCCTCAGTAGCCTTTGTTTTATTTTTGATTAGGATAAAGTCCCCATCTTCTTCGAATTCACTCTCCAACTCAATTTTCTTCTCAGCAATTTCCACCATATTAACATCCAGAGGTTCAGCATAATTAGTTTCCGCCATCAGCAACGGATCAGTGTCAACTTTCATTGGGTTTTTTGCTTTGTCTGAAAATTTGAGCCTGCCTTCCTTGATTGCGTTCTGAATCAAATCCCTGAAAAGAAAGCATTGTGAGGTTTTATGGCCTAAAAGGTTATGATACTTGCAAAAGCCTCTCTTCTTCCTTTGTTCCAATGGAGGGATTTTAAGATTAGGAGGTACTATTAATTGGCCATCTTTGACAAGCAAATCAAATATTTCATCACACTAAGTTATATCAAATGTATAAATTTTCTTAGGGAATTTATCATTCTTTTCATTTTCAACAGGATTCTTTCTACTAGAAGGAATCAGAACTTCGCAAGAATAAGGGGGCGCTTCCTTTAGTTCTGCAAGATCTATTTCGTTGATCGAATTTGTAAGGGTCTTGATAATTATCTAGACTTCCTTCTTCATCCTCTATATAGGCTATTCTTTCTTTTTATGATTTTTACTGGCCCTAGCCTTTTCAGCTTTTAATTTTTCTACTTGTCGAACTCTGTCTGCTAGTTGGGCTATATCTCTTAGATACTGTGTATCTAATTTCTTTCGAATGGAATAATCCAGGCCCCCAGCATCTATTTCGACCAATTCATGTTCAGGGACCACTGTAAAGCATCTAGATTTTAATAAACGGAACCTATTCAAATAATCATCTATTGGTTATGTGAATTTCCTCTTAATGCTTGCTAATTCTTTCAAACTTATCTTAGATTGACCCATGTAGAATTGTTCATGGAATAACCTCTCTAAATAAGGCAAAGTATCTATAGATCCAGGGGGGAGGGTTGTGAACCAAGTGAAAGCGTTTTTTGTTAGGGAACTTGGAAAATATTTTATCCTAGGGTTTTTATTATTTTCTAAGTCTCCTGCTTCAGTTAAATATCTTGCTATATGTTCCACTGTAGATTCACTCGTATCTCCAGCAAATTTTGTAAACATAGGAACTTTACAATCCCTGGGTAACTCCAATTGTAAAACATAATCTACAATAGGAGGCGTATAATTTGGTCTCCTGAATCCTGAGTGTAAACTATTCTGGGCCATTATTCTTTCGATCATAGTGGTTAGATTATTTTCTGCCACTAAGTTATCATTTCTAATTCTATGAACAACTTCATTTGCATTTTGGTCATTATTTACCATCATTATTCGCGTAGGTTGTTCCTCTTGTATTTCCTGAACTTCTTGTTGCCTTAATCTTGCCCCTATATTCCTCTCTTCGACCACTTGTCTAGGGGGTCGAATTTGTTCGATTGTGGGTTCTTCATTTCGAACCACTGCTAGATTTTGTCTACGTCTTGCAGGCGCATCAGGGGCACCAAAGAAATCTTCTATTCGAGCCATTTGGGCTGAATTTTCTTGGTTTGTTCTATTTATGTTCTGGATTAGAGGATTAAAGATGGCGTTCATCTCACGAGCTAAGATTCCTACCATATCATGATTGCTATCATCCATTTGTTGCCTAAGTGTTGCCTGACTATTAGTTGTAAGGGTAGGCATTTGGGCAAAGTTTCCTAGACTCTGGGTATTTGGGCTCAAATGATTCATTCCAGAACCAGACCCTTAGATTGGGGACGAAGTTGACGCATTATGTAATCCTGCCATAAACGAAGTTGGCATCCCATATGGGGGTTCCTGGGTCTAAAGGCCTCAAAACCTGGAGGCCTAGTGGTGGTCGAATACTGTTGATTCCCTATGTTTGGCAAGGTTTGCGCTGATGACACGTTTGATGGCATCTCTATTTTACTTATAGGGATTGCATTCGAACTGCCTATGGGGATGATATTAGATGCATCAATCGAACCAGAAACGATTGTGTCAGCCCCCTGTGGGGGATTTTGTCCCCCATCTTGGTTAGTTGTGTTAACCATTCTTTTGGTACGTTGTCTCTTGGATATATGTGGATTATTATTTGTTATTTTACCGCTTCTAAGGTTCATATAACGAAATACCCTCTAGACTCAGAAGATCCTAAGAAGTTTTCTAATGAATTTGACTACAGTAATTTATTATGACACCGTTCCACTGGGCGTTTCAATTTGTTTACAGTGATTTCTAGTAAACAACCGCTAGTCTTCCAATTACTAGTTACTTGCAGGATCGACTAGATTGATCCTAGGACATATGTCATAATTAAATTCCATGTTCATATTCATTGTTTTATAGGCTTGCATCTTTTAATATAGAACGTAAAACTCTTAAACTTTTCTCTAGATTTGTCTAAGAAAATGTATTGACTGGATGATAAAAGAAGGCTTCGATTTAAACTTAGAAATTTCACAATTGAATGCAAGACTGTGTAAATGCGAAATGTATAAGATATAAAAGATTCTGATAATGAAATAAAGATTTCTGGAAATCTAAAGTGTTTGAATGAAAGAACAAGACAATAAAAATAAAGTTTCTGAAAAGATAAATTTTTTAAATGAAATGTAAAGTTTTCTGGAACATAAAGTGTATAAAACGAAATGTAAAGGGAAAGCAAAAGGATTTAGAAACAAAGAGATTGTAAAGGCAAAAGAAATGTAAAATAACTTGAATTTAAATTATGAAAAGACATGATGATGTTCAATACGTACATGTAATCTTCCACTCGTTTTCCTATATCACGGTAGTTTGAGTATTTGAGATTTTTAAGTACACACGTGAACACACAAATTCTAACATTATAACACCTATTTATAGCATTTCGACCCTAACGGCCTTGCTCTAAAATTACGCCACGTTCGAAGCATGCATGCCTCTCTCGTTCACTGGCCTCCACGCGTCCTCTGCAAAGGGCGCCTATTATTTGAATTTCGAATCTCATGCTAGCGAAGTGTATTTCTGTTTCTTTCGATTCAAATTATAAGTAATTCCCTTGGACCACTCCAGCTCTTGAACTAAAACTCTTTATAATTAACACATGGAGATGTAAAATCGAAACCCACATACTGCTCGAAATCAAAAGGTTTAGAGTATCAAATCTAATTTTTCTAACCAATCATTCTCCAATTCAACATTCTTTACATTTGTCTTAACCTTTAGACTTTATCTGAAATATCTCTTTGACATCAAATATCTCTCTATCGAAATTGTCAGCTAACAAATTGCCCCTCAAGAACGTGTATTTCGATAGATATAAAGAAATACTCGTTTTTGCAACCTCATGAGGACTATACTGTACCTGATGTTACAGCTATCAACCAACTTTCTGCAAAACGTCCAATCACCATGCCTAAACGTGCAAGCATAGCAGTTATAGCTAATAATTAGCAGAAAATGTCACTTCCCTAAGAATTTCAAAAACCACCTATCTTTCTTTCCAATAAGGAGGCTACACGTATTCTACCATTTTTCCAAAGGTCAAAAATTTTCAAGAACCTCCAAAGACCCCTATAAAAGAGTTTTAGCTTCAAGAATCCAAACTTCCTTTCTCCAAATCCTTTCAATCTTCAAGCACACCCATTTCTCTCTTTTCAAAAAAAACTTTTGAAATCTTTCCTACAATGTCTTCTCCTTCTTCAGCACCATCGCCCTCATCCAAGAAATCTGGAAAGTCAAAGAATGCTCCTTCCTCCACTCACAAACCAGTGAGTAAAATCATCAACCTTGACAACCAGGAATTCATCACAACCCCCAAACTTACTCAAGAACATAAAGCTATTTACGCTTCCCAGGTAATCATTCCTACAACTGTTCTTGATAAAACCCTAGGGGTTATGGGTCCTTTGATATCTATTGAACGTCTGGAAAAAACAAAAGGATTTTTCCCTGTTTATTTTGAAACTAAACCCATTGTTAACAAATTTGTTCCTTTAAAAACTAAAGAAGATGAGTCGGTGGTTAAAACCTCAAAAACCCTAAAAGACAAATCTTGTGAGGCAGAAACTTCAAAACCCATGAGAGAAGCCTTTAATATGGATTATGTCACCGGAAATTTTAAACCCTTTCGTTCGTGTCCCTCATCAGACCAACTGTACCAAGATTAGCTATCAAAGGTAGAAAATAAGAAATCCCAGGAATGGGAAAACCTAAGTATTTTGAATCTCATTCGAATGTCAAAGTTATGATTTAGCTATAGTCAACCTTTCTTGTTAGCATCTTTATATTTTTGGGATAGTACTTATAATACTTTTCATCTTCCCTGTGGGATGATAACACCCACCTTCTTCGACATTGCTGCCATCACTGGAATTTCCCCTATTGGGGAAGCGTTTGATCCAAATGAGGATGCAAAAAACCTCATAGATTTTGATGTCAAGAATGCTAGCTTTTCAAAATACATCAATCTCTATCATTCTGCTGAAGAAGAAGTCTTTGATAATGAACACATAGCTTTTCTGGCTTTGTGGCTATCAAAATATGTTTTCTGCAACAAATCTTTACAGGTTGCTAGCAGATTTATCACCCTTGCGAATCAGCTTCATCATGGTCGAAGGGTATGCATAAGTGAACTGTTGCTAGCAAGTCTATATGAAAGTATAGGCGCTGCAGTCTCAAAATTGAAAGCCTACAAAGCTGGCACCAATTTACTTCTTGCCGGCCCCTTTTGGCTACTTCAACTTTGGTTGAATGCCACGTTCGAACCATCTCTCTCAACCTATGGGTTAATTAACGAAGAGCACCCTGATGTTGTAAATCGAAGCATTGAGGGTACTAGGCTGCTGAAATTAACCCCAAAGGATGACAAAGAAAACTTCAGAACGTGCTTCACCAATTATATGATGATTTTCTCAAAAAGGCATAGGTTGGATTCTTCAATGGCCCCTTTTGCCACTCAAAGTTTTGGTCTAAATTGGTTCACTATGCCCCTCGAAGAAGCTATTGAGGAAGAAGTAATTAGAGACATCTGGTGTTCCTATTTGAACCCCAGACTTATAATCTCTAGAATTACACTCGTGAAGAGTCAAGTGTGCATCCTTGCTTACCAGCCTAATTTCGTAGCCCGTCAATTCGGACTATGCCAAATTTTGCCTGAACCTCTCTTTAATAGGAAAAGGGAAATTTGTATAGCAGGAGTACCTTATTCTTTCAAGGAAGTTAAAACTCGCCAGCAACGTTATGCTGGCTTTGTTGAATTTTCATTGATCTCTTTCGAACCCTCTTTTTACATGACAAAAGACTTTTACAATTGGTGGATGGCTTATTATTTGAATAATATGTTCAGCACCCTCCAAATCCAACAACATCTGACGGCAGCTTTTTCTCTTGTGCAGGAAAGGTTTTCAAAACCCTATTTCGAACCCTCTATTTCATAAGCATTATTTGAAAAGGTTTTCAAAACACGAAAGGGTCCTTCCCAATGGGGTGACCATTTCCCTAACAATTTATTATTTTTATCCATGGGTAATATAACTTTCCAAACCAAATCATTAGTTGAAAACAACTTACTTTTAACTCTTTTGTTGTATGCTCTGGCTACTCTTTCTTTTTGTCTTCTGAAAACCTCCAAAGCATGTATCCTGGCTTCATCTATGTCTACTAATTCATTCATCATCATCTCCCAATACTGGTCAGAAGGAATCTCGTTTTGTCTTTGGATTCTTACTGACTGCAAATGTATTTCGACTGGCAACACTGCATCATGTCCAAATGTGAGTCGAAATGGGGTAGTATTTGTTGCTTCTTTAGGAGACGTTCGACATGCCCATAAAGCTTGGTCCAGAGTTTTGTGCTAATTCTTTGGCTTTCACCCCACTTGTTTCTTTATCAAACCTATTATTACTTTATTGGTTGCTTCTACTTGACCATTTGCTTGAGCGTAGTAGGGTGTTGATGTGAGCAACTTAAAACCCATTTCTTGTGCAAATTCTTGCATCTTTCGTCCTGTGAAAACTGAACCTTGATCTGTTGTAATACTTTCTGATATTCTAAACCTGTAAATTATTTGTTTTTGGATGAATTCTATGATAGCCTCTTGATCAACATTCACTAGAGGTATTGCTTCGACCCACTTTGTAAAATAATCTATACCCACAAGGATATATTTCTGTCCTTTGGACGAAGTTGGTCAAATTTCACCAATTAAATCTAATGCCCATCCCCTAAAAGGCCAAGGCTTAACAATTGAATGTAATTCACTTGCAGGAGCATGTTGGATGCCTGCATGAACTTGACATTTCTCACATCCTTTAGCAAATTCTATGCAATCCTTGAGCATAGTGGGCCAGTACATGCCATATCGAAACAGTAACCATTTCATCTTGTGACCTGCTTGATGTGCCCCACATGCCCCACTGTGTACGTTGGATAATGCTAAGTATGCTTCATTTTCTCCTAAACATTTGAGTAAGATTCCTTCTGGGGTTTTCTTGAATAGTTCGTTTCCCATTAATACATAAGACAACACTCTGTATTTGATATTTTTCTCTATATTTATTGAAGGTTCCTTTAAATAATTTATTATTGGACTTCGCCAATCTGTATCAGCCAAAGCGTCTATGCTTAACACTTCAAATTCTCTTGTATTGGCATATCCAAGTTTCAAATTTTCCAAGTCTAAAGGTGATAATTTGATAGCTATTATTCTCACTTTTACTTCAATGAGGTATTGAAGATTTTCTTTGGATATTTTATATCCTAAGGCTATTTGAGCCAAGTCATTTGCCTCTTGATTACTAATTCTGGGAATATGTTTAATGTTTACATACTCAAATCTCTTGAGTAATCTATTAGCAATAACAAAATACATGATCAAGTTTTCCTTTATGCACTTGTATTCCTTTGTTATTTGTTTGATGACCAATTCTGAGTCTCCTCTAATTTCGACCCTAGTTGCCCCCAATTCTAACAAAGCTTCAAGTCTAGCAATTAATGCTTCATATTCAGCTTCATTATTCGAACAAGGAGGGCCTTCTAACTTGTACTTGAATTTTGTTGGAATTCCTTCAGGAGAAATTATGAGAACCCCAACTCCACTTCCTTCTTTGTGTGTTGAGCCATCAAAGAATAACTTCCAATGTTGGACTTCAACATAATTCAATGTGAAGTCTTCACTCACAGAGTGATCCACTATGAAGTCTGAGACTATTTGGCCTTTCATGGCTTTCAATGGCTTGAAGGCCAAATTGTATTCAGTGAGCGCTAAGGCCCATTTGCCAATTCTGCTGTGCATGATTGGCTTTGAAAGCATGTGCTTAATTACATCAAAATGAGATGAAACATAAACATCAACTGGTTTAATATAATACTTAAGTTTTGTACATGAAAAATATAAGCAGAGACATAGTTTCTCTATTGTACTATATCTAGTTTTTGCTTTATTTAAGACCCTACTATTATAATATACGGCTCTTTCGATGCCATCATTGTTTTCTTGGGCCAACATACTACCTATAGTTATATTAGAAGCATATATATACAGTCTCATAGGCTTATCCCTAGAGGACGGCGCAAGTATGAGAGGATGCATCAAACAGGCCTTGATCTTCTCGAACGCCTCTTGATGTTCTTCCTTCCATTCGAAATTCCCTTGGTTGAGACGAAGGAGTGGAGAGAATGCTTGAGTTCACCCACTCAGGTTAGATATGAATCTTCTTAAAAAGTTGATTTTACCTAAGAGGGATTGCAACTCCTTCTTTGTTGTTGGAGGTTTTGTCTCCACAATAGCCTCCGTCTTGTTCAAGTTAATTTCAATCCCCTTCTTATGGACCACAAAGCCTAGGAAGTCACCAGCCTGCACAAAAAATGCATTCTTAAGAGGGTTCATCTTTAAGCCATGTTTTCTCATTCTTTCAAATGATTGGAAAAGATGATTTAAATGATCCTCATCAGACACAGACTTCACTACTATATCATCTATATAGATCTGCATGAATGATTCAATGAAGTCATAAAATATGGTATTCATTGCTCTTTGATATGTTGCCCCAGCATTTTTTAGTCCAAAGGGCATAACTACCCACTCATAGGTGCCTAAGGCTCCTAGACATCTGAAAGCTGTTTTGGGAACATCATCTTCAGCAATGAAAATCTGATTATACCCAGAATACCCATCTAACATACTCAAGTATTCGAAACCAGAAGCTGAATCAATTAACATTTCTGCTATAAGCATGAAATATTCATCCTTAGGGATTGCAGTATTTAAATCCTTAAAATCTATGCAAATTCGTAAAGAACCATTTTTCTTAATAACATGTACTATGTTAGCAAGCCATTCAACATACCTTGTGGTCCTTATAAACTTGCATCGAAGGAGCCTTTCGATTTCCGCCTTTATTTTTGAGAGGATTGCTGGGGCGAACCTTCTAGGCATCTGTTTGATGGGCTCTTGCCATCCTTAATTGGAAGTCTGTGTTCTACCAATTCCCTCTTTAAACCAGGCATCTCGTCGTAGTCCCACACGGAGCAGTCTCTATTTTGTTAGAGCATTTCAACCACTTTGTTTTTTAGACTGGGACTGAGTTTCGCACTAATGTACGTAACTCTTCTTTCGATGCCATCTCCTATGTCAACTTCCTCCAATGGATCCTGTGCTAGCATCTTAGCGCTTGTTGACTCCGGGTCCCTTTCGAATCCTAGGGGCTCCTGATCATAAATTAAATCTAGCCTTAGATTCAGTGGTTCTGAAGTTTGTCCATCAAAGGGTGGAGACAGGTGGCTATCCCTAGGACTTGTTATTTCTATTTCTTTCTTTTTTATTTTCTTTTTATCAGTGGCTTCGATAACCACGTTTTTTATTTCGACTTCGAGAGCCGTCTTCTTTTTGTTCTCAGCCAAATAGGCCGAAATCTTTTTGAAATAAGTAGATTCCGTCATAGTTATCTTCGTTTCCCCAGCCAATTGGCCGTATGGTCGAAGTCTCTTCAGTTTCTTCAGTTTCCTATTCGTCCCACATAATCTCCCTATCCCACTGGAAGCCATTAGGACGGAGAGTCAAGGAATAAAAAGCATTCTCGTTAGGTTCAAAGTATTCTTCAGGAGGGCTACATGGCCCTATGTTGGCCATATTCCTATCAAAGTTTCTCTTGTTTACGTGATTGATTTCTGCCATGTAGTAACTCTGGTCCGCTTCTATATTCTCTACAATCCCATCATCTCTCCATATAGCTAACCTCTGGTGCATTGAGGAAGGAACTGCACCAACGCCATGAATCCACTCTCTACCAAGTAAAAGATTGTAATTTTTCTTTGCAGCAATGACCATAAACATAGTTGGCCTTGTGATAGAACCAACTGTTAAGTCAACTTGTACCACGCCCAAGGTATGTCCTACTTTTCCTTCGTAATTTGATAATACCATATTATAAGGTCTGATAACCGAGTCAAACATACATATCTTCTTCAGCATGAAACGTGGCATCAGGTTGACAGCAGCGCCACCATCTACCAGGACTTTATTCACGCCATATTGTTCCACTTTCGCTCTGATGAACAAAGGTTTCAGGTGATTCCTCATTTCAGCATCTGATCTTTCGAAGAATGCATTTTGTTCTTCGATTTCCCCATTATTCATCACATAATAACATACTGGCGTATGTTTGGCCATTTTGTAATCATCGTTCTCCTCACTTGTGTCAACTTTTGCCTCTTGATTATACTCATAAGGTAACACTGAAACCACATTGCAGTTTGCATTGAAAAAAGATTCTCCCTCTGACTCGAAATCATCTGTCATCATTTCTTCCTCATTCGCAGCCACCTTTTGCTCTTTATCTTCACCAACTTCTTTCTTAGGTGAGAAAAGCCTCCTGGATACTAGAGGTTTGCCCCCAGTCTGGACTATTGATGCTGGTTTGTTGGTGCTTGATTTTCCCACTTCCATGGACTTCGAATCTCTCTCAGCCTTCTTGTTTCTTTGATGTCTGCACCACTGGGATCGATACATAAGGTTCTTCCCTTTGTAGTTTTCCAATCTGATTTCTTCTCTTCTGTTTGTATTAAACTGCTTTTTGTATGCCATTGCAGTTCTACCACCCTAATCATAGCTTCGCCATTTTCCTTTCCCTTTGTCAGCCTTTACTTGTTGTCATCTGTCAGTAGGGATTTCTATAGGTAACTTGAAAGAAACTTTCTTTGCTCCCTTAGGATAGGGACTATCAGGCCTTATTGGCATATTTCTGCCAACATTATTAGGATTTGAAGGCATTTTGCCCTGGTAACTCCAATAGGATGCAAAAGGAATTCTTTCGAATGCCTCTATCATCTCTCTGTCATACACAGCTGCACATCTGGGACACATTAAGCATTTTTTTCCGATTTTGTGACATCGAACCAGAAATCCCAGTAAACTTTCATCAGCCTTTGGGTAAACTTTGTACAATTGGTTATCCTGTCTCCAGTTAACCCCTGTTTTCTCACGTTGAGCCCTCTCGAACTCTGCAGCAATTCTTGGGTTACATATGATACTGCATCTTGGGCATAGCAACATGTCTTGGTTTCTTTTGTGACAGTGAAACAAATACTCACGCAAGCTTGCGTCTTTCCTAGGGCAACTCCCCGTTCTCTGCTCTTTCTCCGTCTCTAAACAACGTTCAACTTCTTCCATCTCTGCATTAGGTTATTCGAGATCAACCATGTGCACTCCTAACGTCTGACCATCAGTGATCTGGACTTTTTCGAATTTTGCCCTGAGGCCCTCAGTAGCCTCTGTCAATTTTCTATCAGCAGCAAGTGGGTCATCAGCAGCCTTCATTGCATCACTAAGTATCTTCGCCTTAAGCACCTTTGGGAGGCCCTCAGTAGCCTTTGTTTTATTTTTGATTAGGATAAAGTCCCCATCTTCTTCGAATTCACTCTCCAACTCAATTTTCTTCTCAGCAATTTCCACCATATTAACATCCAGAGGTTCAGCATAATTAGTTTCCGCCATCAGCAACGGATCAGTGTCAACTTTCATTGGGTTTTTTGCTTTGTCTGAAAATTTGAGCCTGCCTTCCTTGATTGCGTTCTGAATCAAATCCCTGAAAAGAAAGCATTGTGAGGTTTTATGGCCTAAAAGGTTATGATACTTGCAAAAGCCTCTCTTCTTCCTTTGTTCCAATGGAGGGATTTTAAGATTAGGAGGTACTATTAATTGGCCATCTTTGACAAGCAAATCAAATATTTCATCACACTAAGTTATATCAAATGTATAAATTTTCTTAGGGAATTTATCATTCTTTTCATTTTCAACAGGATTCTTTCTACTAGAAGGAATCAGAACTTCGCAAGAATAAGGGGGCGCTTCCTTTAGTTCTGCAAGATCTATTTCGTTGATCGAATTTGTAAGGGTCTTGATAATTATCTAGACTTCCTTCTTCATCCTCTATATAGGCTATTCTTTCTTTTTATGATTTTTACTGGCCCTAGCCTTTTCAGCTTTTAATTTTTCTACTTGTCGAACTCTGTCTGCTAGTTGGGCTATATCTCTTAGATACTGTGTATCTAATTTCTTTCGAATGGAATAATCCAGGCCCCCAGCATCTATTTCGACCAATTCATGTTCAGGGACCACTGTAAAGCATCTAGATTTTAATAAACGGAACCTATTCAAATAATCATCTATTGGTTATGTGAATTTCCTCTTAATGCTTGCTAATTCTTTCAAACTTATCTTAGATTGACCCATGTAGAATTGTTCATGGAATAACCTCTCTAAATAAGGCAAAGTATCTATAGATCCAGGGGGGAGGGTTGTGAACCAAGTGAAAGCGTTTTTTGTTAGGGAACTTGGAAAATATTTTATCCTAGGGTTTTTATTATTTTCTAAGTCTCCTGCTTCAGTTAAATATCTTGCTATATGTTCCACTGTAGATTCACTCGTATCTCCAGCAAATTTTGTAAACATAGGAACTTTACAATCCCTGGGTAACTCCAATTGTAAAACATAATCTACAATAGGAGGCGTATAATTTGGTCTCCTGAATCCTGAGTGTAAACTATTCTGGGCCATTATTCTTTCGATCATAGTGGTTAGATTATTTTCTGCCACTAAGTTATCATTTCTAATTCTATGAACAACTTCATTTGCATTTTGGTCATTATTTACCATCATTATTCGCGTAGGTTGTTCCTCTTGTATTTCCTGAACTTCTTGTTGCCTTAATCTTGCCCCTATATTCCTCTCTTCGACCACTTGTCTAGGGGGTCGAATTTGTTCGATTGTGGGTTCTTCATTTCGAACCACTGCTAGATTTTGTCTACGTCTTGCAGGCGCATCAGGGGCACCAAAGAAATCTTCTATTCGAGCCATTTGGGCTGAATTTTCTTGGTTTGTTCTATTTATGTTCTGGATTAGAGGATTAAAGATGGCGTTCATCTCACGAGCTAAGATTCCTACCATATCATGATTGCTATCATCCATTTGTTGCCTAAGTGTTGCCTGACTATTAGTTGTAAGGGTAGGCATTTGGGCAAAGTTTCCTAGACTCTGGGTATTTGGGCTCAAATGATTCATTCCAGAACCAGACCCTTAGATTGGGGACGAAGTTGACGCATTATGTAATCCTGCCATAAACGAAGTTGGCATCCCATATGGGGGTTCCTGGGTCTAAAGGCCTCAAAACCTGGAGGCCTAGTGGTGGTCGAATACTGTTGATTCCCTATGTTTGGCAAGGTTTGCGCTGATGACACGTTTGATGGCATCTCTATTTTACTTATAGGGATTGCATTCGAACTGCCTATGGGGATGATATTAGATGCATCAATCGAACCAGAAACGATTGTGTCAGCCCCCTGTGGGGGATTTTGTCCCCCATCTTGGTTAGTTGTGTTAACCATTCTTTTGGTACGTTGTCTCTTGGATATATGTGGATTATTATTTGTTATTTTACCGCTTCTAAGGTTCATATAACGAAATACCCTCTAGACTCAGAAGATCCTAAGAAGTTTTCTAATGAATTTGACTACAGTAATTTATTATGACACCGTTCCACTGGGCGTTTCAATTTGTTTACAGTGATTTCTAGTAAACAACCGCTAGTCTTCCAATTACTAGTTACTTGCAGGATCGACTAGATTGATCCTAGGACATATGTCATAATTAAATTCCATGTTCATATTCATTGTTTTATAGGCTTGCATCTTTTAATATAGAACGTAAAACTCTTAAACTTTTCTCTAGATTTGTCTAAGAAAATGTATTGACTGGATGATAAAAGAAGGCTTCGATTTAAACTTAGAAATTTCACAATTGAATGCAAGACTGTGTAAATGCGAAATGTATAAGATATAAAAGATTCTGATAATGAAATAAAGATTTCTGGAAATCTAAAGTGTTTGAATGAAAGAACAAGACAATAAAAATAAAGTTTCTAAAAAGATAAAGTGTTTAAATGAAATGTAAAGTTTTCTGGAACATAAAGTGTATAAAACGAAATGTAAAGGGAAAGAAAAAGAATTCAGAAACAAAGAGACTGTAAAGGAAAAAGAAATGTAAAATAACTTGAATTTAAATTATGAAAAGACATGATGATGTTCAATACGTACATGTTATCTTCCACTTGTTTCCCTATATCACGGTAGTTTGAGTATTTGAGATTTTTTAGTACACAAGTGAACACACAAATTCTAACATTAGAACACCTATTTATAGCATTTCGACCCTAACGGCCTTGCTCTAAAATTATGCCACGTTCGAAGCATGCATGCCTCTCTTGTTCACTGGCCTCGACGCGTCCTCTGCAAAGGGCGCCTATTATTTGAATTTCGAATCTCATGCTAGCGAAGTGTATTTCTGTTTCTTTCGATTCAAATTATAAGTAATTCCCTTGGACCACTCCAGCTCTTGAACTAAAACTCTTTATAATTAACACATGGAGATGTAAAATCGAAACCCACATACTGCTCGAAATCAAAAGGTTTAGAGTATCAAATCTAATTTTTCTAACCAATCATTCTCCAATTCAACATTCTTTACATTTGTCTTAACCTTTAGACTTTATCTGAAATATCTCTTTGACATCAAATATCTCTCTATCGAAATTGTCAGCTAACAAATTGCCCCTCAAGAACGTGTATTTCGATAGATATAAAGAAATACTCGTTTTTGCAACCTCATGAGGACTATACTGTACCTGATGTTACAGCTATCAACCAACTTTCTGCAAAACGTCCAATCACCATGCCTAAACGTGCAAGCATAGCAGTTATAGCTAATAATTAGCAGAAAATGTCACTTCCCTAAGAATTTCAAAAACCACCTATCTTTCTTTCCAATAAGGAGGCTACACGTATTCTACCATTTTTCCAAAGGTCAAAAATTTTCAAGAACCTCCAAAGACCCCTATAAAAGAGTTTTAGCTTCAAGAATCCAAACTTCCTTTCTCCAAATCCTTTCAATCTTCAAGCACACCCATTTCTCTCTTTTCAAAAAAAACTTTTGAAATCTTTCCTACAATGTCTTCTCCTTCTTCAGCACCATCGCCCTCATCCAAGAAATCTGGAAAGTCAAAGAATGCTCCTTCCTCCACTCACAAACCAGTGAGTAAAATCATCAACCTTGACAACCAGGAATTCATCACAACCCCCAAACTTACTCAAGAACATAAAGCTATTTACGCTTCCCAGGTAATCATTCCTACAACTGTTCTTGATAAAACCCTAGGGGTTATGGGTCCTTTGATATCTATTGAACGTCTGGAAAAAACAAAAGGATTTTTCCCTGTTTATTTTGAAACTAAACCCATTGTTAACAAATTTGTTCCTTTAAAAACTAAAGAAGATGAGTCGGTGGTTAAAACCTCAAAAACCCTAAAAGACAAATCTTGTGAGGCAGAAACTTCAAAACCCATGAGAGAAGCCTTTAATATGGATTATGTCACCGGAAATTTTAAACCCTTTCGTTCGTGTCCCTCATCAGACCAACTGTACCAAGATTAGCTATCAAAGGTAGAAAATAAGAAATCCCAGGAATGGGAAAACCTAAGTATTTTGAATCTCATTCGAATGTCAAAGTTATGATTTAGCTATAGTCAACCTTTCTTGTTAGCATCTTTATATTTTTGGGATAGTACTTATAATACTTTTCATCTTCCCTGTGGGATGATAACACCCACCTTCTTCGACATTGCTGCCATCACTGGAATTTCCCCTATTGGGGAAGCGTTTGATCCAAATGAGGATGCAAAAAACCTCATAGATTTTGATGTCAAGAATGCTAGCTTTTCAAAATACATCAATCTCTATCATTCTGCTGAAGAAGAAGTCTTTGATAATGAACACATAGCTTTTCTGGCTTTGTGGCTATCAAAATATGTTTTCTGCAACAAATCTTTACAGGTTGCTAGCAGATTTATCACCCTTGCGAATCAGCTTCATCATGGTCGAAGGGTATGCATAAGTGAACTGTTGCTAGCAAGTCTATATGAAAGTATAGGCGCTGCAGTCTCAAAATTGAAAGCCTACAAAGCTGGCACCAATTTACTTCTTGCCGGCCCCTTTTGGCTACTTCAACTTTGGTTGAATGCCACGTTCGAACCATCTCTCTCAACCTATGGGTTAATTAACGAAGAGCACCCTGATGTTGTAAATCGAAGCATTGAGGGTACTAGGCTGCTGAAATTAACCCCAAAGGATGACAAAGAAAACTTCAGAACGTGCTTCACCAATTATATGATGATTTTCTCAAAAAGGCATAGGTTGGATTCTTCAATGGCCCCTTTTGCCACTCAAAGTTTTGGTCTAAATTGGTTCACTATGCCCCTCGAAGAAGCTATTGAGGAAGAAGTAATTAGAGACATCTGGTGTTCCTATTTGAACCCCAGACTTATAATCTCTAGAATTACACTCGTGAAGAGTCAAGTGTGCATCCTTGCTTACCAGCCTAATTTCGTAGCCCGTCAATTCGGACTATGCCAAATTTTGCCTGAACCTCTCTTTAATAGGAAAAGGGAAATTTGTATAGCAGGAGTACCTTATTCTTTCAAGGAAGTTAAAACTCGCCAGCAACGTTATGCTGGCTTTGTTGAATTTTCATTGATCTCTTTCGAACCCTCTTTTTACATGACAAAAGACTTTTACAATTGGTGGATGGCTTATTATTTGAATAATATGTTCAGCACCCTCCAAATCCAACAACATCTGACGGCAGCTTTTTCTCTTGTGCAGGAAAGGTTTTCAAAACCCTATTTCGAACCCTCTATTTCATAAGCATTATTTGAAAAGGTTTTCAAAACACGAAAGGGTCCTTCCCAATGGGGTGACCATTTCCCTAACAATTTATTATTTTTATCCATGGGTAATATAACTTTCCAAACCAAATCATTAGTTGAAAACAACTTACTTTTAACTCTTTTGTTGTATGCTCTGGCTACTCTTTCTTTTTGTCTTCTGAAAACCTCCAAAGCATGTATCCTGGCTTCATCTATGTCTACTAATTCATTCATCATCATCTCCCAATACTGGTCAGAAGGAATCTCGTTTTGTCTTTGGATTCTTACTGACTGCAAATGTATTTCGACTGGCAACACTGCATCATGTCCAAATGTGAGTCGAAATGGGGTAGTATTTGTTGCTTCTTTAGGAGACGTTCGACATGCCCATAAAGCTTGGTCCAGAGTTTTGTGCTAATTCTTTGGCTTTCACCCCACTTGTTTCTTTATCAAACCTATTATTACTTTATTGGTTGCTTCTACTTGACCATTTGCTTGAGCGTAGTAGGGTGTTGATGTGAGCAACTTAAAACCCATTTCTTGTGCAAATTCTTGCATCTTTCGTCCTGTGAAAACTGAACCTTGATCTGTTGTAATACTTTCTGATATTCTAAACCTGTAAATTATTTGTTTTTGGATGAATTCTATGATAGCCTCTTGATCAACATTCACTAGAGGTATTGCTTCGACCCACTTTGTAAAATAATCTATACCCACAAGGATATATTTCTGTCCTTTGGACGAAGTTGGTCAAATTTCACCAATTAAATCTAATGCCCATCCCCTAAAAGGCCAAGGCTTAACAATTGAATGTAATTCACTTGCAGGAGCATGTTGGATGCCTGCATGAACTTGACATTTCTCACATCCTTTAGCAAATTCTATGCAATCCTTGAGCATAGTGGGCCAGTACATGCCATATCGAAACAGTAACCATTTCATCTTGTGACCTGCTTGATGTGCCCCACATGCCCCACTGTGTACGTTGGATAATGCTAAGTATGCTTCATTTTCTCCTAAACATTTGAGTAAGATTCCTTCTGGGGTTTTCTTGAATAGTTCGTTTCCCATTAATACATAAGACAACACTCTGTATTTGATATTTTTCTCTATATTTATTGAAGGTTCCTTTAAATAATTTATTATTGGACTTCGCCAATCTGTATCAGCCAAAGCGTCTATGCTTAACACTTCAAATTCTCTTGTATTGGCATATCCAAGTTTCAAATTTTCCAAGTCTAAAGGTGATAATTTGATAGCTATTATTCTCACTTTTACTTCAATGAGGTATTGAAGATTTTCTTTGGATATTTTATATCCTAAGGCTATTTGAGCCAAGTCATTTGCCTCTTGATTACTAATTCTGGGAATATGTTTAATGTTTACATACTCAAATCTCTTGAGTAATCTATTAGCAATAACAAAATACATGATCAAGTTTTCCTTTATGCACTTGTATTCCTTTGTTATTTGTTTGATGACCAATTCTGAGTCTCCTCTAATTTCGACCCTAGTTGCCCCCAATTCTAACAAAGCTTCAAGTCTAGCAATTAATGCTTCATATTCAGCTTCATTATTCGAACAAGGAGGGCCTTCTAACTTGTACTTGAATTTTGTTGGAATTCCTTCAGGAGAAATTATGAGAACCCCAACTCCACTTCCTTCTTTGTGTGTTGAGCCATCAAAGAATAACTTCCAATGTTGGACTTCAACATAATTCAATGTGAAGTCTTCACTCACAGAGTGATCCACTATGAAGTCTGAGACTATTTGGCCTTTCATGGCTTTCAATGGCTTGAAGGCCAAATTGTATTCAGTGAGCGCTAAGGCCCATTTGCCAATTCTGCTGTGCATGATTGGCTTTGAAAGCATGTGCTTAATTACATCAAAATGAGATGAAACATAAACATCAACTGGTTTAATATAATACTTAAGTTTTGTACATGAAAAATATAAGCAGAGACATAGTTTCTCTATTGTACTATATCTAGTTTTTGCTTTATTTAAGACCCTACTATTATAATATACGGCTCTTTCGATGCCATCATTGTTTTCTTGGGCCAACATACTACCTATAGTTATATTAGAAGCATATATATACAGTCTCATAGGCTTATCCCTAGAGGACGGCGCAAGTATGAGAGGATGCATCAAACAGGCCTTGATCTTCTCGAACGCCTCTTGATGTTCTTCCTTCCATTCGAAATTCCCTTGGTTGAGACGAAGGAGTGGAGAGAATGCTTGAGTTCACCCACTCAGGTTAGATATGAATCTTCTTAAAAAGTTGATTTTACCTAAGAGGGATTGCAACTCCTTCTTTGTTGTTGGAGGTTTTGTCTCCACAATAGCCTCCGTCTTGTTCAAGTTAATTTCAATCCCCTTCTTATGGACCACAAAGCCTAGGAAGTCACCAGCCTGCACAAAAAATGCATTCTTAAGAGGGTTCATCTTTAAGCCATGTTTTCTCATTCTTTCAAATGATTGGAAAAGATGATTTAAATGATCCTCATCAGACACAGACTTCACTACTATATCATCTATATAGATCTGCATGAATGATTCAATGAAGTCATAAAATATGGTATTCATTGCTCTTTGATATGTTGCCCCAGCATTTTTTAGTCCAAAGGGCATAACTACCCACTCATAGGTGCCTAAGGCTCCTAGACATCTGAAAGCTGTTTTGGGAACATCATCTTCAGCAATGAAAATCTGATTATACCCAGAATACCCATCTAACATACTCAAGTATTCGAAACCAGAAGCTGAATCAATTAACATTTCTGCTATAAGCATGAAATATTCATCCTTAGGGATTGCAGTATTTAAATCCTTAAAATCTATGCAAATTCGTAAAGAACCATTTTTCTTAATAACATGTACTATGTTAGCAAGCCATTCAACATACCTTGTGGTCCTTATAAACTTGCATCGAAGGAGCCTTTCGATTTCCGCCTTTATTTTTGAGAGGATTGCTGGGGCGAACCTTCTAGGCATCTGTTTGATGGGCTCTTGCCATCCTTAATTGGAAGTCTGTGTTCTACCAATTCCCTCTTTAAACCAGGCATCTCGTCGTAGTCCCACACGGAGCAGTCTCTATTTTGTTAGAGCATTTCAACCACTTTGTTTTTTAGACTGGGACTGAGTTTCGCACTAATGTACGTAACTCTTCTTTCGATGCCATCTCCTATGTCAACTTCCTCCAATGGATCCTGTGCTAGCATCTTAGCGCTTGTTGACTCCGGGTCCCTTTCGAATCCTAGGGGCTCCTGATCATAAATTAAATCTAGCCTTAGATTCAGTGGTTCTGAAGTTTGTCCATCAAAGGGTGGAGACAGGTGGCTATCCCTAGGACTTGTTATTTCTATTTCTTTCTTTTTTATTTTCTTTTTATCAGTGGCTTCGATAACCACGTTTTTTATTTCGACTTCGAGAGCCGTCTTCTTTTTGTTCTCAGCCAAATAGGCCGAAATCTTTTTGAAATAAGTAGATTCCGTCATAGTTATCTTCGTTTCCCCAGCCAATTGGCCGTATGGTCGAAGTCTCTTCAGTTTCTTCAGTTTCCTATTCGTCCCACATAATCTCCCTATCCCACTGGAAGCCATTAGGACGGAGAGTCAAGGAATAAAAAGCATTCTCGTTAGGTTCAAAGTATTCTTCAGGGGAGGGCTACATGGCCCTATGTTGGCCATATTCCTATCAAAGTTTCTCTTGTTTACGTGATTGATTTCTGCCATGTAGTAACTCTGGTCCGCTTCTATATTCTCTACAATCCCATCATCTCTCCATATAGCTAACCTCTGGTGCATTGAGGAAGGAACTGCACCAACGCCATGAATCCACTCTCTACCAAGTAAAAGATTGTAATTTTTCTTTGCAGCAATGACCATAAACATAGTTGGCCTTGTGATAGAACCAACTGTTAAGTCAACTTGTACCACGCCCAAGGTATGTCCTACTTTTCCTTCGTAATTTGATAATACCATATTATAAGGTCTGATAACCGAGTCAAACATACATATCTTCTTCAGCATGAAACGTGGCATCAGGTTGACAGCAGCGCCACCATCTACCAGGACTTTATTCACGCCATATTGTTCCACTTTCGCTCTGATGAACAAAGGTTTCAGGTGATTCCTCATTTCAGCATCTGATCTTTCGAAGAATGCATTTTGTTCTTCGATTTCCCCATTATTCATCACATAATAACATACTGGCGTATGTTTGGCCATTTTGTAATCATCGTTCTCCTCACTTGTGTCAACTTTTGCCTCTTGATTATACTCATAAGGTAACACTGAAACCACATTGCAGTTTGCATTGAAAAAAGATTCTCCCTCTGACTCGAAATCATCTGTCATCATTTCTTCCTCATTCGCAGCCACCTTTTGCTCTTTATCTTCACCAACTTCTTTCTTAGGTGAGAAAAGCCTCCTGGATACTAGAGGTTTGCCCCCAGTCTGGACTATTGATGCTGGTTTGTTGGTGCTTGATTTTCCCACTTCCATGGACTTCGAATCTCTCTCAGCCTTCTTGTTTCTTTGATGTCTGCACCACTGGGATCGATACATAAGGTTCTTCCCTTTGTAGTTTTCCAATCTGATTTCTTCTCTTCTGTTTGTATTAAACTGCTTTTTGTATGCCATTGCAGTTCTACCACCCTAATCATAGCTTCGCCATTTTCCTTTCCCTTTGTCAGCCTTTACTTGTTGTCATCTGTCAGTAGGGATTTCTATAGGTAACTTGAAAGAAACTTTCTTTGCTCCCTTAGGATAGGGACTATCAGGCCTTATTGGCATATTTCTGCCAACATTATTAGGATTTGAAGGCATTTTGCCCTGGTAACTCCAATAGGATGCAAAAGGAATTCTTTCGAATGCCTCTATCATCTCTCTGTCATACACAGCTGCACATCTGGGACACATTAAGCATTTTTTTCCGATTTTGTGACATCGAACCAGAAATCCCAGTAAACTTTCATCAGCCTTTGGGTAAACTTTGTACAATTGGTTATCCTGTCTCCAGTTAACCCCTGTTTTCTCACGTTGAGCCCTCTCGAACTCTGCAGCAATTCTTGGGTTACATATGATACTGCATCTTGGGCATAGCAACATGTCTTGGTTTCTTTTGTGACAGTGAAACAAATACTCACGCAAGCTTGCGTCTTTCCTAGGGCAACTCCCCGTTCTCTGCTCTTTCTCCGTCTCTAAACAACGTTCAACTTCTTCCATCTCTGCATTAGGTTATTCGAGATCAACCATGTGCACTCCTAACGTCTGACCATCAGTGATCTGGACTTTTTCGAATTTTGCCCTGAGGCCCTCAGTAGCCTCTGTCAATTTTCTATCAGCAGCAAGTGGGTCATCAGCAGCCTTCATTGCATCACT
The DNA here is from genome assembly GCA_021764765.1 of Vicia sativa. Taxonomy (NCBI): domain Eukaryota; kingdom Viridiplantae; phylum Streptophyta; class Magnoliopsida; order Fabales; family Fabaceae; genus Vicia; species Vicia sativa. The sequence goes on along the minus strand of CM038795.1, from coordinate 205,911,440 downwards.
AAGTATCTTCGCCTTAAGCACCTTTGGGAGGCCCTCAGTAGCCTTTGTTTTATTTTTGATTAGGATAAAGTCCCCATCTTCTTCGAATTCACTCTCCAACTCAATTTTCTTCTCAGCAATTTCCACCATATTAACATCCAGAGGTTCAGCATAATTAGTTTCCGCCATCAGCAACGGATCAGTGTCAACTTTCATTGGGTTTTTTGCTTTGTCTGAAAATTTGAGCCTGCCTTCCTTGATTGCGTTCTGAATCAAATCCCTGAAAAGAAAGCATTGTGAGGTTTTATGGCCTAAAAGGTTATGATACTTGCAAAAGCCTCTCTTCTTCCTTTGTTCCAATGGAGGGATTTTAAGATTAGGAGGTACTATTAATTGGCCATCTTTGACAAGCAAATCAAATATTTCATCACACTAAGTTATATCAAATGTATAAATTTTCTTAGGGAATTTATCATTCTTTTCATTTTCAACAGGATTCTTTCTACTAGAAGGAATCAGAACTTCGCAAGAATAAGGGGGCGCTTCCTTTAGTTCTGCAAGATCTATTTCGTTGATCGAATTTGTAAGGGTCTTGATAATTATCTAGACTTCCTTCTTCATCCTCTATATAGGCTATTCTTTCTTTTTATGATTTTTACTGGCCCTAGCCTTTTCAGCTTTTAATTTTTCTACTTGTCGAACTCTGTCTGCTAGTTGGGCTATATCTCTTAGATACTGTGTATCTAATTTCTTTCGAATGGAATAATCCAGGCCCCCAGCATCTATTTCGACCAATTCATGTTCAGGGACCACTGTAAAGCATCTAGATTTTAATAAACGGAACCTATTCAAATAATCATCTATTGGTTATGTGAATTTCCTCTTAATGCTTGCTAATTCTTTCAAACTTATCTTAGATTGACCCATGTAGAATTGTTCATGGAATAACCTCTCTAAATAAGGCAAAGTATCTATAGATCCAGGGGGGAGGGTTGTGAACCAAGTGAAAGCGTTTTTTGTTAGGGAACTTGGAAAATATTTTATCCTAGGGTTTTTATTATTTTCTAAGTCTCCTGCTTCAGTTAAATATCTTGCTATATGTTCCACTGTAGATTCACTCGTATCTCCAGCAAATTTTGTAAACATAGGAACTTTACAATCCCTGGGTAACTCCAATTGTAAAACATAATCTACAATAGGAGGCGTATAATTTGGTCTCCTGAATCCTGAGTGTAAACTATTCTGGGCCATTATTCTTTCGATCATAGTGGTTAGATTATTTTCTGCCACTAAGTTATCATTTCTAATTCTATGAACAACTTCATTTGCATTTTGGTCATTATTTACCATCATTATTCGCGTAGGTTGTTCCTCTTGTATTTCCTGAACTTCTTGTTGCCTTAATCTTGCCCCTATATTCCTCTCTTCGACCACTTGTCTAGGGGGTCGAATTTGTTCGATTGTGGGTTCTTCATTTCGAACCACTGCTAGATTTTGTCTACGTCTTGCAGGCGCATCAGGGGCACCAAAGAAATCTTCTATTCGAGCCATTTGGGCTGAATTTTCTTGGTTTGTTCTATTTATGTTCTGGATTAGAGGATTAAAGATGGCGTTCATCTCACGAGCTAAGATTCCTACCATATCATGATTGCTATCATCCATTTGTTGCCTAAGTGTTGCCTGACTATTAGTTGTAAGGGTAGGCATTTGGGCAAAGTTTCCTAGACTCTGGGTATTTGGGCTCAAATGATTCATTCCAGAACCAGACCCTTAGATTGGGGACGAAGTTGACGCATTATGTAATCCTGCCATAAACGAAGTTGGCATCCCATATGGGGGTTCCTGGGTCTAAAGGCCTCAAAACCTGGAGGCCTAGTGGTGGTCGAATACTGTTGATTCCCTATGTTTGGCAAGGTTTGCGCTGATGACACGTTTGATGGCATCTCTATTTTACTTATAGGGATTGCATTCGAACTGCCTATGGGGATGATATTAGATGCATCAATCGAACCAGAAACGATTGTGTCAGCCCCCTGTGGGGGATTTTGTCCCCCATCTTGGTTAGTTGTGTTAACCATTCTTTTGGTACGTTGTCTCTTGGATATATGTGGATTATTATTTGTTATTTTACCGCTTCTAAGGTTCATATAACGAAATACCCTCTAGACTCAGAAGATCCTAAGAAGTTTTCTAATGAATTTGACTACAGTAATTTATTATGACACCGTTCCACTGGGCGTTTCAATTTGTTTACAGTGATTTCTAGTAAACAACCGCTAGTCTTCCAATTACTAGTTACTTGCAGGATCGACTAGATTGATCCTAGGACATATGTCATAATTAAATTCCATGTTCATATTCATTGTTTTATAGGCTTGCATCTTTTAATATAGAACGTAAAACTCTTAAACTTTTCTCTAGATTTGTCTAAGAAAATGTATTGACTGGATGATAAAAGAAGGCTTCGATTTAAACTTAGAAATTTCACAATTGAATGCAAGACTGTGTAAATGCGAAATGTATAAGATATAAAAGATTCTGATAATGAAATAAAGATTTCTGGAAATCTAAAGTGTTTGAATGAAAGAACAAGACAATAAAAATAAAGTTTCTGAAAAGATAAATTTTTTAAATGAAATGTAAAGTTTTCTGGAACATAAAGTGTATAAAACGAAATGTAAAGGGAAAGCAAAAGGATTTAGAAACAAAGAGATTGTAAAGGCAAAAGAAATGTAAAATAACTTGAATTTAAATTATGAAAAGACATGATGATGTTCAATACGTACATGTAATCTTCCACTCGTTTTCCTATATCACGGTAGTTTGAGTATTTGAGATTTTTAAGTACACACGTGAACACACAAATTCTAACATTATAACACCTATTTATAGCATTTCGACCCTAACGGCCTTGCTCTAAAATTATGCCACGTTCGAAGCATGCATGCCTCTCTTGTTCACTGGCCTCGACGCGTCCTCTGCAAAGGGCGCCTATTATTTGAATTTCGAATCTCATGCTAGCGAAGTGTATTTCTGTTTCTTTCGATTCAAATTATAAGTAATTCCCTTGGACCACTCCAGCTCTTGAACTAAAACTCTTTATAATTAACACATGGAGATGTAAAATCGAAACCCACATACTGCTCGAAATCAAAAGGTTTAGAGTATCAAATCTAATTTTTCTAACCAATCATTCTCCAATTCAACATTCTTTACATTTGTCTTAACCTTTAGACTTTATCTGAAATATCTCTTTGACATCAAATATCTCTCTATCGAAATTGTCAGCTAACAAATTGCCCCTCAAGAACGTGTATTTCGATAGATATAAAGAAATACTCGTTTTTGCAACCTCATGAGGACTATACTGTACCTGATGTTACAGCTATCAACCAACTTTCTGCAAAACGTCCAATCACCATGCCTAAACGTGCAAGCATAGCAGTTATAGCTAATAATTAGCAGAAAATGTCACTTCCCTAAGAATTTCAAAAACCACCTATCTTTCTTTCCAATAAGGAGGCTACACGTATTCTACCATTTTTCCAAAGGTCAAAAATTTTCAAGAACCTCCAAAGACCCCTATAAAAGAGTTTTAGCTTCAAGAATCCAAACTTCCTTTCTCCAAATCCTTTCAATCTTCAAGCACACCCATTTCTCTCTTTTCAAAAAAAACTTTTGAAATCTTTCCTACAATGTCTTCTCCTTCTTCAGCACCATCGCCCTCATCCAAGAAATCTGGAAAGTCAAAGAATGCTCCTTCCTCCACTCACAAACCAGTGAGTAAAATCATCAACCTTGACAACCAGGAATTCATCACAACCCCCAAACTTACTCAAGAACATAAAGCTATTTACGCTTCCCAGGTAATCATTCCTACAACTGTTCTTGATAAAACCCTAGGGGTTATGGGTCCTTTGATATCTATTGAACGTCTGGAAAAAACAAAAGGATTTTTCCCTGTTTATTTTGAAACTAAACCCATTGTTAACAAATTTGTTCCTTTAAAAACTAAAGAAGATGAGTCGGTGGTTAAAACCTCAAAAACCCTAAAAGACAAATCTTGTGAGGCAGAAACTTCAAAACCCATGAGAGAAGCCTTTAATATGGATTATGTCACCGGAAATTTTAAACCCTTTCGTTCGTGTCCCTCATCAGACCAACTGTACCAAGATTAGCTATCAAAGGTAGAAAATAAGAAATCCCAGGAATGGGAAAACCTAAGTATTTTGAATCTCATTCGAATGTCAAAGTTATGATTTAGCTATAGTCAACCTTTCTTGTTAGCATCTTTATATTTTTGGGATAGTACTTATAATACTTTTCATCTTCCCTGTGGGATGATAACACCCACCTTCTTCGACATTGCTGCCATCACTGGAATTTCCCCTATTGGGGAAGCGTTTGATCCAAATGAGGATGCAAAAAACCTCATAGATTTTGATGTCAAGAATGCTAGCTTTTCAAAATACATCAATCTCTATCATTCTGCTGAAGAAGAAGTCTTTGATAATGAACACATAGCTTTTCTGGCTTTGTGGCTATCAAAATATGTTTTCTGCAACAAATCTTTACAGGTTGCTAGCAGATTTATCACCCTTGCGAATCAGCTTCATCATGGTCGAAGGGTATGCATAAGTGAACTGTTGCTAGCAAGTCTATATGAAAGTATAGGCGCTGCAGTCTCAAAATTGAAAGCCTACAAAGCTGGCACCAATTTACTTCTTGCCGGCCCCTTTTGGCTACTTCAACTTTGGTTGAATGCCACGTTCGAACCATCTCTCTCAACCTATGGGTTAATTAACGAAGAGCACCCTGATGTTGTAAATCGAAGCATTGAGGGTACTAGGCTGCTGAAATTAACCCCAAAGGATGACAAAGAAAACTTCAGAACGTGCTTCACCAATTATATGATGATTTTCTCAAAAAGGCATAGGTTGGATTCTTCAATGGCCCCTTTTGCCACTCAAAGTTTTGGTCTAAATTGGTTCACTATGCCCCTCGAAGAAGCTATTGAGGAAGAAGTAATTAGAGACATCTGGTGTTCCTATTTGAACCCCAGACTTATAATCTCTAGAATTACACTCGTGAAGAGTCAAGTGTGCATCCTTGCTTACCAGCCTAATTTCGTAGCCCGTCAATTCGGACTATGCCAAATTTTGCCTGAACCTCTCTTTAATAGGAAAAGGGAAATTTGTATAGCAGGAGTACCTTATTCTTTCAAGGAAGTTAAAACTCGCCAGCAACGTTATGCTGGCTTTGTTGAATTTTCATTGATCTCTTTCGAACCCTCTTTTTACATGACAAAAGACTTTTACAATTGGTGGATGGCTTATTATTTGAATAATATGTTCAGCACCCTCCAAATCCAACAACATCTGACGGCAGCTTTTTCTCTTGTGCAGGAAAGGTTTTCAAAACCCTATTTCGAACCCTCTATTTCATAAGCATTATTTGAAAAGGTTTTCAAAACACGAAAGGGTCCTTCCCAATGGGGTGACCATTTCCCTAACAATTTATTATTTTTATCCATGGGTAATATAACTTTCCAAACCAAATCATTAGTTGAAAACAACTTACTTTTAACTCTTTTGTTGTATGCTCTGGCTACTCTTTCTTTTTGTCTTCTGAAAACCTCCAAAGCATGTATCCTGGCTTCATCTATGTCTACTAATTCATTCATCATCATCTCCCAATACTGGTCAGAAGGAATCTCGTTTTGTCTTTGGATTCTTACTGACTGCAAATGTATTTCGACTGGCAACACTGCATCATGTCCAAATGTGAGTCGAAATGGGGTAGTATTTGTTGCTTCTTTAGGAGACGTTCGACATGCCCATAAAGCTTGGTCCAGAGTTTTGTGCTAATTCTTTGGCTTTCACCCCACTTGTTTCTTTATCAAACCTATTATTACTTTATTGGTTGCTTCTACTTGACCATTTGCTTGAGCGTAGTAGGGTGTTGATGTGAGCAACTTAAAACCCATTTCTTGTGCAAATTCTTGCATCTTTCGTCCTGTGAAAACTGAACCTTGATCTGTTGTAATACTTTCTGATATTCTAAACCTGTAAATTATTTGTTTTTGGATGAATTCTATGATAGCCTCTTGATCAACATTCACTAGAGGTATTGCTTCGACCCACTTTGTAAAATAATCTATACCCACAAGGATATATTTCTGTCCTTTGGACGAAGTTGGTCAAATTTCACCAATTAAATCTAATGCCCATCCCCTAAAAGGCCAAGGCTTAACAATTGAATGTAATTCACTTGCAGGAGCATGTTGGATGCCTGCATGAACTTGACATTTCTCACATCCTTTAGCAAATTCTATGCAATCCTTGAGCATAGTGGGCCAGTACATGCCATATCGAAACAGTAACCATTTCATCTTGTGACCTGCTTGATGTGCCCCACATGCCCCACTGTGTACGTTGGATAATGCTAAGTATGCTTCATTTTCTCCTAAACATTTGAGTAAGATTCCTTCTGGGGTTTTCTTGAATAGTTCGTTTCCCATTAATACATAAGACAACACTCTGTATTTGATATTTTTCTCTATATTTATTGAAGGTTCCTTTAAATAATTTATTATTGGACTTCGCCAATCTGTATCAGCCAAAGCGTCTATGCTTAACACTTCAAATTCTCTTGTATTGGCATATCCAAGTTTCAAATTTTCCAAGTCTAAAGGTGATAATTTGATAGCTATTATTCTCACTTTTACTTCAATGAGGTATTGAAGATTTTCTTTGGATATTTTATATCCTAAGGCTATTTGAGCCAAGTCATTTGCCTCTTGATTACTAATTCTGGGAATATGTTTAATGTTTACATACTCAAATCTCTTGAGTAATCTATTAGCAATAACAAAATACATGATCAAGTTTTCCTTTATGCACTTGTATTCCTTTGTTATTTGTTTGATGACCAATTCTGAGTCTCCTCTAATTTCGACCCTAGTTGCCCCCAATTCTAACAAAGCTTCAAGTCTAGCAATTAATGCTTCATATTCAGCTTCATTATTCGAACAAGGAGGGCCTTCTAACTTGTACTTGAATTTTGTTGGAATTCCTTCAGGAGAAATTATGAGAACCCCAACTCCACTTCCTTCTTTGTGTGTTGAGCCATCAAAGAATAACTTCCAATGTTGGACTTCAACATAATTCAATGTGAAGTCTTCACTCACAGAGTGATCCACTATGAAGTCTGAGACTATTTGGCCTTTCATGGCTTTCAATGGCTTGAAGGCCAAATTGTATTCAGTGAGCGCTAAGGCCCATTTGCCAATTCTGCTGTGCATGATTGGCTTTGAAAGCATGTGCTTAATTACATCAAAATGAGATGAAACATAAACATCAACTGGTTTAATATAATACTTAAGTTTTGTACATGAAAAATATAAGCAGAGACATAGTTTCTCTATTGTACTATATCTAGTTTTTGCTTTATTTAAGACCCTACTATTATAATATACGGCTCTTTCGATGCCATCATTGTTTTCTTGGGCCAACATACTACCTATAGTTATATTAGAAGCATATATATACAGTCTCATAGGCTTATCCCTAGAGGACGGCGCAAGTATGAGAGGATGCATCAAACAGGCCTTGATCTTCTCGAACGCCTCTTGATGTTCTTCCTTCCATTCGAAATTCCCTTGGTTGAGACGAAGGAGTGGAGAGAATGCTTGAGTTCACCCACTCAGGTTAGATATGAATCTTCTTAAAAAGTTGATTTTACCTAAGAGGGATTGCAACTCCTTCTTTGTTGTTGGAGGTTTTGTCTCCACAATAGCCTCCGTCTTGTTCAAGTTAATTTCAATCCCCTTCTTATGGACCACAAAGCCTAGGAAGTCACCAGCCTGCACAAAAAATGCATTCTTAAGAGGGTTCATCTTTAAGCCATGTTTTCTCATTCTTTCAAATGATTGGAAAAGATGATTTAAATGATCCTCATCAGACACAGACTTCACTACTATATCATCTATATAGATCTGCATGAATGATTCAATGAAGTCATAAAATATGGTATTCATTGCTCTTTGATATGTTGCCCCAGCATTTTTTAGTCCAAAGGGCATAACTACCCACTCATAGGTGCCTAAGGCTCCTAGACATCTGAAAGCTGTTTTGGGAACATCATCTTCAGCAATGAAAATCTGATTATACCCAGAATACCCATCTAACATACTCAAGTATTCGAAACCAGAAGCTGAATCAATTAACATTTCTGCTATAAGCATGAAATATTCATCCTTAGGGATTGCAGTATTTAAATCCTTAAAATCTATGCAAATTCGTAAAGAACCATTTTTCTTAATAACATGTACTATGTTAGCAAGCCATTCAACATACCTTGTGGTCCTTATAAACTTGCATCGAAGGAGCCTTTCGATTTCCGCCTTTATTTTTGAGAGGATTGCTGGGGCGAACCTTCTAGGCATCTGTTTGATGGGCTCTTGCCATCCTTAATTGGAAGTCTGTGTTCTACCAATTCCCTCTTTAAACCAGGCATCTCGTCGTAGTCCCACACGGAGCAGTCTCTATTTTGTTAGAGCATTTCAACCACTTTGTTTTTTAGACTGGGACTGAGTTTCGCACTAATGTACGTAACTCTTCTTTCGATGCCATCTCCTATGTCAACTTCCTCCAATGGATCCTGTGCTAGCATCTTAGCGCTTGTTGACTCCGGGTCCCTTTCGAATCCTAGGGGCTCCTGATCATAAATTAAATCTAGCCTTAGATTCAGTGGTTCTGAAGTTTGTCCATCAAAGGGTGGAGACAGGTGGCTATCCCTAGGACTTGTTATTTCTATTTCTTTCTTTTTTATTTTCTTTTTATCAGTGGCTTCGATAACCACGTTTTTTATTTCGACTTCGAGAGCCGTCTTCTTTTTGTTCTCAGCCAAATAGGCCGAAATCTTTTTGAAATAAGTAGATTCCGTCATAGTTATCTTCGTTTCCCCAGCCAATTGGCCGTATGGTCGAAGTCTCTTCAGTTTCTTCAGTTTCCTATTCGTCCCACATAATCTCCCTATCCCACTGGAAGCCATTAGGACGGAGAGTCAAGGAATAAAAAGCATTCTCGTTAGGTTCAAAGTATTCTTCAGGAGGGCTACATGGCCCTATGTTGGCCATATTCCTATCAAAGTTTCTCTTGTTTACGTGATTGATTTCTGCCATGTAGTAACTCTGGTCCGCTTCTATATTCTCTACAATCCCATCATCTCTCCATATAGCTAACCTCTGGTGCATTGAGGAAGGAACTGCACCAACGCCATGAATCCACTCTCTACCAAGTAAAAGATTGTAATTTTTCTTTGCAGCAATGACCATAAACATAGTTGGCCTTGTGATAGAACCAACTGTTAAGTCAACTTGTACCACGCCCAAGGTATGTCCTACTTTTCCTTCGTAATTTGATAATACCATATTATAAGGTCTGATAACCGAGTCAAACATACATATCTTCTTCAGCATGAAACGTGGCATCAGGTTGACAGCAGCGCCACCATCTACCAGGACTTTATTCACGCCATATTGTTCCACTTTCGCTCTGATGAACAAAGGTTTCAGGTGATTCCTCATTTCAGCATCTGATCTTTCGAAGAATGCATTTTGTTCTTCGATTTCCCCATTATTCATCACATAATAACATACTGGCGTATGTTTGGCCATTTTGTAATCATCGTTCTCCTCACTTGTGTCAACTTTTGCCTCTTGATTATACTCATAAGGTAACACTGAAACCACATTGCAGTTTGCATTGAAAAAAGATTCTCCCTCTGACTCGAAATCATCTGTCATCATTTCTTCCTCATTCGCAGCCACCTTTTGCTCTTTATCTTCACCAACTTCTTTCTTAGGTGAGAAAAGCCTCCTGGATACTAGAGGTTTGCCCCCAGTCTGGACTATTGATGCTGGTTTGTTGGTGCTTGATTTTCCCACTTCCATGGACTTCGAATCTCTCTCAGCCTTCTTGTTTCTTTGATGTCTGCACCACTGGGATCGATACATAAGGTTCTTCCCTTTGTAGTTTTCCAATCTGATTTCTTCTCTTCTGTTTGTATTAAACTGCTTTTTGTATGCCATTGCAGTTCTACCACCCTAATCATAGCTTCGCCATTTTCCTTTCCCTTTGTCAGCCTTTACTTGTTGTCATCTGTCAGTAGGGATTTCTATAGGTAACTTGAAAGAAACTTTCTTTGCTCCCTTAGGATAGGGACTATCAGGCCTTATTGGCATATTTCTGCCAACATTATTAGGATTTGAAGGCATTTTGCCCTGGTAACTCCAATAGGATGCAAAAGGAATTCTTTCGAATGCCTCTATCATCTCTCTGTCATACACAGCTGCACATCTGGGACACATTAAGCATTTTTTTCCGATTTTGTGACATCGAACCAGAAATCCCAGTAAACTTTCATCAGCCTTTGGGTAAACTTTGTACAATTGGTTATCCTGTCTCCAGTTAACCCCTGTTTTCTCACGTTGAGCCCTCTCGAACTCTGCAGCAATTCTTGGGTTACATATGATACTGCATCTTGGGCATAGCAACATGTCTTGGTTTCTTTTGTGACAGTGAAACAAATACTCACGCAAGCTTGCGTCTTTCCTAGGGCAACTCCCCGTTCTCTGCTCTTTCTCCGTCTCTAAACAACGTTCAACTTCTTCCATCTCTGCATTAGGTTATTCGAGATCAACCATGTGCACTCCTAACGTCTGACCATCAGTGATCTGGACTTTTTCGAATTTTGCCCTGAGGCCCTCAGTAGCCTCTGTCAATTTTCTATCAGCAGCAAGTGGGTCATCAGCAGCCTTCATTGCATCACTAAGTATCTTCGCCTTAAGCACCTTTGGGAGGCCCTCAGTAGCCTTTGTTTTATTTTTGATTAGGATAAAGTCCCCATCTTCTTCGAATTCACTCTCCAACTCAATTTTCTTCTCAGCAATTTCCACCATATTAACATCCAGAGGTTCAGCATAATTAGTTTCCGCCATCAGCAACGGATCAGTGTCAACTTTCATTGGGTTTTTTGCTTTGTCTGAAAATTTGAGCCTGCCTTCCTTGATTGCGTTCTGAATCAAATCCCTGAAAAGAAAGCATTGTGAGGTTTTATGGCCTAAAAGGTTATGATACTTGCAAAAGCCTCTCTTCTTCCTTTGTTCCAATGGAGGGATTTTAAGATTAGGAGGTACTATTAATTGGCCATCTTTGACAAGCAAATCAAATATTTCATCACACTAAGTTATATCAAATGTATAAATTTTCTTAGGGAATTTATCATTCTTTTCATTTTCAACAGGATTCTTTCTACTAGAAGGAATCAGAACTTCGCAAGAATAAGGGGGCGCTTCCTTTAGTTCTGCAAGATCTATTTCGTTGATCGAATTTGTAAGGGTCTTGATAATTATCTAGACTTCCTTCTTCATCCTCTATATAGGCTATTCTTTCTTTTTATGATTTTTACTGGCCCTAGCCTTTTCAGCTTTTAATTTTTCTACTTGTCGAACTCTGTCTGCTAGTTGGGCTATATCTCTTAGATACTGTGTATCTAATTTCTTTCGAATGGAATAATCCAGGCCCCCAGCATCTATTTCGACCAATTCATGTTCAGGGACCACTGTAAAGCATCTAGATTTTAATAAACGGAACCTATTCAAATAATCATCTATTGGTTATGTGAATTTCCTCTTAATGCTTGCTAATTCTTTCAAACTTATCTTAGATTGACCCATGTAGAATTGTTCATGGAATAACCTCTCTAAATAAGGCAAAGTATCTATAGATCCAGGGGGGAGGGTTGTGAACCAAGTGAAAGCGTTTTTTGTTAGGGAACTTGGAAAATATTTTATCCTAGGGTTTTTATTATTTTCTAAGTCTCCTGCTTCAGTTAAATATCTTGCTATATGTTCCACTGTAGATTCACTCGTATCTCCAGCAAATTTTGTAAACATAGGAACTTTACAATCCCTGGGTAACTCCAATTGTAAAACATAATCTACAATAGGAGGCGTATAATTTGGTCTCCTGAATCCTGAGTGTAAACTATTCTGGGCCATTATTCTTTCGATCATAGTGGTTAGATTATTTTCTGCCACTAAGTTATCATTTCTAATTCTATGAACAACTTCATTTGCATTTTGGTCATTATTTACCATCATTATTCGCGTAGGTTGTTCCTCTTGTATTTCCTGAACTTCTTGTTGCCTTAATCTTGCCCCTATATTCCTCTCTTCGACCACTTGTCTAGGGGGTCGAATTTGTTCGATTGTGGGTTCTTCATTTCGAACCACTGCTAGATTTTGTCTACGTCTTGCAGGCGCATCAGGGGCACCAAAGAAATCTTCTATTCGAGCCATTTGGGCTGAATTTTCTTGGTTTGTTCTATTTATGTTCTGGATTAGAGGATTAAAGATGGCGTTCATCTCACGAGCTAAGATTCCTACCATATCATGATTGCTATCATCCATTTGTTGCCTAAGTGTTGCCTGACTATTAGTTGTAAGGGTAGGCATTTGGGCAAAGTTTCCTAGACTCTGGGTATTTGGGCTCAAATGATTCATTCCAGAACCAGACCCTTAGATTGGGGACGAAGTTGACGCATTATGTAATCCTGCCATAAACGAAGTTGGCATCCCATATGGGGGTTCCTGGGTCTAAAGGCCTCAAAACCTGGAGGCCTAGTGGTGGTCGAATACTGTTGATTCCCTATGTTTGGCAAGGTTTGCGCTGATGACACGTTTGATGGCATCTCTATTTTACTTATAGGGATTGCATTCGAACTGCCTATGGGGATGATATTAGATGCATCAATCGAACCAGAAACGATTGTGTCAGCCCCCTGTGGGGGATTTTGTCCCCCATCTTGGTTAGTTGTGTTAACCATTCTTTTGGTACGTTGTCTCTTGGATATATGTGGATTATTATTTGTTATTTTACCGCTTCTAAGGTTCATATAACGAAATACCCTCTAGACTCAGAAGATCCTAAGAAGTTTTCTAATGAATTTGACTACAGTAATTTATTATGACACCGTTCCACTGGGCGTTTCAATTTGTTTACAGTGATTTCTAGTAAACAACCGCTAGTCTTCCAATTACTAGTTACTTGCAGGATCGACTAGATTGATCCTAGGACATATGTCATAATTAAATTCCATGTTCATATTCATTGTTTTATAGGCTTGCATCTTTTAATATAGAACGTAAAACTCTTAAACTTTTCTCTAGATTTGTCTAAGAAAATGTATTGACTGGATGATAAAAGAAGGCTTCGATTTAAACTTAGAAATTTCACAATTGAATGCAAGACTGTGTAAATGCGAAATGTATAAGATATAAAAGATTCTGATAATGAAATAAAGATTTCTGGAAATCTAAAGTGTTTGAATGAAAGAACAAGACAATAAAAATAAAGTTTCTGAAAAGATAAATTTTTTAAATGAAATGTAAAGTTTTCTGGAACATAAAGTGTATAAAACGAAATGTAAAGGGAAAGCAAAAGGATTTAGAAACAAAGAGATTGTAAAGGCAAAAGAAATGTAAAATAACTTGAATTTAAATTATGAAAAGACATGATGATGTTCAATACGTACATGTTATCTTCCACTTGTTTCCCTATATCACGGTAGTTTGAGTATTTGAGATTTTTTAGTACACAAGTGAACACACAAATTCTAACATTAGAACACCTATTTATAGCATTTCGACCCTAACGGCCTTGCTCTAAAATTACGCCACGTTCGAAGCATGCATGCCTCTCTCGTTCACTGGCCTCCACGCGTCCTCTGCAAAGGGCGCCTATTATTTGAATTTCGAATCTCATGCTAGCGAAGTGTATTTCTGTTTCTTTCGATTCAAATTATAAGTAATTCCCTTGGACCACTCCAGCTCTTGAACTAAAACTCTTTATAATTAACACATGGAGATGTAAAATCGAAACCCACATACTGCTCGAAATCAAAAGGTTTAGAGTATCAAATCTAATTTTTCTAACCAATCATTCTCCAATTCAACATTCTTTACATTTGTCTTAACCTTTAGACTTTATCTGAAATATCTCTTTGACATCAAATATCTCTCTATCGAAATTGTCAGCTAACAAATTGCCCCTCAAGAACGTGTATTTCGATAGATATAAAGAAATACTCGTTTTTGCAACCTCATGAGGACTATACTGTACCTGATGTTACAGCTATCAACCAACTTTCTGCAAAACGTCCAATCACCATGCCTAAACGTGCAAGCATAGCAGTTATAGCTAATAATTAGCAGAAAATGTCACTTCCCTAAGAATTTCAAAAACCACCTATCTTTCTTTCCAATAAGGAGGCTACACGTATTCTACCATTTTTCCAAAGGTCAAAAATTTTCAAGAACCTCCAAAGACCCCTATAAAAGAGTTTTAGCTTCAAGAATCCAAACTTCCTTTCTCCAAATCCTTTCAATCTTCAAGCACACCCATTTCTCTCTTTTCAAAAAAAACTTTTGAAATCTTTCCTACAATGTCTTCTCCTTCTTCAGCACCATCGCCCTCATCCAAGAAATCTGGAAAGTCAAAGAATGCTCCTTCCTCCACTCACAAACCAGTGAGTAAAATCATCAACCTTGACAACCAGGAATTCATCACAACCCCCAAACTTACTCAAGAACATAAAGCTATTTACGCTTCCCAGGTAATCATTCCTACAACTGTTCTTGATAAAACCCTAGGGGTTATGGGTCCTTTGATATCTATTGAACGTCTGGAAAAAACAAAAGGATTTTTCCCTGTTTATTTTGAAACTAAACCCATTGTTAACAAATTTGTTCCTTTAAAAACTAAAGAAGATGAGTCGGTGGTTAAAACCTCAAAAACCCTAAAAGACAAATCTTGTGAGGCAGAAACTTCAAAACCCATGAGAGAAGCCTTTAATATGGATTATGTCACCGGAAATTTTAAACCCTTTCGTTCGTGTCCCTCATCAGACCAACTGTACCAAGATTAGCTATCAAAGGTAGAAAATAAGAAATCCCAGGAATGGGAAAACCTAAGTATTTTGAATCTCATTCGAATGTCAAAGTTATGATTTAGCTATAGTCAACCTTTCTTGTTAGCATCTTTATATTTTTGGGATAGTACTTATAATACTTTTCATCTTCCCTGTGGGATGATAACACCCACCTTCTTCGACATTGCTGCCATCACTGGAATTTCCCCTATTGGGGAAGCGTTTGATCCAAATGAGGATGCAAAAAACCTCATAGATTTTGATGTCAAGAATGCTAGCTTTTCAAAATACATCAATCTCTATCATTCTGCTGAAGAAGAAGTCTTTGATAATGAACACATAGCTTTTCTGGCTTTGTGGCTATCAAAATATGTTTTCTGCAACAAATCTTTACAGGTTGCTAGCAGATTTATCACCCTTGCGAATCAGCTTCATCATGGTCGAAGGGTATGCATAAGTGAACTGTTGCTAGCAAGTCTATATGAAAGTATAGGCGCTGCAGTCTCAAAATTGAAAGCCTACAAAGCTGGCACCAATTTACTTCTTGCCGGCCCCTTTTGGCTACTTCAACTTTGGTTGAATGCCACGTTCGAACCATCTCTCTCAACCTATGGGTTAATTAACGAAGAGCACCCTGATGTTGTAAATCGAAGCATTGAGGGTACTAGGCTGCTGAAATTAACCCCAAAGGATGACAAAGAAAACTTCAGAACGTGCTTCACCAATTATATGATGATTTTCTCAAAAAGGCATAGGTTGGATTCTTCAATGGCCCCTTTTGCCACTCAAAGTTTTGGTCTAAATTGGTTCACTATGCCCCTCGAAGAAGCTATTGAGGAAGAAGTAATTAGAGACATCTGGTGTTCCTATTTGAACCCCAGACTTATAATCTCTAGAATTACACTCGTGAAGAGTCAAGTGTGCATCCTTGCTTACCAGCCTAATTTCGTAGCCCGTCAATTCGGACTATGCCAAATTTTGCCTGAACCTCTCTTTAATAGGAAAAGGGAAATTTGTATAGCAGGAGTACCTTATTCTTTCAAGGAAGTTAAAACTCGCCAGCAACGTTATGCTGGCTTTGTTGAATTTTCATTGATCTCTTTCGAACCCTCTTTTTACATGACAAAAGACTTTTACAATTGGTGGATGGCTTATTATTTGAATAATATGTTCAGCACCCTCCAAATCCAACAACATCTGACGGCAGCTTTTTCTCTTGTGCAGGAAAGGTTTTCAAAACCCTATTTCGAACCCTCTATTTCATAAGCATTATTTGAAAAGGTTTTCAAAACACGAAAGGGTCCTTCCCAATGGGGTGACCATTTCCCTAACAATTTATTATTTTTATCCATGGGTAATATAACTTTCCAAACCAAATCATTAGTTGAAAACAACTTACTTTTAACTCTTTTGTTGTATGCTCTGGCTACTCTTTCTTTTTGTCTTCTGAAAACCTCCAAAGCATGTATCCTGGCTTCATCTATGTCTACTAATTCATTCATCATCATCTCCCAATACTGGTCAGAAGGAATCTCGTTTTGTCTTTGGATTCTTACTGACTGCAAATGTATTTCGACTGGCAACACTGCATCATGTCCAAATGTGAGTCGAAATGGGGTAGTATTTGTTGCTTCTTTAGGAGACGTTCGACATGCCCATAAAGCTTGGTCCAGAGTTTTGTGCTAATTCTTTGGCTTTCACCCCACTTGTTTCTTTATCAAACCTATTATTACTTTATTGGTTGCTTCTACTTGACCATTTGCTTGAGCGTAGTAGGGTGTTGATGTGAGCAACTTAAAACCCATTTCTTGTGCAAATTCTTGCATCTTTCGTCCTGTGAAAACTGAACCTTGATCTGTTGTAATACTTTCTGATATTCTAAACCTGTAAATTATTTGTTTTTGGATGAATTCTATGATAGCCTCTTGATCAACATTCACTAGAGGTATTGCTTCGACCCACTTTGTAAAATAATCTATACCCACAAGGATATATTTCTGTCCTTTGGACGAAGTTGGTCAAATTTCACCAATTAAATCTAATGCCCATCCCCTAAAAGGCCAAGGCTTAACAATTGAATGTAATTCACTTGCAGGAGCATGTTGGATGCCTGCATGAACTTGACATTTCTCACATCCTTTAGCAAATTCTATGCAATCCTTGAGCATAGTGGGCCAGTACATGCCATATCGAAACAGTAACCATTTCATCTTGTGACCTGCTTGATGTGCCCCACATGCCCCACTGTGTACGTTGGATAATGCTAAGTATGCTTCATTTTCTCCTAAACATTTGAGTAAGATTCCTTCTGGGGTTTTCTTGAATAGTTCGTTTCCCATTAATACATAAGACAACACTCTGTATTTGATATTTTTCTCTATATTTATTGAAGGTTCCTTTAAATAATTTATTATTGGACTTCGCCAATCTGTATCAGCCAAAGCGTCTATGCTTAACACTTCAAATTCTCTTGTATTGGCATATCCAAGTTTCAAATTTTCCAAGTCTAAAGGTGATAATTTGATAGCTATTATTCTCACTTTTACTTCAATGAGGTATTGAAGATTTTCTTTGGATATTTTATATCCTAAGGCTATTTGAGCCAAGTCATTTGCCTCTTGATTACTAATTCTGGGAATATGTTTAATGTTTACATACTCAAATCTCTTGAGTAATCTATTAGCAATAACAAAATACATGATCAAGTTTTCCTTTATGCACTTGTATTCCTTTGTTATTTGTTTGATGACCAATTCTGAGTCTCCTCTAATTTCGACCCTAGTTGCCCCCAATTCTAACAAAGCTTCAAGTCTAGCAATTAATGCTTCATATTCAGCTTCATTATTCGAACAAGGAGGGCCTTCTAACTTGTACTTGAATTTTGTTGGAATTCCTTCAGGAGAAATTATGAGAACCCCAACTCCACTTCCTTCTTTGTGTGTTGAGCCATCAAAGAATAACTTCCAATGTTGGACTTCAACATAATTCAATGTGAAGTCTTCACTCACAGAGTGATCCACTATGAAGTCTGAGACTATTTGGCCTTTCATGGCTTTCAATGGCTTGAAGGCCAAATTGTATTCAGTGAGCGCTAAGGCCCATTTGCCAATTCTGCTGTGCATGATTGGCTTTGAAAGCATGTGCTTAATTACATCAAAATGAGATGAAACATAAACATCAACTGGTTTAATATAATACTTAAGTTTTGTACATGAAAAATATAAGCAGAGACATAGTTTCTCTATTGTACTATATCTAGTTTTTGCTTTATTTAAGACCCTACTATTATAATATACGGCTCTTTCGATGCCATCATTGTTTTCTTGGGCCAACATACTACCTATAGTTATATTAGAAGCATATATATACAGTCTCATAGGCTTATCCCTAGAGGACGGCGCAAGTATGAGAGGATGCATCAAACAGGCCTTGATCTTCTCGAACGCCTCTTGATGTTCTTCCTTCCATTCGAAATTCCCTTGGTTGAGACGAAGGAGTGGAGAGAATGCTTGAGTTCACCCACTCAGGTTAGATATGAATCTTCTTAAAAAGTTGATTTTACCTAAGAGGGATTGCAACTCCTTCTTTGTTGTTGGAGGTTTTGTCTCCACAATAGCCTCCGTCTTGTTCAAGTTAATTTCAATCCCCTTCTTATGGACCACAAAGCCTAGGAAGTCACCAGCCTGCACAAAAAATGCATTCTTAAGAGGGTTCATCTTTAAGCCATGTTTTCTCATTCTTTCAAATGATTGGAAAAGATGATTTAAATGATCCTCATCAGACACAGACTTCACTACTATATCATCTATATAGATCTGCATGAATGATTCAATGAAGTCATAAAATATGGTATTCATTGCTCTTTGATATGTTGCCCCAGCATTTTTTAGTCCAAAGGGCATAACTACCCACTCATAGGTGCCTAAGGCTCCTAGACATCTGAAAGCTGTTTTGGGAACATCATCTTCAGCAATGAAAATCTGATTATACCCAGAATACCCATCTAACATACTCAAGTATTCGAAACCAGAAGCTGAATCAATTAACATTTCTGCTATAAGCATGAAATATTCATCCTTAGGGATTGCAGTATTTAAATCCTTAAAATCTATGCAAATTCGTAAAGAACCATTTTTCTTAATAACATGTACTATGTTAGCAAGCCATTCAACATACCTTGTGGTCCTTATAAACTTGCATCGAAGGAGCCTTTCGATTTCCGCCTTTATTTTTGAGAGGATTGCTGGGGCGAACCTTCTAGGCATCTGTTTGATGGGCTCTTGCCATCCTTAATTGGAAGTCTGTGTTCTACCAATTCCCTCTTTAAACCAGGCATCTCGTCGTAGTCCCACACGGAGCAGTCTCTATTTTGTTAGAGCATTTCAACCACTTTGTTTTTTAGACTGGGACTGAGTTTCGCACTAATGTACGTAACTCTTCTTTCGATGCCATCTCCTATGTCAACTTCCTCCAATGGATCCTGTGCTAGCATCTTAGCGCTTGTTGACTCCGGGTCCCTTTCGAATCCTAGGGGCTCCTGATCATAAATTAAATCTAGCCTTAGATTCAGTGGTTCTGAAGTTTGTCCATCAAAGGGTGGAGACAGGTGGCTATCCCTAGGACTTGTTATTTCTATTTCTTTCTTTTTTATTTTCTTTTTATCAGTGGCTTCGATAACCACGTTTTTTATTTCGACTTCGAGAGCCGTCTTCTTTTTGTTCTCAGCCAAATAGGCCGAAATCTTTTTGAAATAAGTAGATTCCGTCATAGTTATCTTCGTTTCCCCAGCCAATTGGCCGTATGGTCGAAGTCTCTTCAGTTTCTTCAGTTTCCTATTCGTCCCACATAATCTCCCTATCCCACTGGAAGCCATTAGGACGGAGAGTCAAGGAATAAAAAGCATTCTCGTTAGGTTCAAAGTATTCTTCAGGAGGGCTACATGGCCCTATGTTGGCCATATTCCTATCAAAGTTTCTCTTGTTTACGTGATTGATTTCTGCCATGTAGTAACTCTGGTCCGCTTCTATATTCTCTACAATCCCATCATCTCTCCATATAGCTAACCTCTGGTGCATTGAGGAAGGAACTGCACCAACGCCATGAATCCACTCTCTACCAAGTAAAAGATTGTAATTTTTCTTTGCAGCAATGACCATAAACATAGTTGGCCTTGTGATAGAACCAACTGTTAAGTCAACTTGTACCACGCCCAAGGTATGTCCTACTTTTCCTTCGTAATTTGATAATACCATATTATAAGGTCTGATAACCGAGTCAAACATACATATCTTCTTCAGCATGAAACGTGGCATCAGGTTGACAGCAGCGCCACCATCTACCAGGACTTTATTCACGCCATATTGTTCCACTTTCGCTCTGATGAACAAAGGTTTCAGGTGATTCCTCATTTCAGCATCTGATCTTTCGAAGAATGCATTTTGTTCTTCGATTTCCCCATTATTCATCACATAATAACATACTGGCGTATGTTTGGCCATTTTGTAATCATCGTTCTCCTCACTTGTGTCAACTTTTGCCTCTTGATTATACTCATAAGGTAACACTGAAACCACATTGCAGTTTGCATTGAAAAAAGATTCTCCCTCTGACTCGAAATCATCTGTCATCATTTCTTCCTCATTCGCAGCCACCTTTTGCTCTTTATCTTCACCAACTTCTTTCTTAGGTGAGAAAAGCCTCCTGGATACTAGAGGTTTGCCCCCAGTCTGGACTATTGATGCTGGTTTGTTGGTGCTTGATTTTCCCACTTCCATGGACTTCGAATCTCTCTCAGCCTTCTTGTTTCTTTGATGTCTGCACCACTGGGATCGATACATAAGGTTCTTCCCTTTGTAGTTTTCCAATCTGATTTCTTCTCTTCTGTTTGTATTAAACTGCTTTTTGTATGCCATTGCAGTTCTACCACCCTAATCATAGCTTCGCCATTTTCCTTTCCCTTTGTCAGCCTTTACTTGTTGTCATCTGTCAGTAGGGATTTCTATAGGTAACTTGAAAGAAACTTTCTTTGCTCCCTTAGGATAGGGACTATCAGGCCTTATTGGCATATTTCTGCCAACATTATTAGGATTTGAAGGCATTTTGCCCTGGTAACTCCAATAGGATGCAAAAGGAATTCTTTCGAATGCCTCTATCATCTCTCTGTCATACACAGCTGCACATCTGGGACACATTAAGCATTTTTTTCCGATTTTGTGACATCGAACCAGAAATCCCAGTAAACTTTCATCAGCCTTTGGGTAAACTTTGTACAATTGGTTATCCTGTCTCCAGTTAACCCCTGTTTTCTCACGTTGAGCCCTCTCGAACTCTGCAGCAATTCTTGGGTTACATATGATACTGCATCTTGGGCATAGCAACATGTCTTGGTTTCTTTTGTGACAGTGAAACAAATACTCACGCAAGCTTGCGTCTTTCCTAGGGCAACTCCCCGTTCTCTGCTCTTTCTCCGTCTCTAAACAACGTTCAACTTCTTCCATCTCTGCATTAGGTTATTCGAGATCAACCATGTGCACTCCTAACGTCTGACCATCAGTGATCTGGACTTTTTCGAATTTTGCCCTGAGGCCCTCAGTAGCCTCTGTCAATTTTCTATCAGCAGCAAGTGGGTCATCAGCAGCCTTCATTGCATCACTAAGTATCTTCGCCTTAAGCACCTTTGGGAGGCCCTCAGTAGCCTTTGTTTTATTTTTGATTAGGATAAAGTCCCCATCTTCTTCGAATTCACTCTCCAACTCAATTTTCTTCTCAGCAATTTCCACCATATTAACATCCAGAGGTTCAGCATAATTAGTTTCCGCCATCAGCAACGGATCAGTGTCAACTTTCATTGGGTTTTTTGCTTTGTCTGAAAATTTGAGCCTGCCTTCCTTGATTGCGTTCTGAATCAAATCCCTGAAAAGAAAGCATTGTGAGGTTTTATGGCCTAAAAGGTTATGATACTTGCAAAAGCCTCTCTTCTTCCTTTGTTCCAATGGAGGGGATTTTAAGATTAGGAGGTACTATTAATTGGCCATCTTTGACAAGCAAATCAAATATTTCATCACACTAAGTTATATCAAATGTATAAATTTTCTTAGGGAATTTATCATTCTTTTCATTTTCAACAGGATTCTTTCTACTAGAAGGAATCAGAACTTCGCAAGAATAAGGGGGCGCTTCCTTTAGTTCTGCAAGATCTATTTCGTTGATCGAATTTGTAAGGGTCTTGATAATTATCTAGACTTCCTTCTTCATCCTCTATATAGGCTATTCTTTCTTTTTATGATTTTTACTGGCCCTAGCCTTTTCAGCTTTTAATTTTTCTACTTGTCGAACTCTGTCTGCTAGTTGGGCTATATCTCTTAGATACTGTGTATCTAATTTCTTTCGAATGGAATAATCCAGGCCCCCAGCATCTATTTCGACCAATTCATGTTCAGGGACCACTGTAAAGCATCTAGATTTTAATAAACGGAACCTATTCAAATAATCATCTATTGGTTATGTGAATTTCCTCTTAATGCTTGCTAATTCTTTCAAACTTATCTTAGATTGACCCATGTAGAATTGTTCATGGAATAACCTCTCTAAATAAGGCAAAGTATCTATAGATCCAGGGGGGAGGGTTGTGAACCAAGTGAAAGCGTTTTTTGTTAGGGAACTTGGAAAATATTTTATCCTAGGGTTTTTATTATTTTCTAAGTCTCCTGCTTCAGTTAAATATCTTGCTATATGTTCCACTGTAGATTCACTCGTATCTCCAGCAAATTTTGTAAACATAGGAACTTTACAATCCCTGGGTAACTCCAATTGTAAAACATAATCTACAATAGGAGGCGTATAATTTGGTCTCCTGAATCCTGAGTGTAAACTATTCTGGGCCATTATTCTTTCGATCATAGTGGTTAGATTATTTTCTGCCACTAAGTTATCATTTCTAATTCTATGAACAACTTCATTTGCATTTTGGTCATTATTTACCATCATTATTCGCGTAGGTTGTTCCTCTTGTATTTCCCTGAACTTCTTGTTGCCTTAATCTTGCCCCTATATTCCTCTCTTCGACCACTTGTCTAGGGGGTCGAATTTGTTCGATTGTGGGTTCTTCATTTCGAACCACTGCTAGATTTTGTCTACGTCTTGCAGGCGCATCAGGGGCACCAAAGAAATCTTCTATTCGAGCCATTTGGGCTGAATTTTCTTGGTTTGTTCTATTTATGTTCTGGATTAGAGGATTAAAGATGGCGTTCATCTCACGAGCTAAGATTCCTACCATATCATGATTGCTATCATCCATTTGTTGCCTAAGTGTTGCCTGACTATTAGTTGTAAGGGTAGGCATTTGGGCAAAGTTTCCTAGACTCTGGGTATTTGGGCTCAAATGATTCATTCCAGAACCAGACCCTTAGATTGGGGACGAAGTTGACGCATTATGTAATCCTGCCATAAACGAAGTTGGCATCCCATATGGGGGTTCCTGGGTCTAAAGGCCTCAAAACCTGGAGGCCTAGTGGTGGTCGAATACTGTTGATTCCCTATGTTTGGCAAGGTTTGCGCTGATGACACGTTTGATGGCATCTCTATTTTACTTATAGGGATTGCATTCGAACTGCCTATGGGGATGATATTAGATGCATCAATCGAACCAGAAACGATTGTGTCAGCCCCCTGTGGGGGATTTTGTCCCCCATCTTGGTTAGTTGTGTTAACCATTCTTTTGGTACGTTGTCTCTTGGATATATGTGGATTATTATTTGTTATTTTACCGCTTCTAAGGTTCATATAACGAAATACCCTCTAGACTCAGAAGATCCTAAGAAGTTTTCTAATGAATTTGACTACAGTAATTTATTATGACACCGTTCCACTGGGCGTTTCAATTTGTTTACAGTGATTTCTAGTAAACAACCGCTAGTCTTCCAATTACTAGTTACTTGCAGGATCGACTAGATTGATCCTAGGACATATGTCATAATTAAATTCCATGTTCATATTCATTGTTTTATAGGCTTGCATCTTTTAATATAGAACGTAAAACTCTTAAACTTTTCTCTAGATTTGTCTAAGAAAATGTATTGACTGGATGATAAAAGAAGGCTTCGATTTAAACTTAGAAATTTCACAATTGAATGCAAGACTGTGTAAATGCGAAATGTATAAGATATAAAAGATTCTGATAATGAAATAAAGATTTCTGGAAATCTAAAGTGTTTGAATGAAAGAACAAGACAATAAAAATAAAGTTTCTAAAAAGATAAAGTGTTTAAATGAAATGTAAAGTTTTCTGGAACATAAAGTGTATAAAACGAAATGTAAAGGGAAAGCAAAAGGATTTAGAAACAAAGAGATTGTAAAGGCAAAAGAAATGTAAAATAACTTGAATTTAAATTATGAAAAGACATGATGATGTTCAATACGTACATGTAATCTTCCACTCGTTTTCCTATATCACGGTAGTTTGAGTATTTGAGATTTTTAAGTACACACGTGAACACACAAATTCTAACATTATAACACCTATTTATAGCATTTCGACCCTAACGGCCTTGCTCTAAAATTACGCCACGTTCGAAGCATGCATGCCTCTCTCGTTCACTGGCCTCCACGCGTCCTCTGCAAAGGGCGCCTATTATTTGAATTTCGAATCTCATGCTAGCGAAGTGTATTTCTGTTTCTTTCGATTCAAATTATAAGTAATTCCCTTGGACCACTCCAGCTCTTGAACTAAAACTCTTTATAATTAACACATGGAGATGTAAAATCGAAACCCACATACTGCTCGAAATCAAAAGGTTTAGAGTATCAAATCTAATTTTTCTAACCAATCATTCTCCAATTCAACATTCTTTACATTTGTCTTAACCTTTAGACTTTATCTGAAATATCTCTTTGACATCAAATATCTCTCTATCGAAATTGTCAGCTAACAAATTGCCCCTCAAGAACGTGTATTTCGATAGATATAAAGAAATACTCGTTTTTGCAACCTCATGAGGACTATACTGTACCTGATGTTACAGCTATCAACCAACTTTCTGCAAAACGTCCAATCACCATGCCTAAACGTGCAAGCATAGCAGTTATAGCTAATAATTAGCAGAAAATGTCACTTCCCTAAGAATTTCAAAAACCACCTATCTTTCTTTCCAATAAGGAGGCTACACGTATTCTACCATTTTTCCAAAGGTCAAAAATTTTCAAGAACCTCCAAAGACCCCTATAAAAGAGTTTTAGCTTCAAGAATCCAAACTTCCTTTCTCCAAATCCTTTCAATCTTCAAGCACACCCATTTCTCTCTTTTCAAAAAAAACTTTTGAAATCTTTCCTACAATGTCTTCTCCTTCTTCAGCACCATCGCCCTCATCCAAGAAATCTGGAAAGTCAAAGAATGCTCCTTCCTCCACTCACAAACCAGTGAGTAAAATCATCAACCTTGACAACCAGGAATTCATCACAACCCCCAAACTTACTCAAGAACATAAAGCTATTTACGCTTCCCAGGTAATCATTCCTACAACTGTTCTTGATAAAACCCTAGGGGTTATGGGTCCTTTGATATCTATTGAACGTCTGGAAAAAACAAAAGGATTTTTCCCTGTTTATTTTGAAACTAAACCCATTGTTAACAAATTTGTTCCTTTAAAAACTAAAGAAGATGAGTCGGTGGTTAAAACCTCAAAAACCCTAAAAGACAAATCTTGTGAGGCAGAAACTTCAAAACCCATGAGAGAAGCCTTTAATATGGATTATGTCACCGGAAATTTTAAACCCTTTCGTTCGTGTCCCTCATCAGACCAACTGTACCAAGATTAGCTATCAAAGGTAGAAAATAAGAAATCCCAGGAATGGGAAAACCTAAGTATTTTGAATCTCATTCGAATGTCAAAGTTATGATTTAGCTATAGTCAACCTTTCTTGTTAGCATCTTTATATTTTTGGGATAGTACTTATAATACTTTTCATCTTCCCTGTGGGATGATAACACCCACCTTCTTCGACATTGCTGCCATCACTGGAATTTCCCCTATTGGGGAAGCGTTTGATCCAAATGAGGATGCAAAAAACCTCATAGATTTTGATGTCAAGAATGCTAGCTTTTCAAAATACATCAATCTCTATCATTCTGCTGAAGAAGAAGTCTTTGATAATGAACACATAGCTTTTCTGGCTTTGTGGCTATCAAAATATGTTTTCTGCAACAAATCTTTACAGGTTGCTAGCAGATTTATCACCCTTGCGAATCAGCTTCATCATGGTCGAAGGGTATGCATAAGTGAACTGTTGCTAGCAAGTCTATATGAAAGTATAGGCGCTGCAGTCTCAAAATTGAAAGCCTACAAAGCTGGCACCAATTTACTTCTTGCCGGCCCCTTTTGGCTACTTCAACTTTGGTTGAATGCCACGTTCGAACCATCTCTCTCAACCTATGGGTTAATTAACGAAGAGCACCCTGATGTTGTAAATCGAAGCATTGAGGGTACTAGGCTGCTGAAATTAACCCCAAAGGATGACAAAGAAAACTTCAGAACGTGCTTCACCAATTATATGATGATTTTCTCAAAAAGGCATAGGTTGGATTCTTCAATGGCCCCTTTTGCCACTCAAAGTTTTGGTCTAAATTGGTTCACTATGCCCCTCGAAGAAGCTATTGAGGAAGAAGTAATTAGAGACATCTGGTGTTCCTATTTGAACCCCAGACTTATAATCTCTAGAATTACACTCGTGAAGAGTCAAGTGTGCATCCTTGCTTACCAGCCTAATTTCGTAGCCCGTCAATTCGGACTATGCCAAATTTTGCCTGAACCTCTCTTTAATAGGAAAAGGGAAATTTGTATAGCAGGAGTACCTTATTCTTTCAAGGAAGTTAAAACTCGCCAGCAACGTTATGCTGGCTTTGTTGAATTTTCATTGATCTCTTTCGAACCCTCTTTTTACATGACAAAAGACTTTTACAATTGGTGGATGGCTTATTATTTGAATAATATGTTCAGCACCCTCCAAATCCAACAACATCTGACGGCAGCTTTTTCTCTTGTGCAGGAAAGGTTTTCAAAACCCTATTTCGAACCCTCTATTTCATAAGCATTATTTGAAAAGGTTTTCAAAACACGAAAGGGTCCTTCCCAATGGGGTGACCATTTCCCTAACAATTTATTATTTTTATCCATGGGTAATATAACTTTCCAAACCAAATCATTAGTTGAAAACAACTTACTTTTAACTCTTTTGTTGTATGCTCTGGCTACTCTTTCTTTTTGTCTTCTGAAAACCTCCAAAGCATGTATCCTGGCTTCATCTATGTCTACTAATTCATTCATCATCATCTCCCAATACTGGTCAGAAGGAATCTCGTTTTGTCTTTGGATTCTTACTGACTGCAAATGTATTTCGACTGGCAACACTGCATCATGTCCAAATGTGAGTCGAAATGGGGTAGTATTTGTTGCTTCTTTAGGAGACGTTCGACATGCCCATAAAGCTTGGTCCAGAGTTTTGTGCTAATTCTTTGGCTTTCACCCCACTTGTTTCTTTATCAAACCTATTATTACTTTATTGGTTGCTTCTACTTGACCATTTGCTTGAGCGTAGTAGGGTGTTGATGTGAGCAACTTAAAACCCATTTCTTGTGCAAATTCTTGCATCTTTCGTCCTGTGAAAACTGAACCTTGATCTGTTGTAATACTTTCTGATATTCTAAACCTGTAAATTATTTGTTTTTGGATGAATTCTATGATAGCCTCTTGATCAACATTCACTAGAGGTATTGCTTCGACCCACTTTGTAAAATAATCTATACCCACAAGGATATATTTCTGTCCTTTGGACGAAGTTGGTCAAATTTCACCAATTAAATCTAATGCCCATCCCCTAAAAGGCCAAGGCTTAACAATTGAATGTAATTCACTTGCAGGAGCATGTTGGATGCCTGCATGAACTTGACATTTCTCACATCCTTTAGCAAATTCTATGCAATCCTTGAGCATAGTGGGCCAGTACATGCCATATCGAAACAGTAACCATTTCATCTTGTGACCTGCTTGATGTGCCCCACATGCCCCACTGTGTACGTTGGATAATGCTAAGTATGCTTCATTTTCTCCTAAACATTTGAGTAAGATTCCTTCTGGGGTTTTCTTGAATAGTTCGTTTCCCATTAATACATAAGACAACACTCTGTATTTGATATTTTTCTCTATATTTATTGAAGGTTCCTTTAAATAATTTATTATTGGACTTCGCCAATCTGTATCAGCCAAAGCGTCTATGCTTAACACTTCAAATTCTCTTGTATTGGCATATCCAAGTTTCAAATTTTCCAAGTCTAAAGGTGATAATTTGATAGCTATTATTCTCACTTTTACTTCAATGAGGTATTGAAGATTTTCTTTGGATATTTTATATCCTAAGGCTATTTGAGCCAAGTCATTTGCCTCTTGATTACTAATTCTGGGAATATGTTTAATGTTTACATACTCAAATCTCTTGAGTAATCTATTAGCAATAACAAAATACATGATCAAGTTTTCCTTTATGCACTTGTATTCCTTTGTTATTTGTTTGATGACCAATTCTGAGTCTCCTCTAATTTCGACCCTAGTTGCCCCCAATTCTAACAAAGCTTCAAGTCTAGCAATTAATGCTTCATATTCAGCTTCATTATTCGAACAAGGAGGGCCTTCTAACTTGTACTTGAATTTTGTTGGAATTCCTTCAGGAGAAATTATGAGAACCCCAACTCCACTTCCTTCTTTGTGTGTTGAGCCATCAAAGAATAACTTCCAATGTTGGACTTCAACATAATTCAATGTGAAGTCTTCACTCACAGAGTGATCCACTATGAAGTCTGAGACTATTTGGCCTTTCATGGCTTTCAATGGCTTGAAGGCCAAATTGTATTCAGTGAGCGCTAAGGCCCATTTGCCAATTCTGCTGTGCATGATTGGCTTTGAAAGCATGTGCTTAATTACATCAAAATGAGATGAAACATAAACATCAACTGGTTTAATATAATACTTAAGTTTTGTACATGAAAAATATAAGCAGAGACATAGTTTCTCTATTGTACTATATCTAGTTTTTGCTTTATTTAAGACCCTACTATTATAATATACGGCTCTTTCGATGCCATCATTGTTTTCTTGGGCCAACATACTACCTATAGTTATATTAGAAGCATATATATACAGTCTCATAGGCTTATCCCTAGAGGACGGCGCAAGTATGAGAGGATGCATCAAACAGGCCTTGATCTTCTCGAACGCCTCTTGATGTTCTTCCTTCCATTCGAAATTCCCTTGGTTGAGACGAAGGAGTGGAGAGAATGCTTGAGTTCACCCACTCAGGTTAGATATGAATCTTCTTAAAAAGTTGATTTTACCTAAGAGGGATTGCAACTCCTTCTTTGTTGTTGGAGGTTTTGTCTCCACAATAGCCTCCGTCTTGTTCAAGTTAATTTCAATCCCCTTCTTATGGACCACAAAGCCTAGGAAGTCACCAGCCTGCACAAAAAATGCATTCTTAAGAGGGTTCATCTTTAAGCCATGTTTTCTCATTCTTTCAAATGATTGGAAAAGATGATTTAAATGATCCTCATCAGACACAGACTTCACTACTATATCATCTATATAGATCTGCATGAATGATTCAATGAAGTCATAAAATATGGTATTCATTGCTCTTTGATATGTTGCCCCAGCATTTTTTAGTCCAAAGGGCATAACTACCCACTCATAGGTGCCTAAGGCTCCTAGACATCTGAAAGCTGTTTTGGGAACATCATCTTCAGCAATGAAAATCTGATTATACCCAGAATACCCATCTAACATACTCAAGTATTCGAAACCAGAAGCTGAATCAATTAACATTTCTGCTATAAGCATGAAATATTCATCCTTAGGGATTGCAGTATTTAAATCCTTAAAATCTATGCAAATTCGTAAAGAACCATTTTTCTTAATAACATGTACTATGTTAGCAAGCCATTCAACATACCTTGTGGTCCTTATAAACTTGCATCGAAGGAGCCTTTCGATTTCCGCCTTTATTTTTGAGAGGATTGCTGGGGCGAACCTTCTAGGCATCTGTTTGATGGGCTCTTGCCATCCTTAATTGGAAGTCTGTGTTCTACCAATTCCCTCTTTAAACCAGGCATCTCGTCGTAGTCCCACACGGAGCAGTCTCTATTTTGTTAGAGCATTTCAACCACTTTGTTTTTTAGACTGGGACTGAGTTTCGCACTAATGTACGTAACTCTTCTTTCGATGCCATCTCCTATGTCAACTTCCTCCAATGGATCCTGTGCTAGCATCTTAGCGCTTGTTGACTCCGGGTCCCTTTCGAATCCTAGGGGCTCCTGATCATAAATTAAATCTAGCCTTAGATTCAGTGGTTCTGAAGTTTGTCCATCAAAGGGTGGAGACAGGTGGCTATCCCTAGGACTTGTTATTTCTATTTCTTTCTTTTTTATTTTCTTTTTATCAGTGGCTTCGATAACCACGTTTTTTATTTCGACTTCGAGAGCCGTCTTCTTTTTGTTCTCAGCCAAATAGGCCGAAATCTTTTTGAAATAAGTAGATTCCGTCATAGTTATCTTCGTTTCCCCAGCCAATTGGCCGTATGGTCGAAGTCTCTTCAGTTTCTTCAGTTTCCTATTCGTCCCACATAATCTCCCTATCCCACTGGAAGCCATTAGGACGGAGAGTCAAGGAATAAAAAGCATTCTCGTTAGGTTCAAAGTATTCTTCAGGAGGGCTACATGGCCCTATGTTGGCCATATTCCTATCAAAGTTTCTCTTGTTTACGTGATTGATTTCTGCCATGTAGTAACTCTGGTCCGCTTCTATATTCTCTACAATCCCATCATCTCTCCATATAGCTAACCTCTGGTGCATTGAGGAAGGAACTGCACCAACGCCATGAATCCACTCTCTACCAAGTAAAAGATTGTAATTTTTCTTTGCAGCAATGACCATAAACATAGTTGGCCTTGTGATAGAACCAACTGTTAAGTCAACTTGTACCACGCCCAAGGTATGTCCTACTTTTCCTTCGTAATTTGATAATACCATATTATAAGGTCTGATAACCGAGTCAAACATACATATCTTCTTCAGCATGAAACGTGGCATCAGGTTGACAGCAGCGCCACCATCTACCAGGACTTTATTCACGCCATATTGTTCCACTTTCGCTCTGATGAACAAAGGTTTCAGGTGATTCCTCATTTCAGCATCTGATCTTTCGAAGAATGCATTTTGTTCTTCGATTTCCCCATTATTCATCACATAATAACATACTGGCGTATGTTTGGCCATTTTGTAATCATCGTTCTCCTCACTTGTGTCAACTTTTGCCTCTTGATTATACTCATAAGGTAACACTGAAACCACATTGCAGTTTGCATTGAAAAAAGATTCTCCCTCTGACTCGAAATCATCTGTCATCATTTCTTCCTCATTCGCAGCCACCTTTTGCTCTTTATCTTCACCAACTTCTTTCTTAGGTGAGAAAAGCCTCCTGGATACTAGAGGTTTGCCCCCAGTCTGGACTATTGATGCTGGTTTGTTGGTGCTTGATTTTCCCACTTCCATGGACTTCGAATCTCTCTCAGCCTTCTTGTTTCTTTGATGTCTGCACCACTGGGATCGATACATAAGGTTCTTCCCTTTGTAGTTTTCCAATCTGATTTCTTCTCTTCTGTTTGTATTAAACTGCTTTTTGTATGCCATTGCAGTTCTACCACCCTAATCATAGCTTCGCCATTTTCCTTTCCCTTTGTCAGCCTTTACTTGTTGTCATCTGTCAGTAGGGATTTCTATAGGTAACTTGAAAGAAACTTTCTTTGCTCCCTTAGGATAGGGACTATCAGGCCTTATTGGCATATTTCTGCCAACATTATTAGGATTTGAAGGCATTTTGCCCTGGTAACTCCAATAGGATGCAAAAGGAATTCTTTCGAATGCCTCTATCATCTCTCTGTCATACACAGCTGCACATCTGGGACACATTAAGCATTTTTTTCCGATTTTGTGACATCGAACCAGAAATCCCAGTAAACTTTCATCAGCCTTTGGGTAAACTTTGTACAATTGGTTATCCTGTCTCCAGTTAACCCCTGTTTTCTCACGTTGAGCCCTCTCGAACTCTGCAGCAATTCTTGGGTTACATATGATACTGCATCTTGGGCATAGCAACATGTCTTGGTTTCTTTTGTGACAGTGAAACAAATACTCACGCAAGCTTGCGTCTTTCCTAGGGCAACTCCCCGTTCTCTGCTCTTTCTCCGTCTCTAAACAACGTTCAACTTCTTCCATCTCTGCATTAGGTTATTCGAGATCAACCATGTGCACTCCTAACGTCTGACCATCAGTGATCTGGACTTTTTCGAATTTTGCCCTGAGGCCCTCAGTAGCCTCTGTCAATTTTCTATCAGCAGCAAGTGGGTCATCAGCAGCCTTCATTGCATCACTAAGTATCTTCGCCTTAAGCACCTTTGGGAGGCCCTCAGTAGCCTTTGTTTTATTTTTGATTAGGATAAAGTCCCCATCTTCTTCGAATTCACTCTCCAACTCAATTTTCTTCTCAGCAATTTCCACCATATTAACATCCAGAGGTTCAGCATAATTAGTTTCCGCCATCAGCAACGGATCAGTGTCAACTTTCATTGGGTTTTTTGCTTTGTCTGAAAATTTGAGCCTGCCTTCCTTGATTGCGTTCTGAATCAAATCCCTGAAAAGAAAGCATTGTGAGGTTTTATGGCCTAAAAGGTTATGATACTTGCAAAAGCCTCTCTTCTTCCTTTGTTCCAATGGAGGGATTTTAAGATTAGGAGGTACTATTAATTGGCCATCTTTGACAAGCAAATCAAATATTTCATCACACTAAGTTATATCAAATGTATAAATTTTCTTAGGGAATTTATCATTCTTTTCATTTTCAACAGGATTCTTTCTACTAGAAGGAATCAGAACTTCGCAAGAATAAGGGGGCGCTTCCTTTAGTTCTGCAAGATCTATTTCGTTGATCGAATTTGTAAGGGTCTTGATAATTATCTAGACTTCCTTCTTCATCCTCTATATAGGCTATTCTTTCTTTTTATGATTTTTACTGGCCCTAGCCTTTTCAGCTTTTAATTTTTCTACTTGTCGAACTCTGTCTGCTAGTTGGGCTATATCTCTTAGATACTGTGTATCTAATTTCTTTCGAATGGAATAATCCAGGCCCCCAGCATCTATTTCGACCAATTCATGTTCAGGGACCACTGTAAAGCATCTAGATTTTAATAAACGGAACCTATTCAAATAATCATCTATTGGTTATGTGAATTTCCTCTTAATGCTTGCTAATTCTTTCAAACTTATCTTAGATTGACCCATGTAGAATTGTTCATGGAATAACCTCTCTAAATAAGGCAAAGTATCTATAGATCCAGGGGGGAGGGTTGTGAACCAAGTGAAAGCGTTTTTTGTTAGGGAACTTGGAAAATATTTTATCCTAGGGTTTTTATTATTTTCTAAGTCTCCTGCTTCAGTTAAATATCTTGCTATATGTTCCACTGTAGATTCACTCGTATCTCCAGCAAATTTTGTAAACATAGGAACTTTACAATCCCTGGGTAACTCCAATTGTAAAACATAATCTACAATAGGAGGCGTATAATTTGGTCTCCTGAATCCTGAGTGTAAACTATTCTGGGCCATTATTCTTTCGATCATAGTGGTTAGATTATTTTCTGCCACTAAGTTATCATTTCTAATTCTATGAACAACTTCATTTGCATTTTGGTCATTATTTACCATCATTATTCGCGTAGGTTGTTCCTCTTGTATTTCCTGAACTTCTTGTTGCCTTAATCTTGCCCCTATATTCCTCTCTTCGACCACTTGTCTAGGGGGTCGAATTTGTTCGATTGTGGGTTCTTCATTTCGAACCACTGCTAGATTTTGTCTACGTCTTGCAGGCGCATCAGGGGCACCAAAGAAATCTTCTATTCGAGCCATTTGGGCTGAATTTTCTTGGTTTGTTCTATTTATGTTCTGGATTAGAGGATTAAAGATGGCGTTCATCTCACGAGCTAAGATTCCTACCATATCATGATTGCTATCATCCATTTGTTGCCTAAGTGTTGCCTGACTATTAGTTGTAAGGGTAGGCATTTGGGCAAAGTTTCCTAGACTCTGGGTATTTGGGCTCAAATGATTCATTCCAGAACTAGACCCTTAGATTGGGGACGAAGTTGACGCATTATGTAATCCTGCCATAAACGAAGTTGGCATCCCATATGGGGGTTCCTGGGTCTAAAGGCCTCAAAACCTGGAGGCCTAGTGGTGGTCGAATACTGTTGATTCCCTATGTTTGGCAAGGTTTGCGCTGATGACACGTTTGATGGCATCTCTATTTTACTTATAGGGATTGCATTCGAACTTGCCTATGGGGATGATATTAGATGCATCAATCGAACCAGAAACGATTGTGTCAGCCCCCTGTGGGGGATTTTGTCCCCCATCTTGGTTAGTTGTGTTAACCATTCTTTTGGTACGTTGTCTCTTGGATATATGTGGATTATTATTTGTTATTTTACCGCTTCTAAGGTTCATATAACGAAATACCCTCTAGACTCAGAAGATCCTAAGAAGTTTTCTAATGAATTTGACTACAGTAATTTATTATGACACCGTTCCACTGGGCGTTTCAATTTGTTTACAGTGATTTCTAGTAAACAACCGCTAGTCTTCCAATTACTAGTTACTTGCAGGATCGACTAGATTGATCCTAGGACATATGTCATAATTAAATTCCATGTTCATATTCATTGTTTTATAGGCTTGCATCTTTTAATATAGAACGTAAAACTCTTAAACTTTTCTCTAGATTTGTCTAAGAAAATGTATTGACTGGATGATAAAAGAAGGCTTCGATTTAAACTTAGAAATTTCACAATTGAATGCAAGACTGTGTAAATGCGAAATGTATAAGATATAAAAGATTCTGATAATGAAATAAAGATTTCTGGAAATCTAAAGTGTTTGAATGAAAGAACAAGACAATAAAAATAAAGTTTCTGAAAAGATAAATTTTTTAAATGAAATGTAAAGTTTTCTGGAACATAAAGTGTATAAAACGAAATGTAAAGGGAAAGCAAAAGGATTTAGAAACAAAGAGATTGTAAAGGCAAAAGAAATGTAAAATAACTTGAATTTAAATTATGAAAAGACATGATGATGTTCAATACGTACATGTTATCTTCCACTTGTTTCCCTATATCACGGTAGTTTGAGTATTTGAGATTTTTTAGTACACAAGTGAACACACAAATTCTAACATTAGAACACCTATTTATAGCATTTCGACCCTAACGGCCTTGCTCTAAAATTATGCCACGTTCGAAGCATGCATGCCTCTCTTGTTCACTGGCCTCGACGCGTCCTCTGCAAAGGGCGCCTATTATTTGAATTTCGAATCTCATGCTAGCGAAGTGTATTTCTGTTTCTTTCGATTCAAATTATAAGTAATTCCCTTGGACCACTCCAGCTCTTGAACTAAAACTCTTTATAATTAACACATGGAGATGTAAAATCGAAACCCACATACTGCTCGAAATCAAAAGGTTTAGAGTATCAAATCTAATTTTTCTAACCAATCATTCTCCAATTCAACATTCTTTACATTTGTCTTAACCTTTAGACTTTATCTGAAATATCTCTTTGACATCAAATATCTCTCTATCGAAATTGTCAGCTAACAAATTGCCCCTCAAGAACGTGTATTTCGATAGATATAAAGAAATACTCGTTTTTGCAACCTCATGAGGACTATACTGTACCTGATGTTACAGCTATCAACCAACTTTCTGCAAAACGTCCAATCACCATGCCTAAACGTGCAAGCATAGCAGTTATAGCTAATAATTAGCAGAAAATGTCACTTCCCTAAGAATTTCAAAAACCACCTATCTTTCTTTCCAATAAGGAGGCTACACGTATTCTACCATTTTTCCAAAGGTCAAAAATTTTCAAGAACCTCCAAAGACCCCTATAAAAGAGTTTTAGCTTCAAGAATCCAAACTTCCTTTCTCCAAATCCTTTCAATCTTCAAGCACACCCATTTCTCTCTTTTCAAAAAAAACTTTTGAAATCTTTCCTACAATGTCTTCTCCTTCTTCAGCACCATCGCCCTCATCCAAGAAATCTGGAAAGTCAAAGAATGCTCCTTCCTCCACTCACAAACCAGTGAGTAAAATCATCAACCTTGACAACCAGGAATTCATCACAACCCCCAAACTTACTCAAGAACATAAAGCTATTTACGCTTCCCAGGTAATCATTCCTACAACTGTTCTTGATAAAACCCTAGGGGTTATGGGTCCTTTGATATCTATTGAACGTCTGGAAAAAACAAAAGGATTTTTCCCTGTTTATTTTGAAACTAAACCCATTGTTAACAAATTTGTTCCTTTAAAAACTAAAGAAGATGAGTCGGTGGTTAAAACCTCAAAAACCCTAAAAGACAAATCTTGTGAGGCAGAAACTTCAAAACCCATGAGAGAAGCCTTTAATATGGATTATGTCACCGGAAATTTTAAACCCTTTCGTTCGTGTCCCTCATCAGACCAACTGTACCAAGATTAGCTATCAAAGGTAGAAAATAAGAAATCCCAGGAATGGGAAAACCTAAGTATTTTGAATCTCATTCGAATGTCAAAGTTATGATTTAGCTATAGTCAACCTTTCTTGTTAGCATCTTTATATTTTTGGGATAGTACTTATAATACTTTTCATCTTCCCTGTGGGATGATAACACCCACCTTCTTCGACATTGCTGCCATCACTGGAATTTCCCCTATTGGGGAAGCGTTTGATCCAAATGAGGATGCAAAAAACCTCATAGATTTTGATGTCAAGAATGCTAGCTTTTCAAAATACATCAATCTCTATCATTCTGCTGAAGAAGAAGTCTTTGATAATGAACACATAGCTTTTCTGGCTTTGTGGCTATCAAAATATGTTTTCTGCAACAAATCTTTACAGGTTGCTAGCAGATTTATCACCCTTGCGAATCAGCTTCATCATGGTCGAAGGGTATGCATAAGTGAACTGTTGCTAGCAAGTCTATATGAAAGTATAGGCGCTGCAGTCTCAAAATTGAAAGCCTACAAAGCTGGCACCAATTTACTTCTTGCCGGCCCCTTTTGGCTACTTCAACTTTGGTTGAATGCCACGTTCGAACCATCTCTCTCAACCTATGGGTTAATTAACGAAGAGCACCCTGATGTTGTAAATCGAAGCATTGAGGGTACTAGGCTGCTGAAATTAACCCCAAAGGATGACAAAGAAAACTTCAGAACGTGCTTCACCAATTATATGATGATTTTCTCAAAAAGGCATAGGTTGGATTCTTCAATGGCCCCTTTTGCCACTCAAAGTTTTGGTCTAAATTGGTTCACTATGCCCCTCGAAGAAGCTATTGAGGAAGAAGTAATTAGAGACATCTGGTGTTCCTATTTGAACCCCAGACTTATAATCTCTAGAATTACACTCGTGAAGAGTCAAGTGTGCATCCTTGCTTACCAGCCTAATTTCGTAGCCCGTCAATTCGGACTATGCCAAATTTTGCCTGAACCTCTCTTTAATAGGAAAAGGGAAATTTGTATAGCAGGAGTACCTTATTCTTTCAAGGAAGTTAAAACTCGCCAGCAACGTTATGCTGGCTTTGTTGAATTTTCATTGATCTCTTTCGAACCCTCTTTTTACATGACAAAAGACTTTTACAATTGGTGGATGGCTTATTATTTGAATAATATGTTCAGCACCCTCCAAATCCAACAACATCTGACGGCAGCTTTTTCTCTTGTGCAGGAAAGGTTTTCAAAACCCTATTTCGAACCCTCTATTTCATAAGCATTATTTGAAAAGGTTTTCAAAACACGAAAGGGTCCTTCCCAATGGGGTGACCATTTCCCTAACAATTTATTATTTTTATCCATGGGTAATATAACTTTCCAAACCAAATCATTAGTTGAAAACAACTTACTTTTAACTCTTTTGTTGTATGCTCTGGCTACTCTTTCTTTTTGTCTTCTGAAAACCTCCAAAGCATGTATCCTGGCTTCATCTATGTCTACTAATTCATTCATCATCATCTCCCAATACTGGTCAGAAGGAATCTCGTTTTGTCTTTGGATTCTTACTGACTGCAAATGTATTTCGACTGGCAACACTGCATCATGTCCAAATGTGAGTCGAAATGGGGTAGTATTTGTTGCTTCTTTAGGAGACGTTCGACATGCCCATAAAGCTTGGTCCAGAGTTTTGTGCTAATTCTTTGGCTTTCACCCCACTTGTTTCTTTATCAAACCTATTATTACTTTATTGGTTGCTTCTACTTGACCATTTGCTTGAGCGTAGTAGGGTGTTGATGTGAGCAACTTAAAACCCATTTCTTGTGCAAATTCTTGCATCTTTCGTCCTGTGAAAACTGAACCTTGATCTGTTGTAATACTTTCTGATATTCTAAACCTGTAAATTATTTGTTTTTGGATGAATTCTATGATAGCCTCTTGATCAACATTCACTAGAGGTATTGCTTCGACCCACTTTGTAAAATAATCTATACCCACAAGGATATATTTCTGTCCTTTGGACGAAGTTGGTCAAATTTCACCAATTAAATCTAATGCCCATCCCCTAAAAGGCCAAGGCTTAACAATTGAATGTAATTCACTTGCAGGAGCATGTTGGATGCCTGCATGAACTTGACATTTCTCACATCCTTTAGCAAATTCTATGCAATCCTTGAGCATAGTGGGCCAGTACATGCCATATCGAAACAGTAACCATTTCATCTTGTGACCTGCTTGATGTGCCCCACATGCCCCACTGTGTACGTTGGATAATGCTAAGTATGCTTCATTTTCTCCTAAACATTTGAGTAAGATTCCTTCTGGGGTTTTCTTGAATAGTTCGTTTCCCATTAATACATAAGACAACACTCTGTATTTGATATTTTTCTCTATATTTATTGAAGGTTCCTTTAAATAATTTATTATTGGACTTCGCCAATCTGTATCAGCCAAAGCGTCTATGCTTAACACTTCAAATTCTCTTGTATTGGCATATCCAAGTTTCAAATTTTCCAAGTCTAAAGGTGATAATTTGATAGCTATTATTCTCACTTTTACTTCAATGAGGTATTGAAGATTTTCTTTGGATATTTTATATCCTAAGGCTATTTGAGCCAAGTCATTTGCCTCTTGATTACTAATTCTGGGAATATGTTTAATGTTTACATACTCAAATCTCTTGAGTAATCTATTAGCAATAACAAAATACATGATCAAGTTTTCCTTTATGCACTTGTATTCCTTTGTTATTTGTTTGATGACCAATTCTGAGTCTCCTCTAATTTCGACCCTAGTTGCCCCCAATTCTAACAAAGCTTCAAGTCTAGCAATTAATGCTTCATATTCAGCTTCATTATTCGAACAAGGAGGGCCTTCTAACTTGTACTTGAATTTTGTTGGAATTCCTTCAGGAGAAATTATGAGAACCCCAACTCCACTTCCTTCTTTGTGTGTTGAGCCATCAAAGAATAACTTCCAATGTTGGACTTCAACATAATTCAATGTGAAGTCTTCACTCACAGAGTGATCCACTATGAAGTCTGAGACTATTTGGCCTTTCATGGCTTTCAATGGCTTGAAGGCCAAATTGTATTCAGTGAGCGCTAAGGCCCATTTGCCAATTCTGCTGTGCATGATTGGCTTTGAAAGCATGTGCTTAATTACATCAAAATGAGATGAAACATAAACATCAACTGGTTTAATATAATACTTAAGTTTTGTACATGAAAAATATAAGCAGAGACATAGTTTCTCTATTGTACTATATCTAGTTTTTGCTTTATTTAAGACCCTACTATTATAATATACGGCTCTTTCGATGCCATCATTGTTTTCTTGGGCCAACATACTACCTATAGTTATATTAGAAGCATATATATACAGTCTCATAGGCTTATCCCTAGAGGACGGCGCAAGTATGAGAGGATGCATCAAACAGGCCTTGATCTTCTCGAACGCCTCTTGATGTTCTTCCTTCCATTCGAAATTCCCTTGGTTGAGACGAAGGAGTGGAGAGAATGCTTGAGTTCACCCACTCAGGTTAGATATGAATCTTCTTAAAAAGTTGATTTTACCTAAGAGGGATTGCAACTCCTTCTTTGTTGTTGGAGGTTTTGTCTCCACAATAGCCTCCGTCTTGTTCAAGTTAATTTCAATCCCCTTCTTATGGACCACAAAGCCTAGGAAGTCACCAGCCTGCACAAAAAATGCATTCTTAAGAGGGTTCATCTTTAAGCCATGTTTTCTCATTCTTTCAAATGATTGGAAAAGATGATTTAAATGATCCTCATCAGACACAGACTTCACTACTATATCATCTATATAGATCTGCATGAATGATTCAATGAAGTCATAAAATATGGTATTCATTGCTCTTTGATATGTTGCCCCAGCATTTTTTAGTCCAAAGGGCATAACTACCCACTCATAGGTGCCTAAGGCTCCTAGACATCTGAAAGCTGTTTTGGGAACATCATCTTCAGCAATGAAAATCTGATTATACCCAGAATACCCATCTAACATACTCAAGTATTCGAAACCAGAAGCTGAATCAATTAACATTTCTGCTATAAGCATGAAATATTCATCCTTAGGGATTGCAGTATTTAAATCCTTAAAATCTATGCAAATTCGTAAAGAACCATTTTTCTTAATAACATGTACTATGTTAGCAAGCCATTCAACATACCTTGTGGTCCTTATAAACTTGCATCGAAGGAGCCTTTCGATTTCCGCCTTTATTTTTGAGAGGATTGCTGGGGCGAACCTTCTAGGCATCTGTTTGATGGGCTCTTGCCATCCTTAATTGGAAGTCTGTGTTCTACCAATTCCCTCTTTAAACCAGGCATCTCGTCGTAGTCCCACACGGAGCAGTCTCTATTTTGTTAGAGCATTTCAACCACTTTGTTTTTTAGACTGGGACTGAGTTTCGCACTAATGTACGTAACTCTTCTTTCGATGCCATCTCCTATGTCAACTTCCTCCAATGGATCCTGTGCTAGCATCTTAGCGCTTGTTGACTCCGGGTCCCTTTCGAATCCTAGGGGCTCCTGATCATAAATTAAATCTAGCCTTAGATTCAGTGGTTCTGAAGTTTGTCCATCAAAGGGTGGAGACAGGTGGCTATCCCTAGGACTTGTTATTTCTATTTCTTTCTTTTTTATTTTCTTTTTATCAGTGGCTTCGATAACCACGTTTTTTATTTCGACTTCGAGAGCCGTCTTCTTTTTGTTCTCAGCCAAATAGGCCGAAATCTTTTTGAAATAAGTAGATTCCGTCATAGTTATCTTCGTTTCCCCAGCCAATTGGCCGTATGGTCGAAGTCTCTTCAGTTTCTTCAGTTTCCTATTCGTCCCACATAATCTCCCTATCCCACTGGAAGCCATTAGGACGGAGAGTCAAGGAATAAAAAGCATTCTCGTTAGGTTCAAAGTATTCTTCAGGAGGGCTACATGGCCCTATGTTGGCCATATTCCTATCAAAGTTTCTCTTGTTTACGTGATTGATTTCTGCCATGTAGTAACTCTGGTCCGCTTCTATATTCTCTACAATCCCATCATCTCTCCATATAGCTAACCTCTGGTGCATTGAGGAAGGAACTGCACCAACGCCATGAATCCACTCTCTACCAAGTAAAAGATTGTAATTTTTCTTTGCAGCAATGACCATAAACATAGTTGGCCTTGTGATAGAACCAACTGTTAAGTCAACTTGTACCACGCCCAAGGTATGTCCTACTTTTCCTTCGTAATTTGATAATACCATATTATAAGGTCTGATAACCGAGTCAAACATACATATCTTCTTCAGCATGAAACGTGGCATCAGGTTGACAGCAGCGCCACCATCTACCAGGACTTTATTCACGCCATATTGTTCCACTTTCGCTCTGATGAACAAAGGTTTCAGGTGATTCCTCATTTCAGCATCTGATCTTTCGAAGAATGCATTTTGTTCTTCGATTTCCCCATTATTCATCACATAATAACATACTGGCGTATGTTTGGCCATTTTGTAATCATCGTTCTCCTCACTTGTGTCAACTTTTGCCTCTTGATTATACTCATAAGGTAACACTGAAACCACATTGCAGTTTGCATTGAAAAAAGATTCTCCCTCTGACTCGAAATCATCTGTCATCATTTCTTCCTCATTCGCAGCCACCTTTTGCTCTTTATCTTCACCAACTTCTTTCTTAGGTGAGAAAAGCCTCCTGGATACTAGAGGTTTGCCCCCAGTCTGGACTATTGATGCTGGTTTGTTGGTGCTTGATTTTCCCACTTCCATGGACTTCGAATCTCTCTCAGCCTTCTTGTTTCTTTGATGTCTGCACCACTGGGATCGATACATAAGGTTCTTCCCTTTGTAGTTTTCCAATCTGATTTCTTCTCTTCTGTTTGTATTAAACTGCTTTTTGTATGCCATTGCAGTTCTACCACCCTAATCATAGCTTCGCCATTTTCCTTTCCCTTTGTCAGCCTTTACTTGTTGTCATCTGTCAGTAGGGATTTCTATAGGTAACTTGAAAGAAACTTTCTTTGCTCCCTTAGGATAGGGACTATCAGGCCTTATTGGCATATTTCTGCCAACATTATTAGGATTTGAAGGCATTTTGCCCTGGTAACTCCAATAGGATGCAAAAGGAATTCTTTCGAATGCCTCTATCATCTCTCTGTCATACACAGCTGCACATCTGGGACACATTAAGCATTTTTTTCCGATTTTGTGACATCGAACCAGAAATCCCAGTAAACTTTCATCAGCCTTTGGGTAAACTTTGTACAATTGGTTATCCTGTCTCCAGTTAACCCCTGTTTTCTCACGTTGAGCCCTCTCGAACTCTGCAGCAATTCTTGGGTTACATATGATACTGCATCTTGGGCATAGCAACATGTCTTGGTTTCTTTTGTGACAGTGAAACAAATACTCACGCAAGCTTGCGTCTTTCCTAGGGCAACTCCCCGTTCTCTGCTCTTTCTCCGTCTCTAAACAACGTTCAACTTCTTCCATCTCTGCATTAGGTTATTCGAGATCAACCATGTGCACTCCTAACGTCTGACCATCAGTGATCTGGACTTTTTCGAATTTTGCCCTGAGGCCCTCAGTAGCCTCTGTCAATTTTCTATCAGCAGCAAGTGGGTCATCAGCAGCCTTCATTGCATCACTAAGTATCTTCGCCTTAAGCACCTTTGGGAGGCCCTCAGTAGCCTTTGTTTTATTTTTGATTAGGATAAAGTCCCCATCTTCTTCGAATTCACTCTCCAACTCAATTTTCTTCTCAGCAATTTCCACCATATTAACATCCAGAGGTTCAGCATAATTAGTTTCCGCCATCAGCAACGGATCAGTGTCAACTTTCATTGGGTTTTTTGCTTTGTCTGAAAATTTGAGCCTGCCTTCCTTGATTGCGTTCTGAATCAAATCCCTGAAAAGAAAGCATTGTGAGGTTTTATGGCCTAAAAGGTTATGATACTTGCAAAAGCCTCTCTTCTTCCTTTGTTCCAATGGAGGGATTTTAAGATTAGGAGGTACTATTAATTGGCCATCTTTGACAAGCAAATCAAATATTTCATCACACTAAGTTATATCAAATGTATAAATTTTCTTAGGGAATTTATCATTCTTTTCATTTTCAACAGGATTCTTTCTACTAGAAGGAATCAGAACTTCGCAAGAATAAGGGGGCGCTTCCTTTAGTTCTGCAAGATCTATTTCGTTGATCGAATTTGTAAGGGTCTTGATAATTATCTAGACTTCCTTCTTCATCCTCTATATAGGCTATTCTTTCTTTTTATGATTTTTACTGGCCCTAGCCTTTTCAGCTTTTAATTTTTCTACTTGTCGAACTCTGTCTGCTAGTTGGGCTATATCTCTTAGATACTGTGTATCTAATTTCTTTCGAATGGAATAATCCAGGCCCCCAGCATCTATTTCGACCAATTCATGTTCAGGGACCACTGTAAAGCATCTAGATTTTAATAAACGGAACCTATTCAAATAATCATCTATTGGTTATGTGAATTTCCTCTTAATGCTTGCTAATTCTTTCAAACTTATCTTAGATTGACCCATGTAGAATTGTTCATGGAATAACCTCTCTAAATAAGGCAAAGTATCTATAGATCCAGGGGGGAGGGTTGTGAACCAAGTGAAAGCGTTTTTTGTTAGGGAACTTGGAAAATATTTTATCCTAGGGTTTTTATTATTTTCTAAGTCTCCTGCTTCAGTTAAATATCTTGCTATATGTTCCACTGTAGATTCACTCGTATCTCCAGCAAATTTTGTAAACATAGGAACTTTACAATCCCTGGGTAACTCCAATTGTAAAACATAATCTACAATAGGAGGCGTATAATTTGGTCTCCTGAATCCTGAGTGTAAACTATTCTGGGCCATTATTCTTTCGATCATAGTGGTTAGATTATTTTCTGCCACTAAGTTATCATTTCTAATTCTATGAACAACTTCATTTGCATTTTGGTCATTATTTACCATCATTATTCGCGTAGGTTGTTCCTCTTGTATTTCCTGAACTTCTTGTTGCCTTAATCTTGCCCCTATATTCCTCTCTTCGACCACTTGTCTAGGGGGTCGAATTTGTTCGATTGTGGGTTCTTCATTTCGAACCACTGCTAGATTTTGTCTACGTCTTGCAGGCGCATCAGGGGCACCAAAGAAATCTTCTATTCGAGCCATTTGGGCTGAATTTTCTTGGTTTGTTCTATTTATGTTCTGGATTAGAGGATTAAAGATGGCGTTCATCTCACGAGCTAAGATTCCTACCATATCATGATTGCTATCATCCATTTGTTGCCTAAGTGTTGCCTGACTA
Organism: Vicia sativa; assembly: GCA_021764765.1. Taxonomy (NCBI): domain Eukaryota; kingdom Viridiplantae; phylum Streptophyta; class Magnoliopsida; order Fabales; family Fabaceae; genus Vicia; species Vicia sativa. The sequence continues at coordinate 205,866,519 of CM038795.1, read as the reverse complement.
TTAGTTGTAAGGGTAGGCATTTGGGCAAAGTTTCCTAGACTCTGGGTATTTGGGCTCAAATGATTCATTCCAGAACCAGACCCTTAGATTGGGGACGAAGTTGACGCATTATGTAATCCTGCCATAAACGAAGTTGGCATCCCATATGGGGGTTCCTGGGTCTAAAGGCCTCAAAACCTGGAGGCCTAGTGGTGGTCGAATACTGTTGATTCCCTATGTTTGGCAAGGTTTGCGCTGATGACACGTTTGATGGCATCTCTATTTTACTTATAGGGATTGCATTCGAACTGCCTATGGGGATGATATTAGATGCATCAATCGAACCAGAAACGATTGTGTCAGCCCCCTGTGGGGGATTTTGTCCCCCATCTTGGTTAGTTGTGTTAACCATTCTTTTGGTACGTTGTCTCTTGGATATATGTGGATTATTATTTGTTATTTTACCGCTTCTAAGGTTCATATAACGAAATACCCTCTAGACTCAGAAGATCCTAAGAAGTTTTCTAATGAATTTGACTACAGTAATTTATTATGACACCGTTCCACTGGGCGTTTCAATTTGTTTACAGTGATTTCTAGTAAACAACCGCTAGTCTTCCAATTACTAGTTACTTGCAGGATCGACTAGATTGATCCTAGGACATATGTCATAATTAAATTCCATGTTCATATTCATTGTTTTATAGGCTTGCATCTTTTAATATAGAACGTAAAACTCTTAAACTTTTCTCTAGATTTGTCTAAGAAAATGTATTGACTGAATGATAAAAGAAGGCTTCGATTTAAACTTGGAAATTTGACAATTGAATGCAAGACTGTGTAAATGCGAAATGTGTGACACCCCGATTTAATTCGAATATTAAATAATAAGGAATTTAATTATTTATTTAATTAAAGACTTAGGTATTAATATTTTTGGATTTAATCGGATTAATCGAAGAAAGAAGGGTTGGTGGTGTGAAGAGTAAATAGTGGGTGTGAGGAGAAAATCACTCTACTTTTACTACTTATTAATTTATGAATTTTATTTGGAAATAATAAAGGATTATAACAAGGAATATAAAAAGGAAAAGAAGGAAAGAAGGTCTTTTTGGAAAAAGTTATTTCACGTAGAATTGGAGAAGAGAAGAGAAGAGAGGAAAAAGCCAACGCCGAGGAATTCGAAGATCATCGCGAGGTAAGGGGTAATTTCATTCAATTTTAATGCCTTATGGGTTTTGGGAATCAACCGGATGATTGGGTATGTTAGGAAGTTTGATTTAGGTGATTATAGGTTTGTAGGAATTAAACCCTATTTGTGTCGGATTGTAGGTCGAAAACCATTAGTGTGTCAAATAATAAATAGGAATGATGAAATAATGTTGTTTGATGTTATAATGGTGTAAAATGGATGTATTTTAGTGTTCCTCATGTTGCAATTTGTATGGGAATGTTTAGAAGTGATTTGGAATGCCTAAATGCTGTCAAAATAGTAGAAAATGATTCTGCAGGTCATGGGAACCGATTCCCCTGGGAGGAACCGGTTCAGTGTGAATTTTTCAAATCAAGCATTTTATGCGTGGGAACCGGTTCCAGTAGGGTAGGAACGGGTTCCCATTCAAAATTCAGGCGTGACTTTTCAAAAGTGGGAACCGGTCGTACTGTGGTAGGAACCGGTTCCACCGTATTGAGTTCAAAAATACTTAAACTTCAAAATTCATATTTTCTAAACCGTAACTTCGATTCGAATTTGCATTACATCTTAAATTTAAAATACTATCTTTTAAAAAGGGAAAAATATTATTTTCTAAAATTATTTTAAAAAGAGTCGAGCTCCGATTTTGAAAAGTGTGGATTGTTAAGGATAATGGGAAATTATTATAAATGGTCTGAGTTAATGAGTGAGGAATAATGCTTACAATGTTATGTTTGGTATTCATTATGATTGAATGTAATACATTGATGTTTGGCATAATGTGAACTATATTGATATCATATTCTGTGAAGTGATGTTGCATGCTTTTATGATGCATGCATGAGCATTTGTTAATTTGGTTCATTCCCATTGTGCGGAAGTGAACTGGCTGAGCCAATAGACTTACCCGGATTTAGAGGTAGTGAGGCTAGATTCTTGACCCAGTGGTTATGGGCGAATCATGGATTTTCCGCTATCTTTCCACATGTAAACGGAGCAGTGGGTGAACTCGGTTCACGTTTTGGTACCACATGCATAGAGTTTGCATTGCATATGGGATTGTAACATGCTAGGATGGTTTCCAGTGTTGCAATTTCCATTGTTTGTTATATTATATGTTCATTGTGTGAGATGCCTTTGTGAATTGACTACGACTATGTGTTTGGATAATGGATTAATGTATTCAAATATTCTGTTGTATTTAAAAACGTATAATGCATTTTATATTGGATAGAAATCTCACCCTTACTTTGATGATTTCAGATTTGAAGTGATTAGCTGCTTGGAATCAGTGAGGATAGCTTCTAGAGTCGAGTCATTAGTTAATCCGCGTGTCAGTGTCGTGCTCTGGTAGATGTAACACTGGGGAAACGCTTGATTTGAGATTCCTTTTTTAATATTAAATAATAGTTTTGGTTAATGTTTTGATTTATTGTCCTGGAATAATTTTGAGTGACGTATTCAGGATTTGTTATGTTTCATTTCCGCTGTTAAACATAACCTTAAGTCTTCTTTATTTAATGCTTTCTTCTTCAGTGAAAGCATGACAACTGTTTGGATTGATTTGAAATATTTAAATTGTGACGCCTCTGGATTTGCGAATAAAAACTCTGATTATTAAATTATAAATCGCGGGTAATTAGAAGGGGTGTTACAATAGTGGTATCAGAGCATAGTCGGTCGTTGTGACCAGTGTCTTAATGTCATTATCCCTTTGTACGCGACAAGTGTGTACAACACTGTCGGTACTTGTTACTTTTCTGATTGATTATTGCAGGAGTAGTGTGAAACTAAGTGGGGGAGAAGAGGTGATTCCCGGATATGTTTCGATTGTAAGTCATTGGTACGAGGTACTGCTTGAGAAGACAGTGCAAGTGTGGTTAGAGTTGTTGGAATCGTTTGGACCATGAGTCATAGTTGGAAGTGCAAAAAGGCGAGTACGATTCTGAGGACAGAAAGTGTTGGTAATGATGGTTTATACTCCAGTATGATTATCGGATGTCTATTGACAAATTGAGGACTTGATCACCCTTAATCTCATGTTGATGGTAGACATAATCGTATTGGATGGTATACAATCGTCTTACTATCTAAATGGGGCATAAAGTGATGAATATGAATGAAGTGTGATAGAAGCTTGTGAATCATATAAGTGGACGAGGACTCTAATAATGACAATGAATTAAGATGGATGATCAGAGTTACGTAGTTGTTAATGATGGTGTGGTGTTTATGTTGTATTCTTCGACGGAAGCGAAAGGAAAGGCTGAGAGTAATGAATTGCTAGTGGTGAATGAATTTCCAGAAGTGTTTCCGGATGATGTTAGTGAGCTACCACCCGAGAGAGAAGTGGAGTTTGCTATAGATTTGATTCCTGGAACTAGTCCGGTGTCGATGGCGCCTTATCGCATGTCGGCATCTAAGTTGTCTGAGTTGAAGAAACAGTTGGAAGAGTTGCTTGAGAAGAAGTTTATTCGGCCTAGTGTTTCGCCGCGGGGTGCGCCGGTATTGTTGGTTAAGAAGAAGGAAGGTACAATGAGACTCTGCGTTGATTACGGGCAGTTGAATAAAGTGACAATCAAGAATCGGTACCCATTGCCGAGGATTGATGATTTGATGGATCAGTTGGTCGGAGCTTGTGTATTTAGTAAGATTCATCTGAGGTCTGGATATCATCAGATTCATGTTAAGGCGGGAGATATTCAGAAGACTGCATTTAGAACGAGGTATGGGCATCATGAATATTCGGTTATGCCATTTGGAGTTACTAATGCACCTGGTGTTTTTATGGAGTATATGAACAGGATATTCCATCCGTATCTTGACAAATTTGTGGTGGTATTTATTGACGACATTTTGATCTACTCAGAGAATGATGAAAAGCATGCAAAGCAGCTTAGGATTGTATTGGAATTATTAAAGGAGAAGAAACTTTATGCGAAGTTGTCTAAGTGAGAGTTTTGGTTAAGCGAAGTGAGTTTCCTTGGTCACGTAATTTCCAAGAATGGTATTGTTGTTGATCCTACAAAAGTAGAAGCTGTATCTCAGTGGGAAGCGTCGAAGAATGCTTCAGAGATTCGTAGTTTTCTTGGTCTTGCAGGTTACTACAGGAAATTCATTGAGGGGATTTTCGAAGTTAGCTTTACCGTTGACTAAGTTGACGAGAGAAAAGGTCAAGCGTTTGTTTGGGATGCAGATTGTGAGAAAGGATTCCAAGAGTTGAAGAGGAGGTTGACTAGTGCTCCGATTCTAATTTTGCCGAATCCGGCAGAATCTTTCTTGGTGTATTGTGATGCGTCTTTGAGAGGTTTAGGTGGTGTTTTGATGCAAGATAGGCAGGTTGTGGCTTATGCTTCAAGACAGTTGAAGATTCATGAAAGGAATTATCCGACTCATGATTTGGAGTTGGCAGTTGTTGTGTTTGTTTTGAAACTATGGAGGCATTATTTATATGGTTCTCGGTTTGAAGTGTTCAGTGATCACAAGAGCCTGAAGTATCTTTTTTACCAGAAAGAGTTGAATATGAGGCAGAGAAGGTGGTTAGAATTTCTCAAGGATTATGATTTCGGTTTGAATTATCATCCTGGTAAGGCAAACGTTGTGGAAGATGCGTTAAGCAGGAAGTCCTTGCATATGTCGATGTTAATGGTTCGTGAATTGGATTTCGTGGAACAATTCAGAGACTTAAGTTTAGTATGCGAAACTACTCCGAATAGTGTGAAGTTGGGCATGTTGAAGCTGACTAGTGGTATTTTGGAAGAGATTCGAAATGGACAGAAGTCTGATGTTGGTTTGGTGGATAAGCTGACATTGATTAACCAAGGTCAAGGAGGTGAGTTCCGAATTGATGAGAATGGCGTTATGAGATTTGGTTATAGTGTGTGTTCCGGATGTTGCTGAGATTAGAAAAAGTATTTTGGAAGAAGGACACTGTAGTGGATTGAGTATTCATCCCGGTGCTACTAAGATGTATCATGATTTGAAGAAATTATTTTGGTGGCCTGGAATGAAAAAGGAAGTTGCCGAGTTTGTGTATGCGTGTTTGGTTTGTCAGAAATTAAAGATTGAACATCAGAAGCCGTTGGGATTGATGGAACCGTTGTTTGTTCCGGAGTGGAAATGGGATGGAATTTCAATGGATTTCGTGTCTGGTTTGCCTAGGACAGCGAAGAACTGTGATTCTATTTGGGTTATTGTAGATCGGTTGACAAAGTCTGCTCACTTTATTCTGATAAGAATGGATTATCCGATGGAGAAGTTAGCAGAATTGTATGTTGAGAAGATTGTGAGTTAGCATGGTATTCCGTCTAGCATTGTGTCGGATAGAGACCTGAGGTTTACATCTAAGTTCTGGACAGGATTGTAGGAAGCTTTGGGTACTAAGTTACGATTGAGTTCTGCATATCATCCACAGACAGATGGTCAGACGGAGAGGACGATTCAGTCGTTAGAAGATTTGTTGAGGGCTTGTGTGTTAGAAAAGGTGGAGCTTGGGATAGCTACTTGCTGTTGATAGAGTTTACCTACAACAATAGTTTTCATTCGATCATTGGTATGGCTCCTTTTGAGGCATTGTATGGTAGGAGGTGTCAGACTCCGTTGTGTTGGTACGAATCTGGAGAAAGTGTTATGATTGGACCGGAGATTGTTCCACAAACTTCAAACAAGATCAAGATGATTCAAGAGAAGATGAGGGTTTCTCAGAGTCGTCAGAAAAGTTATCATGATAAGAGGAGGAAAGATCTTGAGTTTAGTGAAGGAGATCATGTGTTCATGCGGGTTACGTCGATGACTGGTATTGGTCGAGCTTTGAAGTCAAGGAAGTTGACTCCGCGCTTTATTGGTCCATTTCAAATTACCAAGAGAGTTGGGAAAGTTGCTTATCAGATTGCTTTACCGCCGTCACTTGCGAATTTGCATGATGTCTTTCATGTATCTCAGTTGAGGAGGTACATTGCGGATCCGTCTCATGAGATTCAAGTAGATGATGTACAAGTACGGGATAATTTAACTGTTGAAGCAGTGCCTGCGAGAATTGAGGATCGGAAAGTGAAGCAATTGCGCGGTAAAGAGTTAGCACTGGTGAGAGTAGCTTGGGGAGGACCAGCTGGAGGAAATGTAACTTGGGAACTGGAGAGCCAGATAAAGGACTCATATCCCGAACTTTTCGTCTAAGGTATGTTTTCGAGGACGAAAACTCTTTAGTAGGGGAGAGTTGTGACACCCCAATTTAATTCGAATATTAAATAATAAGGAATTTAATTATTTATTTAATTAAAGACTTAGGTATTAATATTTTTGGATTTAATCGGATTAATTGAAGAAAGAAGGGTTGGTGGTGTGAAGAGTAAATAGTGGGTGTGAGGAGAAAATCACTCTACTTTTACTAATTATTAATTTATGAATTTTATTTGGAAATAATAAAGGATTATAACAAGGAATATAAAAAGGAAAAGAAGGAAAGAAGGTCTTTTTGGAAAAAGTTATTTCACGTAGAATTGGAGAAGAGAAGAGAAGAGAGGAAAAAGCCAACGCCGAGGAAATCGAAGATCATCGCGAGGTAAGGGGTGATTTCATTCAATTTTAATGCCTTATGGGTTTTGGGAATCAACCGGATGATTGGGTATGTTAGGAAGTTTGATTTAGGTGATTATAGGTTTGTAGGAATTAAACCCTATTTGTGTCGGATTGTAGGTCGGAAACCATTAGTGTGTCAAATAATAAATAGGAATGATGAAATAATGTTGTTTGATGTTATAATGGTGTAAAATGGATGTATTTTAGTGTTCCTCATGTTTCAATTCGTATGGGAATGTTTGGAAGTGATTTGGAATGCCTAAATGCTGTCAAAATAGCAGAAAATGATTCTGCAGGTCATGGGAACCGGTTCCCTGTGGGGAGGAGCCGGGTTCCCAGTGTGAATTTTTCCAAACTGGGCATTTTTGTACGTGGGAACCGGTTCCCAGTAGGGTAGGAACCGGGTTCCCATACAAAATTCCAGGGGCGTGACTTTTTCAAAAAGTGGGAACCTGGTCGTACCAGGGTAGGAACTGGGTTCCACTGTATTGAGTTCAAAAATACTTAAACTTCAAAAATTCATATTTTCTAAACCGTAACTCCGATTTGAGTGCCGTTTTCGGCATTACTTCTTAAATTTAAAATACTATCTTTTAAAAAGGGAAAAATATTATTTTGCTAAAATTATTTTAAAAAGAGTCGAGCTTCGATTTTGAAAAGTGTGGATTGTTAAGGATAATGGGAAATTATTATAAATGGTATGAGTTAATGAGTGAGGAATAATGCTTACAATGTTATGTTTGGTATTCATTATGATTGAATGTAATACATTGATGTTTGGCATTATGTGAACTATATTGATATCATATTCTGTGAAGTGATGTTGCATGCTTTTATGATGCATGCATGAGCATTTGTTAATTTGGTTCATTCCCATTGTGCGGAAGTGAACTGGCTGAGCCAATAGACTTACCCGGATTTAGAGGTAGTGAGGCTGGATTCTTGACCCAGTGGTTATGGGCGAATCATGGATTTTCCGCTGTCTTTCCACATGTAAACGGAGCAGTGGGTGAACTCGGTTCACGTTTTGGTACCACATGCATAGAGTTTGCATTGCATATGGGATTGTAACATGCTAGGATGGTTTCCAGTGTTGCAATTTCCATTGTTTGTTATATTATATGTTCATTGTGTGAGATGCCTTTGTGAATTGACTACGACTATGTGTTTGGATAATGGATTAATGTATTCAAATATTCTGTTGTATTTAAAAACGTATAATGCATTTTATATTGGATAGAAATCTCACCCTTACTTTGATGATTTCAGATTTGAAGTGATTAGCTGCTTGGAATCAGTGAGGATAGCTTCTAGAGTCGAGTCATTAGTTAATCCGCGTGTCAGTGTCGTGCTCTAGTAGATGTAACACTGGGGAAACGCTTGATTTGAGATTCCTTTTTGAATATTAAATAATAGTTTTGGTTAATGTTTCGATTTATTGTCCTCGAATAATTTTGAATGACGTATTCAGGATTTGTTATGTTTCATTTCCGCTGTTAAACATAACCTTAAGTCTTCTTTATTTAATGCTTTCTTCTTCAGTGAAAGCATGACAACTGTTTGGATTGATTTGAAATATTTAAATTGTGACGCCTCTGGATTTGCGAATAAAAACTCTTATTATTAAATTATAAATGACGCATAAGATATAAAAGATTCTGATAATGAAATAAAGATTTCTGGAAATCTAAAGTGTTTGAATGAAAGAACAAGACAATAAAAATAAAGTTTCTGAAAAGATAAATTTTTTAAATGAAATGTAAAGTTTTCTGGAACATAAAGTGTATAAAACGAAATGTAAAGGGAAAGAAAAAGAATTCAGAAACAAAGAGACTGTAAAGGAAAAAGAAATGTAAAATAACTTGAATTTAAATTATGAAAAGACATGATGATGTTCAATACGTACATGTAATCTTCCACTCGTTTTCCTATATCACGGTAGTTTGAGTATTTGAGATTTTTAAGTACACACGTGAACACACAAATTCTAACATTATAACACCTATTTATAGCATTTCGACCCTAACGGCCTTGCTCTAAAATTATGCCACGTTCGAAGCATGCATGCCTCTCTTGTTCACTGGCCTCGACGCGTCCTCTGCAAAGGGCGCCTATTATTTGAATTTCGAATCTCATGCTAGCGAAGTGTATTTCTGTTTCTTTCGATTCAAATTATAAGTAATTCCCTTGGACCGCTCCAGCTCTTGAACTAAAACTCTTTATAATTAACACATGGAGATGCAAAATCGAAACCCACATCCTGCTCGAAATCGAAAGGTTTAGAATATCAAATCTAATTTTTCTAACCAATCATTCTCCAATTCAACATTATTTGCATTTGTCTTAACCTTTAGACTTTATCTGAAATATCTATTTGACATCAAATATCTCTCTATCGAAATTGTTAGCTAACAGTTGCACAGATGAAGGTCATTTTCAGATTTCAAGAAGTTGTTGAAATCTTGAATGATGGTGTATCGGAACTAGAAGTAAATGCGACGGAAGCCCAGAAAGCTGCGCACAAAGATCAGAGGAAGAAAGATTGTAAAGCATTATTCTTGATTCATCAGTGTGTAGATTCTGATGTATTTGAGAAGATAATCGAAGAAGATTCAGCGAAAGAAACTTGGGACAAGTTAAAGAACTTGTATGGTGGAGGAGAAAAATTGAAGAAGGTGAAGTTGCAGATGCTGAAAAAGTAATACGAGATGATGCACATGAAGGATGATGAATCGATTTCTGCATACTTCTCAAGGATTGTGACATTGACGAATCAAATGAAAACATGTGGAGAAACCATCACTGACTTGTTGAAAATAGAAAAGGTATTGAGATCTTTAACTACTGATTTTGACTATATTTTTGTGACAATTTAAGAGGCCAAGACTCTATCTGAGATGAAGTTAGAAGAACTTCAAGCTTCATTGGAGGCTCATGAGATGAGATTGAAGCAAAGAAACTCAGAAAGAGAAAAGGTGGTTGAACAAGCATTGCAATCAAGATTCAGCAAGAAAGCTGAAAAATTGAAGTTTCGAAAGCATCTTGCAGATGATGAGAAGTCAAGCAAGAATGCTGATTCGAGCAAAAAAGGTGTGAGCAACAAGTATTCTGGGAAGAAAGTTGACAGGAAAGATAAGCAATGCTACAATTGTCAAGGTTTTGGTCACTACGCTCGAGACTGTCGAAGGAGGAAACTAGAAAGGGCGAAAGAAAGTGACGAAGCTCAATATGCACGTGCAGGAGACAGTGATTCAGATGATGTGCTGATGATGGTAAACTCTCATTCGAACTCTGAGAACACCAACATGTGGTATCTAGATTCAGGATGTAGCAATCATATGACTGGCAACAAAAATTAGTTCACCAAGTTAGATGAGTCAGTAAAAAGGGTGATAAAGTTTGCTGATGGAAGACACATCAATTTTGGAGGCAAAGAAGATGTTTCGATTGTCAAAAAGGATGGTGGAAAAGCTATTATCACTAAGGTATTGTATGTACCCTCTATGACAAGTAACTTGATAAGTGTAGGTCAATTACTTGCAAAAAAGATTCAAGATGAAGCTTGAAAGGAATGAGATGAAAGTCTATAGGGCTGATGGGAGGTTAATCATGAAAGCACCATTGGCAAAAAAACAAGACGTTCAAAGTCGAACTCAACACATCAGATCACAAGTGTCTTGCTTCGACTATAGAAGAAGACAAGAACTGGCTATGGCACCACAGGTATGAACATCTAAACTTCAAAAGTTTATGCATGCTCAATGAGAAGAAGATGGTGGTTGGTTTTCCTTATCCGAAGGAACCAAAGCAAGTATGTGAACAATGTTGTAAAGCTAAGCAGACAAAGAAGGCATTCAAACATGACTTGCCCATGAAGTCCAAGCGCAAGTTGGAGCTAGTTCACTCTGATGTGTGTGGACCATTTGAAGTGAAGTCAAATGGAGGCAATAGGTATTTCCTTACGTTTGTTGATGAATTCACCAGACATATGTGGATTTATATCATTGAAAGGAAAAGTGAGGTATTCACGCAGTTCAAGAAGTTCAAATTGCACGCTGAAAGGCAAAGTGGCTGCAAATTGAAGAAGTTAAGGACTGATGGTGGTGGTGAATACACATCTCTTGAATTTGCCAAATTCTGTAATGAGGAAGGTATAGAGCATGAGATTATTGCACCCTATACACCTCAACACAATGGCATAGCTGAAAGGAAAAACAGAAGTAAACTGAACATGACGAAAAGTATGTTGAAAGCTAAAGATATGCCTAAGAAATTTTGGGCTGAAGCAGCTTCGACAGTAGTATACATTCTAAACAGGTGTCCCACAAAGAAGATAGTTGAAAAAACACCTTATGAGGCTTGGACAGGATTGAAGCCAAGTGTGATTCATTTTAGAGTTTTTGGATCAATGTGCTCCAGGCATGTACCTAAACAATTAAGAAGAAAACTGGATGACTGAAGTGAAGCTATGATTCTCATAGGTTATCATTCGACTGGTGCGTACAAGTTGTATTCTCCAATCGAAGATAAACTAGTAATCAGTAGAGATGTTCGAGTCGATGAAAGCAAAGGTTGGGACTGGAGTCGAAGCTCAACACAAGAATTAGACACTGTTATAACTGTGTTCGAAGAAGATCCACAAGATGAGCCCTCAAATAGTCTAAATGAACAAGGCAACACTTCAACTAGTCGAAATGAAGAACCACCTAAACAAAGTGAAAGGAGGTCGACGAGAACAAGAACTGAATCAACAAGGCTAGATGGGTATGAAATATTTACAGATCAATTAATTGATGATGATGGTGATTTAGTTGAAGAAGTCATAATGGTGGGTGAAGCAGAACCAATCAATTTGAACGAAGCAATGGGTAATTTGAATTGGTGCTAAGCCATGAAAGAAGAACTCAGAGCCATTGAGAAGAACAAGACCTTGGAGCTTGTCGAAAGAACAAATAAGAAGCCAATTGATGTAAAGTGGATATACAAGGTGAAACGAAGTCCAAATGGAGAAATTTCTAAGTACAAAGCAAGGCAAGTGGCTAGAGGTTTTCTACAAAATCCTGGAATAGACTTCGACGAAGTATATGCATCGGTTGCTAGGCTGGAAACAATTCGAATAGTTGTTTCGACAACAGCATACAGGGGATGGAAGATGCATTAGCTGGATGTAAAGTAAGCATTCTTGAATGGACCATTGGAAGAAAAAGTCTATGTCACTCAACCACCAGGATTCGACGTCAAAGGACAGGTGTCGAAGGTGTACAGATTACGGAAGGCTCTCTATGGTTTAAAGCAAGCTCCTCGAGCTTGGAATAAGAGAATAGATGGATTCCTGATCGAAGCAGGTTTTACAAAGTGTATCTCTGAACATGGAGTGTATGTAAAAGATGTCAACAATGTTAGTCGAATCATTTTATGCCTCTATGTAGATGACTTACTTATTATTGGAGATGACGAAGCTGAGATAGTAAAGGTCAAGTTGAAGCTAATGCAAGAATTCGAAATGTTTGATTTAGGGAATCTCTCATATTTCCTAGGGATGGAATTCAAAAATACTGAAGAAAGAGTATTCTTCGATCAGACTAAGTATGCTCAAGATATTATGAAAAGATTCAACATGAGCAACTATAACGAAGTTGTCACTCCATTAGAGACAAGAGCAAAGCTAAAGAAAGAATCGAATGATGAGTTTGTAAATTCGACATTGTACAAACAAATAATTGTATCCTTGAGATATCTTTGCAATACAAGACCATATATCTGCCAAAGTGTGGGGTTGCTGAGCAGATTTATGGAGAAACCTCAAGAGTGTCATCTCAATGCAGTAAACAGGGTGTTAAGATACATAGGGAACTGTCGACCATGGTGTGTTGTTGCCCAAGAAGTCGAAGTTCATGGATACACTGATTCAGATTTCAATGGAGATCGAGACGAAAAGAAAAGCACTGTTGGCTACATTTTTATGATCGAAGATGCTCCAATCTCTTGGAGCTCGAAGAAACAAAGCATTGTGGCTTTGTCATCGTGTGAAGTAGAATATGTAGCTGCATCATATGCAGCATGCCAAGCAGTATGGATCAAAATGTTACTTGAAGAACTCAAGATAATGGAGCCTAAGAATATAAAGCTATTTGTCGACAACAAATCAGCAATTAACTTGGAAAATCATCTAGTGTGTCACGGTCGAAGTAAAGACATTGAAAGAAGGTATCATTTTCTGAGAGATAAAGTCAACAAAGGGAAGATTGAAATAAAGTACTGCAAGACTGAAGTTCAACTAGCTGACATATTCACCAAACCTCTGAAAAAGGTCAGATTCGAAGAGCTGAAAGGAAGCATCGGGATGAGAAGTCTCGAGAACATGAATTAAGGGGGTGTGTTAGAATATGTATAATTCAAGTTTGAACTAGTGTGTCGAAATAGTTGTAGTGTTGTGTGTGCTAATCGGATCGAATTCTTATGCGTGTTGGTCGAATAAGTAAGGTTGTCGAAGTCACTCTGAAGTATGTTGGAGTGTGTCGAATTCTTTGGGCCTTTGTATGTTTTGGGACTTAGTCTAGTTTACACTATTGGGCCTAAAAAATGTGTCTATATAAGGAGCATTTCTTTGTAATCATAATACATAGAGAATATCACAATCATTCACAATCAACTTTCATTTTCAGTTTACACATTCATTCTCTTCCCAATTCCTTAATCATCTTCTTCTTCTTCAAAAATCTATCTTTCTATCTTCTGTTCCAACAAGATTAATTGTTATGCATCATCAATGCATCACAACTATTCACTGTTAGGGAGCATCCCTGCAAACCAATTTTACACTTTCCATCAACGCATAACAATTAATCTCAAATATAAATTAAAAAAAATATAATTAAACCCTTCTAATTCGGGAGCATCCCTGCAAACCAATTTTACACTTTCCATCAACGCATAACAATTAATCTCAAATATAAATTAAAAAAAATATAATTAAACCCTTCTAATTCTAATCATAGAAGGGAGCCACTTTTATGGGAGACACATCACTTGTCTACCTAAAACTGCAACGGGTAAGAATCGAACCAATGCCTATTCAGGTAGGGGCACACGCATCTGCCACTAGACCATTGCATCCATTTGTTACAAATTCCGAATGTTTTAATATAATACTGTTTCGGAATGGCCATATTCAAACAATTGAAATATTATTTCTTCTCACTAATTGGTACAATTTTTTTTTATAAATAGAGATACTTGTGAGACATAAGAAGGATACAAAAATAATATATTTTAGTGTCATAAATTATATCTAAGTCATTCTTTTATTTTTCTAGTGCACGGGAATAAATGAGAGAACTTTATTCAGTAAAACATCATTGATGAATATGTTTAATGTAAATGTGCGATTCATGTTAAGGTTTCCAAAGTATTTTGAAGGGGATTCACCAGAAAACCTATTTGCATCCAATTTGACTAAATTGATGGGGTGAATTGAACATAAAACTTAATATAAACCCAAGTTTTAAAATTTATTTTGTGTCGTACCGTTTTCATCTATTTCTCGTTTATATTTTGCAGCAAACTGTTGACACAAGAAAGTAGGAGGGTTGTTGATGTTGAAAGTTACAAATAAACTGAAAGTATTTTTCGTGAATTTTTTATTATGTGAAATTTATGATGTACGGAGGTTTAGAGATGAAAGTTTGAGAACAAATAGAAACATGCAACATCTGTGAAAAAAAACGAAATTAGTAGAGAAAATAATTGGCCTAATTTTTTTTTTTATATTATTATTATTATTATTATTATTATTATTATTATTATTATTATTATTATTATTATTATTATTAAAAATAGATGTTCGGCATATAATGGTGGCTAAATTTATGGAACGTAATTATTGAATTTATTAGTATTAAATTAAGTATCAATTTAAAAAAAGAATTTTAATCAATGTTTGCCAGTTTTGGATTATATAATTATTACTGAATTGTATTTAGGGTAATGCTAACTTGTATAGCACACATTAAGAAATTTATAAATATAATATTTGTATTGGACATGGAAACTTATGATTTGGATGATTGTTTATAATTAATTAATTTATATATTCTTTCAAAAGAAACATTCCATTTGCGGCACAAATTAATATTACATTTGTATTATGCAATTGTATCATATATGTATGGAATCAAACCCTGGATTATGAGGAAGTACGTGTAAAATTGGTTTGCAGTTGGCGCAGCAAGGGTTCAAGTTTGAAGTCCCTTCATCAAACAGCTCAGAAGATGGGTACCGTGGGATCTAAACCGCGGCAGAAAATCAACGCGCCGTCACGAGTAACCGTCCCGGAAGAACTCATGATGGACGTCCTATCCATGCTTAACGTGAAATCAGTGATGCGATTCAGATGTGTAAGCAAGTCATGCAACTCAATCATCTCGGATCCATTCTTTGTCAGAAAGCACCTTGATAAATCTTCACGAATTCCACAAATGTTGGTATTTTCGTTCCACAGCATATTTGTCTTCCCCGTAAGCGTACTTGAGAATCCACCAATCAATATCTTGATGGGAGACTCTGAATACCGATTGATGGAACGTCGTCATCCCTTCACTGTTATTGGTTCCTGCAATGGATTGATCTGTTTCCACAATTGCACCAAAAAGAAACCACCTGAGAATAATTTTTATCTATGGAATCCAGCTACCACCCCGTTCTCGAAAAATCTAGGCTCCTTACACCTTCGTTTTCGGGATCCAAATATCGTTTTCAGATTCGCATTTGGTTATGATAACTTGACCAACAAGTATAAGTTGGTGGCATTCTCTTCCAAGGAGGTTAGAGTTTTCACTTTCGGAGATAATGTTTGGAAGAATATTCAGTCTTTTTATGTGGATCCTTATGATATAGGTGAAGATAAAAGTGTCTATTTGAGTAATAGTCTTAACTGGTTTGCTCTTCTCAATCACAATGGTTTGTATAGCGAGGATCTTAAAGTTGAGCAACTTGTGATTATCTCACTTGATCTAGGAAAAGAGACCTACACTCAGTTTTCATTTCCTCGAGAGATTGTTCAAGTACCACCTTCTGTGCCAATTCTTTGTGTCTTGATGGATTGTCTATGTTTTTCTCATCACACCAAGGAAGATTATTTCGTTATATGGCAAATGACAGAATTTAGAGTTGAAAATTCTTGGACTAAATTGCTTATAGTTGATTATCAATCTCTATTTGATTACTCCAGAATAATAGTTTGTTTGTCGCCGTTACACATGTTCGAGAATGGGGATATTCTGATAATGGATATATGTGATGGAGAACTAATTCAGTATTATAGGAGAGATAACAAAGCAGTAAGGAAAACTCTATATACTATTGATAACCTATATATGATCTCTGTCGTCCCTTATTTTGAAAGTTTAGTTTCAACTTTTTTAAACTAAGTTCCTCCAACAGTTTACATGTTCAAACTTTTATGTAACTTCATCTACCTTGTTTGATTATTTTATTCGACATGGCTTTAGTTTGATTGTTTTTTTGAATGATTAACTATTGAATATTGTCAATAGTTTCTGTCATGTTTGTTTATTTATTTATCAATACATAGGAAGATAAACAAAATTATGTTATTTATTCAGGTTTGTATTAATTTCAATTGCTTCAGAGTTCAGTTCTCTTATAGGTTCCTTCCTTTGCCTTATCGTGTCACATTTCAATCCATATAATGACTCTTATGGTATTGTAGTCACTGAATTTAGAGAGAAGTTTAGTGAACTGATATTCCAAGTTTGTGTTTTGAATCTGCAATACCATTATAGAATTTCAATGGGACTAACTCAAATTTTATAAAAGTAATTTGTAAGACAGGGATTGTGTAGATGAATCCATGCAAATTTTCTAGCATGATTGTGACAGAAAAGAACCCCCATCATTTGGCAAAGGAATCTAATCAATCTAGTATACACGGTCCAAATGCGTTTATGTGGGACTAGCATTGGATATGGTATTGAATGAAAACAAAATACCACACCACAAAGGAAATGGAAAAAATAAAACAATTAACATAGCCAAACAAATGCTCAGAAACTTACTTTAACAATTAACAAGAGTAGTATCAGTACCAGTGATCTCCGTGCGTGCGCGGAGTATGGGAGTGTTGTAAACTCAAAAGTACTAGATGTTGGGTTGGAGCAAGTGTGAGTGATTAAGTTAAGTCTTACATCGCCTATGAATGAATGAGAGTATTGGATTTATAAGAAACGTGACTCCTTTATCTAATGTCTTAAGGTTTTGATAGAGATTTTGCATCTCCATCTCTGGTGGTCCGGGAGCATTGGACGTCAGTTGGTTCTCCTACCCCCAGACTGCCCATGTGGTTCAGTTTGTTATGTAATCATAAAAAAGTCACAAATATTTACTTTCTCTGATAATACATAAAATATTCTCTCTTGAATCTCATCATCATCATGATAATACATTTTTATGTACACAATAATCAAAATATATAACATAAGGAAAGTATAATTCTAGTAACAAAAAAATCTCTAGGATTCATGAAATTAGCAATTGAGTTTCTCATCTTTTGAATATGAATTTTTGCAATGAGCAATTGCAGCTTGAATAGCATTCTGCAATTCTTCCATGGAACTATCACTAACAGTAGTGGTTAGAGGTGTAGTTGGAAACAGAAGACCACTATTTGATGGAGAAGTTCTCATCGATGCTGGTGCTGATGAATATTGTCCTAATTTCCAACTTTTCATCAACTCTTGTTTATTTCTAGGTGTTACATTTCCTGAATATGAAGAAGAATAACACTTTTTATCATGAACTCTAACTTTCTCTTTCTTGAAAAGTGGTTTCACCATTCTTAAGTACTTTTTCATTGCATGATGAATCACATGAAAATCAAATCTCGCCTTTTTTTTCTTTTCTTTCTCTTGATGACACCCTTTTGTTCCTTTTGTTGAACTAAACATTGAAAATGCAAACTTGAACTTACCCTTTACCTTTTTTGATGGTTCCATATTCTTGATGCTACTGTCTTTTGTGGGGAGATTTTCATCATCTTCTTCTTCTGAGAATAATTCTCTTATAGGGAGTGTGAAACTGTCGATGGAATTCGTCGAAGTGCGAGGCGATATAGATGAAGGGAAGTTTGAGAGGATTTGGAGAGGAAGTAAATGACCATGGAAGAAAATATCATCAGCTGGTGATAAATCAAGGGCTGTAAAGGAATTTGGTGAAGAAAATTTTGATTTATTGTTGGTATTAAGGAATGATTTGTTGAATGTGTTGTTTGAGATTGTGAAGGAGAATTCATGAGATGGAGAAGAAGATTGTGAAGATGGTTGTGAAGGTTTTTGTTGTTGATTTTCCACTTCAATTTGGTTTTCCATGACAATAATTAAGGTTGTTTTGAAGAACAAAACAAGGTTTTTTGATGCAAAATATGAAATTGTTGGTTTATGGTTTTTTTTTCTTCTTTTCTTGAGTGGCTAGAAAAAGGTTTTGTGATGTTTTCTTCTCTGTGTATTTATATATGAAATTATTGGGAAGAAAGAGAGTAAACTAAAACTATTAACTTAGTAGGTCCTGAATAATGTGTTACAATTAAAGACAAAAATGAAGTATGAAAGACAACTAGTTATAAAAGCTTTGAATTCAAAGCTCTGAAAATGTAATATTTCTAAGAGTATTTGAATAAAATGGCATGAATTTTTTAAGTTTTTTTTTTTTTTGTTACATGAGAATAAAGAGTGACTTGAATTTAAGTTAATGTTTTGAAGTCGAAATTCTAAAAATGCAATATTTCCAAGAATATTAGAATAAAATAGCAAAAATTTGAGGTTATTTTTGGTTGTTCCATGATAAAGAATGTTTTATTTTTGTAAAAGTAAAAGATTTGAATTCAAACATCTAACAATGCAATATGTTTTGAACACTTTTGGAGTCATCTATATGTAGTCAATGTAGTCATGGTCATATTCGGCTAATTAAACCCAATTTATATGATATAAAGAAACACTACACTAACAAAGGTTAAAGGAATACTAATAAAGTAAGAATCGTAATACCAAGTCAAAAGCTCAATACCTAGGAAGTATCTACACAATAACAAAATTTAAAATAAAATTGATTTTATTTTCAATTTACTATTAATTTTTTTCATTAAAACAAAAAATTAAGAAAATTAGGTTTTTTAACTTTTATTTTTATTTTAAAGATAAGACATCACATTATTAATCGTAGACCACTTTTCAAATAATTAAAACGATCATTTGTGATCATTGTCAACAAATGCTAACTAACGCTGACCACCACTCTAACGACCATTATAACTAGCAACAACCACCTTCGACTGCCGTCAACCATCATTTTCTGATCACCACATTTTATTTGTTTCAATCACCACTTTATCCATCTATGATCTCAAATATGACTACTAGACCATTGTCAACTACCACTCTGGGCAACATTAATCACCACTATGATTATCGTCAATGGTTATTAAATTGTAATTTCTAGTGTCGAAACTATGTGCGTCGAAGAGTTAGAAGTTATCAAAGCAGGCTACACACATATTTAACTTGAAATTTAGATATATTTAATTTAGATCTAAAATAGAATAGATTTGAGTTATCTCCAAAATAAGTATTTTGAGTTTTTATAGTTTTGAGCATTAGTTAACCTAAATCTATAAATAGATGGAATAACGCTTATATCTTATAATTCAATTCATTCACAGTATTTTGCAGTTGCAAAGTGAATAAAAAAGTTCTCCACAGTTTATGGACAAGAAGTTACTTTATAGAAAATTATTGTTCTTATTTCTTTCTTTATATTATTCTTCGCTATTGTTTGGTGATCATCAATATTAATAGAAATTCATTATAAATTTTAGTGAATTTCCAACAATGACCTCATTGACAATCGTCAATCACCATGTTGATCATTGTCTATCAACATTTTGATCATCATAGATCATCAATTTGATTTTTAGTCACCATGATTGACTATCACTATAATTAATTGTCTTCTACCATTGTAACTCATTACTGATTATTTTTTTCACCAAAAATTACTCTCTGACAACCAACCACCACTACTCTTGTATATCAATATATATATATATATATATATATATATATATATATATATATATATATATATATATATATATATATATATATATATATATAATTGTTTAATTATTTTTACAACTATTATGATATAATTGTTTGAATTAAAAAAGAACTAAATTTTATGTTTATCTAAAATTAATTTTAAAAAAAATTATAACTCAAAATCAAAACTGTTTTTGGCCTTTTGAAATTCAATTGTCACGTGGTTGGTATGAGTATATCTTAGTTCCATACCATCTTTTCCAAAAAAAAGTAGAGTAGTATACATTAAATTGTGTACGTGCGGATGATGCACCCATATCTCATAATGTCTTGTCTATAATATGAAAGTTAGGCTATAATTATAGAAAAATAAAACCAATGTTATTTTTTTGTCTTATGTTGCACTATAACTAACACACTCTTGTTGGGCGGTGACACTAAGGAATTAGATGATTGGTGAGATGACAAATTTCACACTCTTCTTTGTGTTGAAAAATCGGTTTGTTGGTTGGTTCTAAATTTATGTCCCTTACTATTAGCATGGTCCACCAGCAATTGGTTTCAGAAAATAAGGTCACAAGGCTCCAAGGTTTGTCCACTAATTCAAGATGGGGTTGGCATGGAGGATTCAACTTTACAATTCTTGACTTGTTTATTGCAGGGGGCTCAATGAAATTAATAATAAAACTAAAACAGTTAGATATTTATTTTATTTTATTTATATATGAGGTTTAATGGGCAAGGCAAGCGGTACTTTAGACTTTTCACACAAAAATAATATAGTTAATGTTGTTCTAGTTTGTAACAATTCAAATAATCATATTTAGAAATGATGTTTTATTAATTATAAAGTTCGGTTCGTAGTTAAAAATTATTAGAAAGAGTTGACATGTAAGATTAACACTTTAACATTAAAGTTAGTGAGAGAATAATTAGTAATGTGCTTGTAAGAATAGAAATGAATTATACTATTTTTTTTTTCATGTGAGACCTCTTATAAATAAAAATTGGTTGAGGTGTTCAAAGTTCGGGCCATACGTAGCTTTTCTCTTATTGGTCCTTTGGTCTATCCAGAACAATTACTCTCAAATCTTCTCGTGGTGTAACAACGAGAAGTCTTTTAGAGAGTTGGATCAAAATCTTGGTATTGAGGTCGTTGCATAGAGAAGTGGAAAAGGTTTGATAGGAGTTATGAATATTCTAGGGAACAAGTGCATTGAAGGTTTCTAGACTAGTGTTTGGTGTTTCCTCATAGGATGATCAAGTGCACTCAAATGTCTTTGTATACTCGAGGCAAAATCCAATTGTCTCATTTTGTGTCCCTATTTTCTTTTACTTTGGTACCTTGATTAGTTTGTCTTGCTTGCTCTCTTATATAAGGGTTACTTAGTGATTATAATACTTTTCACTCTTCGTAAAAATTGTAAGTTCTTCTCTTCTACAAACTATAACTTTCTTCCCTGAGCTCCGGCGACACTCATTTTATCAGCCTTTTTCTTATTCAGATCCTACATTTCCTATTTCATCACAATCTCTAGGTCACCTCTCTTTAACTTTTACCATCATTTTCAACTTTTTCAAGTACCATCTATTTCTTCCATATTTATAATTCATTATTCCCCTTTGATTATTTTAGTATTAAGGTCGCCCAGAATAATCAAATGACTCATTATTTTATTAATTCCTTTAGAACGATGAATGGTCAGGATCCAAGTGCTAGGGAGATTAGGGATCACATTGACTTTTGTGATAGAACCTTGTGATAATGCTTATGTTAGAATATATGTGTTTGTGGTTGCTTATGCAATCAGTAAGGGGAAGCATTAGTGTTCATGTTTGCGTGTGTTAAAGTTGTTGTTGATGCTTTTGCTGCATGTGTCTGATGTGGGGTTTTCCCTTGAGGGGGATTACTGTTTATGTGTGACAGGGAAAGTTCTATACATGTCTGATTGTACAAGTTGTTGAGTTGTATTGTGTTTATAGAGTTTACATGATAAGCATGTAGCTTGTGTTGTGTTTTATTCCTCTCTCCAAGAAAGTTTGCTTTTTGGTTGTTTTAGCCAAAAAAATTCAAAGGGGGGAGATTGTTAGTTCCATACTTTTATGGTTGATTAATTTTTGGCTAAGCATGGTTCTATATTAATGTTGTGTAAGATGTTGCAGTGTCTTCATCAACTGTCCTAATAGTTTTATTGTTATCAATTTTTATACCAGATGTCGATGCAGGTGTTATGACATCGTGGTATGATACAACAGTCACTATGGTTTTAAATCTTAACATTTTTTATTTGATTCTGGAATATTTCTCTTGGATATGTTTCAATTAATTTCGCAAGTCAAGAAGATTATATCTGGAACAAGATTATATCTTCAGTTGTGCATTGGTTACTAAATTGGGCCTTGAGACAATTTAGGAAACTTTGTATTGGTTGTTCCAGGATTTGGGGAAAATTTGATACACAACAGATACAACTCTCAACTTGTGGATCAAGAAATATCTTATGGAGGTTCCGAATCCCATGGATTGAAGATTTGTATTTTAAAGAGAAGACTTAAACCTAAAGTGCCAACTTTTATCTTTCAACAGTTGTAAAATTAGGGGAATAAAATAATCTTAGGTTTTGAGAGACTTTTATGTATAAGGGTTTGTCACCCTTGTATCTTTTGATGCATGTGGTAGACATTTTAATCTCACTCATAAAACTTTAGGTAATGAGTCGAGTATTGTTCTCCTCAAAGATTTGAAGTAAGAGTGAGTATTGTTCTTGGAGGAAGATTGTAAGCAACTATAAGTATTGTTCTTGGTCAATAGTCTTGGTTGAGTTTCTTGCAATGAAAGTATGATCTTCTCGTTGAGTTGTATTTGCTACAGTCACTGAGATTGGAACGGTTAGATATCACTGAGGTGATTTAGGAAATCAGAAGGTGATTTCTCATATTTATGGAGGACCTAGGTAGAAGTTGCATTGCGTAGGGATTATGCAAGAAGTTGTAAACATGGAAATTTAGCTTTGAACTAATACTGATGATAGTGAACTTCTTTTCTAGCTTGGTAGTCCCCAGATGTAGGTGATGTTGCACCGAACTGGGTTAACAACTCTATGTTTTATTTATCATTCTATAGAATAAGTTTTTGTATGCGTTATAACTTGATGAATCTGTTCAGGATGTCACATCAGATGTTGTAACATCTATAACGATATTGTTCCGATATTGAAATTCGAGTATTTCCATATGTTGTTTGTACCAGAAAATTTTCAGTAAACAACTTTTTTAGAAGAAAGAAGTTGGTGTTGGGATGACGGAAAAGATGAAGATTAGGTGTTGTTGAATTATTGATGTGGTTTTTCAACTTTGCCTTCTGGTTTGGAGTGGAAAAATTGAAGATGAAGAAGAAAGTGAAAAAATTAAGTGGATCACATCCACGTAATTGATGCTTTGGCGAAAGAATTAACAAGTGAGAAATTCCTAAAAAATATCGAAAAAGATGATAATATTATCATTAGATTAATGAGTCACACATAATGATAACCGACCTAAACTACTAGAGATTCTGAAAATTAGATTCAATGGGTTATAATAAGTTATAAATTAAAGTGATATAAGGTGAACAGTTTATTAAAAAAATCAAAGAACCACAATTCCCTAAGAGGTTGAACAAATATAAACTCTTAATGATATTTATACTCCATGTGAAATGGAATACTTAACTACACGAGTCTCTTAATAGACTACAAAGGTGAATGTGAAAATGGGTCGCTTTCTATGGAATTCCAAGCAAACTTTTTATAGTGTTTACTATATTTACATAGACTTGTATAACCATAATAACCCGAGATTTTTTTAGAATGCACTCAATAAAAAGTTATACATGGATATGATGTCTAAGATGATTTCAAGACTACAGTCACTCTTGTTAAACATGAAATTTACTTGTTGTGATAAAGTTGAAGTTTGTTGACACCTTTATTGATGTACTACTTCATAGAAGTGTTTTATACAACTTTTGAAATATTTTTCTAAATTAATTATATAAAATCTTTTTCATACCATAGGTTAAGTATAAGTGTCGTGTAGTAAATTAAAAAATTTGAATTTCATATTGGATATCTTTAACATTTTTCAAGTGTTTATATAGATGAGGTAGTCTTCTTAAGATGTGGCCTAAAATGTATAACAATCTTGTAAAGGGTAACAATGTCAATAATTAAATGTCAATAATTAAAAGTCTAAGTGTGACTGCTTTCGCCAATCGAGTAGGTTTAGGTCGGGCCTAGACGGTGTCATAAATAATGGTAATTTTTCACTACACCGTTGCACTATGGGGGACACCTCTGGAAAAAAAACCAAAAAATTTCTTAGGCGAATTCATAGATACATCTCTGAATGCACCAAATATTATTTTTAGTAAAATTTAGTTCGGAGATACATCTCTGAAGTCACCTTTTCGTTTAGATACTTTTTTAACCATTATGTGATATTTCATATATGTATATCTGAAAATATCCCGTGGAAACTTGAATATATGATCACCTTGCATGAGCGTCTTCCAACTCTCCAAACTCTTCCATAACCAAAAAAAACCTTTAAAAAATCTCATTATCAATCAACCTTTCGATTCCAAACGAGATTTCTTGCATTTTATCACGTCAAAGTGAGCATAATAAATAGCAATTTAAGGTAAAGTTCCTTCATTTCATCTCGCATTGCTTGCGATGATCTTAAGTTTGAGATGAAAAATGTTCGCCTTGTCCGGATATACATATTCGACCTCGCCTACATTATTTTGGATAAGTATATCCAAATTTATTTATTACTGTTTTTTATGCATTTTCATGTTTAGTTCTTATTAGATATGGTTCACCCGAATATGTTTCTCAAGGTTGTTGTACGCAATGATGTAAAAAGGGATAAAACGACAAAGAATGTTAAACCAGTTGAAGTTAAGTATGATGTTAAATCGGAAAATATTGAGGATGGTGTTAAACCGATAGAGATAGATGTTGGTCATTGTTAGTGTTTTTAAGTTGGCATTATTTTTGGTAAAACTAGGCTTTAGCAATGTCATGATAGATGTCATGACATTCAGAGATTGAAGATAAATCCTACCGCTAAGGATGTTAAAAGAACCGGAAGCTAAAGTCGTGTTGGAAATTAGAAAATAATCGATGTCATAACGTATGTTATGACATTCGTGACATTCTCGCTCAGAATCTGTTTGTTCTAGATTTTTCGAAGTTTGTTGAGCTAAATATTGTTTTTCTGTTATTAGAAAGCATGCTCACGTGGCTGCTAGGTTAATCTTAATTAAACCTAAATTGGTTGTTGAAAAGACCATGTTTTTAGGATTAAATTAAGTGAACCCTAGCTATATCTTTATGGAAGCCCAAAACTGAAGTTTCAGGACTGCTTCTATAAAAGGAATTCAACCCTTACAACTGTGTTGCGCCCTTTGAATGTATTGAAGAGATAGCAGCTTGTGTTTGTGTCGTTAGGATTTGTAATGATTGGTATTGTGTAATTCTAGTTTCTCTTGTGAGCCAAGCAACTATCAATTGATAAGTGCATTGGACTAGGATTTGGTGTAAGGGTAGTTTATCACTCAAAGCTTTAAAGCACGAGTGTTTGTCTCTTGATTGAAAGCTTTGAAGCAAGATCAAGATATTTTATTGAAGTGTGTCTTCACAATTCAATTAGTCAATAGGTTGATATCACCGTGATTGAGGGGAGTGAGTAGGTACTCGATCTAAGTAGGACTTAGGTTGAAGTTGCATTGGGTAGGTTTTAAGTGAAGGAGATAAACCGGTGGTTTATTCCGAATTAATTATACTAATAGTGAATTTCCTCCTGGCTTGGTAGCCCCGGATGTAGGTTTGTTGAACCGAACCGGTAAACAATTTATTGTGTTCTTTATCGCTTCAGATTTCTTGTGTGAGTTGTTAACATAGTGTCGATATCGTGTCATAAAATTCTCTCGTGACATCACGATCCGCAGAATTTCAATTGGCATCAGAGCAGGCACCCTGCTTGTTATTTCTGGGTGAGATCTAGGGATAATAGTTTCTGGCGTAATGGATAAAGAAGGAGGATTTGGAGGAAGACCACCTATTCTGGATGGGTCTAATTATGATTACTGGAAGCCTCGTATGGTTGCCTTCTTAAGATCAGTGGACATTAAAGCTTGGAGAGCTGCTGATAAAGGATGGAAACATCCCACCAAGCTTGAGAAAGATGGGACTACTGTCTTGAAACCTGAGGAGGAATGGAGCAAAGAGGAAGAAGAGATATCTCTAGGGAACTCTAAAGCATTGAATGCTCTGTTCAATGGTATTGACAGGAACATCTTCAGACTGGTCCATCAATGTGAGTTAGCCAAGGATGTTTGGGACACTCTCAGAACTACTCATGAGGGGACATCCAAGGTGAAGATGTCAAGACTTCAGATGCTCACTACCAAATTTGAGAATTTGAAGATGAAGGAAGATGAGACTATTCATGAATTTCACATGAATATTTTGAAATTGCCAATGCCTCGGGAGCACTTGGTGAAAAGATGTCAAGAGAAGTGGTGAGAAAGATTCTCGATCCTTGCCTAAGAGATTTGCAATGAAAGTTACTGCAATAGAGGAGGCTCAAGACATCAGCACCTTGAAGGTTGAAGAACTTATTGGATCCCTTATGACTTTTGAGATGGGAATCAGTGATACTGTTGACAAGAAAAACAAGAGCATAGCACTTGTATCCAACACTGAAGAGGGATGCAAGGTGGAAGATGAAGAGAAGATATCTGAAGCTATAGCCATGCTTGGAAGACAGTTCAACAAACTGATCAGGAGGGTTGATCCAAAGTCAAGGTCAAATGTCAAGGACATTCCATCTGACATTAGCAGATCTTTTGACTCCAGCAGAAGATCCAAGTCAGAGGAAAAAGGAAGTCAAGGCAGTAGAATCCAATGTCATGGATGTGAAGGATTTGGACATATTAAAGCTGAATGTCCTACCTTTCTTAAGAAACAAAAGAGAGGAATGAATGTTACTTGGTCTGATGGTGAATCAAGTAGTGATACTGAAGAGGAATCACCAAACTTGTCACCGCATCTTCGAAAGTGGCAATCTTGATAATGACTCTAGTGATGAGGAAGTGACCTTTGAAGAACTTGCGATACTTACAAGAAATGTATCAAGTGGTGAAGTATGTCAAAAATGAAAACAGAAAAAGTCGATTGAGAAGTGGAGGCGAAAATGTGAAGTGAAGTCGAGAAGAAGGAAAATACAATCACTATAAGCCATCTCAATGAGATTATAGTGTTGAATTCAAGCTTGATCATATGACTAAGTCTCACAAGATGTTGACAATGGAACCGATAAGTGGAAGAAATTCTTCACTTGGACAAAATGTCGGAAATAAGCATGGTCTAGGATATGTGACTGAAAAGGAACCTGTTAGTGACAAGAAAAAGAAGAGGCATGGGAAACCAAAGCCAGAGCAGATGTCACAACAGAAAACAGGAAATGTTCCTGGCTCAGGGCATGTAGATGCAAAGAAATTTGCTGATAACAGGAAGAAGACCAGACCTAATAGGCCAATGTCAAAGCGATGTCACAACATTGGGGCCAACATCAGGATCAGAGAAACATGAATAAGAAGTTTCAAAGATGGAGATGTCACCATTGTGGAAGGTTTGGACACATAAAACCCTTCTGCTATAGGTTACATGGGTACCCTAATCAGACTCCCTATGTTGAGCCTAAGAACATCAAAGTACCCTACACTCAAAAGTGGAAGAAGAGGACTGCAGCATTGATAGCACACACCTCTCTCAGAGTGTCTACCAAGTGTCATACCCCAAAATTTGCCCTCCATTTACTCAAGAGATTTCATACATCTATGCTCAAGGATTCCTCAAGAGTTGATCAGATAAACTCTCTCCTAGACAATCAACCCAAACTAGGGTTTGGTATCTCTCAGGCCAAGATGGGCTTCCAACATCTCCAATGGTCTTCATGCCTCCTCATATGCTTTAAAGATTCTCCATGTCAAGTTTCAAGCTTCACAAGTCAAGTTTCCTCAGACAATTGCTCAGATGGTTGAAAATCAACAGATTGGACAAAAGTCAACTGTGGTCAACATACAGTCAAACTTCATAATTTTTGGTCAACATCCTCATTTTGAAGTTACATTCATCATTTGATCAAGGGTTGATCATGATTCATCAAGAAAACTCAAGATTTGCTCAAAAGTCAAACTTTCTAAATTAGGGTTTCTAGGTGAAAAGTCAACTGAACTTTGACTGATCATAACTTTCTCATACTTTCTCAGAAATTTTTCCACCACCTCTTGTTTTGAAGGAAATTCAATTCTCTACAACTTCATGTCTCACAAGAATGTCCAAAAAATGCTTCATTTGAGAGGTATAGCTCAAAACATTACAGTCATTTTCAAAGTCAACAAAAGTCAACTTTTGCTTTGAAGATATATTGAGCATGGTAACTCCAATTGAGATGAGACCAAAAAGGTTGGTTAGAGGACTCTTAGAGCTTTCCAAAAAGTCCAAGAACACTCAAAAATGTGGAAAATTGAGCAAGTTACACCATTCACAAGTTGGGCAATTTTGAAAGAATGCACAAAGAGATACTTCAAAAATCAAATCTTTTGCAAATGGGGCCTACTTTTTCTTCATCCTAACTTATTCCTCATGCAATTAGGAATATCCAAGCCCAATGCCACGAATTTTTGATTTATTTTTCTATTTAATTTTGAATTTATTCATTTAAATACAAATTAAATCTTAAAATAAATTATAAAATCAAAATTAATTGAAAGATTGATTTTATTCTCTTCTTAAGACCAAGCAATCCATTAAAAGCCACAATTTCAAATTGGACCAAAAAGGCAAGATTGGATTGAATTGAGCAAATTTTGAAATTTTGATTTTCATGAAAAATCAAATTTGATTATCATTGAATGGTGATTGATTCTTGCCAAATATGATCCCAAATCCATCCAGCATATATACTTGATACATACCAATCACAAGAGGACGAAAAAAATTGCTCAGAAACCCTATTTCCAAAGTCAAAAAAATCGTGGCAAGCAAGCAAGTGGCTAGCTCTTGATTCAATCGATTTTGAGTATCCAAATACATTCCTTGATATCTCCTGAAGCTTTCCAGACCCTTACCTCATTCAAAAACATCAAGAATCAAGCAATCCGGTTTTGGTTTGTTCTTATATTTTTCAAAATCGAATTCTGTTTATCATGCATTTTTAACATGTTTTGATGTTTGATTTGTGTTTAGTTTGAAGTTTGCAAGCTATCTGGACAATCGAATTGCATTCTTGTGGCCTAAATCGAAATCGCCATGTTTAGGGTTTCGGTTCGAATTAGGGCTTCCTTAAACGGAAAAATTGGACAAAACAATCACCACCATCGCTTAGAATGAAATTTCGAATCGAACCATGCTTTTAGATTTCATTTATATTGCGTGTGCTGGCTTTTTGATGTTTGCAGGGGCCTTAGCGTCGAGTTTGGCCGACGCAAACTTCCCAGAAATTCAAACGAAGAAGATGATGTTCTTCGCGCGTGAATTTGAATTCCGAAGCGCGCTTCGCTTAAAAGCAATTCGCTCGCTTAAACACGTGGACGCCTAGCTCGCTTGGTTAAGGCGTGGGATGATGGAGATTCTCTCAAAGGGCACCGATTCGATCCAGCCAGGGACCATCATCTTTTCTCCTTTTTACAAACTTCAATTTTTTCCAATATTTTCATATTTTGCATTGTTTTAATTTCTTTTCATAATTTTTATTCTGCATTAAAAAATTACCAAAAAATATTTTAATTTTCACATTTATATTCTGAAAATCTTTATTTAATTTAATAAATTAAAAAACATATTTTTGCATGCATATTTATTTTTATTTATAATTTAGCATTTAAATCATTATAAATTCATTTTAAATTACTAAATTGCATTTAAAAAATCCCAAAAAATTATTTTAGCTTATTTATCTTATTTCCAGCATGTATTAATTTTCCCATATTAAAATTTGCATTTTTCTAACATTTTTTCTCTTGTTCGATTCATATTGCATTTTCCGATTTCTTCTTTTTGTACAGGTTGATTCGATTCAGACGATTTTCTCTTTATCATATTATTTTTCAATTATGTAACTGTATATGGGATGTAATAGTTTAATTTAGGATTTTATTTTCTGCATTTTAAATTATGTATCTGCCCCAAAGCCTTGTAATAGCGTAGGATTTACCTTTCCGCACTTTACATTCCGCATTTTAATTTCCGCACCCTATAAATTGCTAGTAACTAGGCGTGTATGGAAAGATAATAATGAACATAGCCCACTAATCTTCAAAGATAATATATCTGAAACCAATACACTTCTTTCACACATGCACCCCTTTAGGGTAATTCTCTCTCGTTGCCTTTGCGAATTCAAAATGGTCATGTCCCTCGAACGTAGGTATTCTAGCACCGTTGCCTTCCAAAAAAATCATCATAGTCCCTTCGATACAAAGATCATAAGACCCACGATGTCTCCTCCGAATACATGATCTTGACCCTCGATTGTCGCCTACGAAAAATGATGATAGTCCCTTCGAATGTGCTAGGATACTTCCTACAAGTTGCCTTCTATGACCATCCGATGTCCCTTCGAATGTCCCGCTTACATCCAACGAATGGAGCTACCTACTAACTAATGGTATGGCTAGCGCTATTCTAAAGGAACGTAGAAGTACAATAAAATGACCAATTTTGAGTGGGTAAATAAGTCTTTTAGTTGCTCGCTCTACCAAATGCTTTTCACACCACACACTTTTTCGAAGTTTCAAACTCTTTTCAAAACAAAACATTTCCGAACACTTTGTATACACTCCTACATGAGTCATTACAAAGTCAAAGCGAAATGCCTTTTTCAAAACATTTTTGTCAAACACACAGAAAGCAATTTTAAAAGGTGATCTAGAGCAACTAAGAGCCCGTAGATAACTACGGATGAAAGAGGGTGCTAATACCTTCCTTTTCATAACCATTCTCCGAACTCGTAATCTAACGAAGGTCTTTTTCATACTTTTACCTTCCCTTAATTGGATAAAAATAAAAGTCGGTGGCGACTCTTGCTATCCGCACATTTGGATACAAAAATCCTACAAAGTCAGTTCACCGTATTACAGAACTGGCGACTCTGCTGGGGATAGGATCCTAAAAGAGAGAATACCTTAGGGATTTCTAGATAAACTTTTACCGCTTTTTGTTTGACTTGTATGCTTTATCTTTAAGGGTTGCTTGGGTATTATATTGTTGGGGGATCCTACACCCGGATCCGGGTTTCCTTTTTAGGTAAGTAGCATTAGATCATTGCGATCGCTAGACGTATAACTAAACGGTCAACATGATGGCTACGTTAGCGTGACACTTTGGTTGTCCCGATACTCTTCATTCCCAAGTTGAAGATAGTATTTGGCTTCTGCGTGGTGTCATCAAGCGCTAACTAAACTTTTAGAACCTTAATTGACCCATCTTGGCCATTAGAAGGTAGTGAGATGGCGGCTTGGTGTAGACCGAGGTTGGTTGATACCGATGCTACGCTCATTGAGATCGACTTTGGGACATTTTCGATCGACCACTTGGCGTCGATTGAAATAAGCGCCACGAGAAAGATCTGTGATATGAGATTCCTAGAACCGGTTACTATTATAGGACAGATGAACCAACTCAAACTTTGGTGGGGTAATCACCTATACCTCATGAAAGCCTTAAACCTAGGCTCATTGTGTGAATTGTTTGTGTGCTAAACATGACATCATGACATCATTCGCATTGCATATCATTTCTAACTATTTCAAGGACCTAGGATTTATCTTTGCTCTATTTTGTAGGGATTATGGCTTCTAGAAAGACTATCCGAATCAACTTCATGGGTATCCTTCTCAACTCAAAGAATTGGTTTCGAAATTCCGACCATGCTCTTCATCAAAAGACATGGTTATCTACTTGATTTGGTTATCTCGGTTTTGAAGAAGATATGATGCATGTCCTATTCCAGTTCTTTGATCCAAAACACCATTGCTTTACATTTCCAGATTATCAGTTGGTTCCTACCTTAGAAGAGTTCTCTAAGCTACTTGGGGTACCTATTCTTGACCAAATGCCATTTACCGGTTTGGAAAAGGTTCTTAAGTACGAAGACATTGCATCACTTTACACTTAAGCGCTCGATATCAAGCCAATTGGGAAACTAGAAGTGGAGTTAAGGGTTTACTTTCCAAGTTCTTAATTAAGAAAGCCCGAGAATTCCTCAAAGTTATGAGTTTCCATGCATTTGAGAATGTTGTGGCCTTGCTAATTTATGGTTTGGTTCTATTTCCTAACTCGGATCAATTCATCGATATCAATGCCATCAAGTTGTTCCTTACCCGCAATCCTGTGCCTACTTTACTTGGAGACATCCCATTCTCCACACTGCACTACTAAGCGACAAGGAACTCTCATGTGTTGTATACCGTTATTTCAAGGTGGTTTATTTCGCACCTTCCTCCATCGCTTTGAAGAACGAACAAAGGTTGAGATGGTCTCAAAGGCTAATGTCACTCTCTCATTCAATCCGTTGGAATCTTTTCTCTCAAAAGGACTTCACTTTCATCGAGCTGTGGAGAATTCCTAATGTACCGCTACTTGGTATAAGGGAGGTATTACTTACAACCCTTCTCTAGCTCTACGTCGGTTTGGTTTTGCTCAAGAGATGGTCCACATGATATGCTTCTCCAAGATGTTGTGTTCGACTACAATCACGATCTCCGAATTACCGACAAGGTTTATACATGCTGGGGCATGGTAAAGAAGATCGATACCAAGACTTTGGGGCACCGAACTCCATTCCTTGGGAACCTTACCTCAAATGGGTGAGAGCTCGAGCTCAAAACCTCATGATGCCATTCACTGTTTTACCAAGAATTATGGAACCTGTTGCTATAGGTGACGTTCTATCTGTTCTCCATCCCGACATGCCTACCGATTTTGAAGACTTGAAGAGATCCGGATTCAACTAAAAGAAGAAAGGGATACCTTTGAAGCTCAAGCTATGCAAGCGAGAAGAAAGTGTTAGAGTTGACAAAGCTACTTCACGAGGAGCGAAGCATCAATGCCTACATCGGCACCAAGAGGAAGCGCCATGGGAGACTTAGAGCTTTAGGATGTTTATGTTTTCTTTAATTGTTTTGAACTATCTCTTGTACTTAAAAAGAAAAAGAATAATAAAAGAGTACTAATAAATGTTTGCTCATTGCTTGTCTAACAAATTTAAATCTCTAAGGTCCTTGAAAACATTGCATTGCATTCGCATAAACATTGCATATCATAGCATAACATTGCATCACAGTACATTGAGATTGGTTTTCTCATTTGCTCGCTATTTATTTTAGCGTAAATGGCTCTTGAACAGATCACAAAGATCTCCAAGCTCGAGTGCTCGGCCAGAGATGTTCACCAACTTGGTCCAAGGCCAAGAAGATTTGAAGAAGCTCATCAACAAGAAGAAGAAGGTTGTTGGTCTCCTCAACATGGGTAGACGCTACAAAGGGGTCCAAAAGTGGTCACGGATCGAGCTCTCTCAAGGAAGTGTCCATACCGAGGGAGTACCAAGGGTGATGATGGTGACGTGAGCTAAAGAAAGAAGGAGAGGACGCCTGATTATAGCCAAGACTGACGAAGATGACAAGTACAAACAACTTGAAGACCGTCTCGAATGTGTGGAAAACTCAAGATGTCCGGGCTGAATTTTGATGATCTAAGTCTTGTCCTCGTGTTGTGATTCCTCCCAAGTTCAAAGTTCCTACTTTTGCTAAGTATGATGGCATGTCTTGCCCAAAGCGCATTTGAAGTCTTATGTCCGTAAGATCAATCCCCACACCGATGATGTAAAGTCAGGATGCACTATTTTCAAGAGAGTTTGTCCGAACCCGTTGGAATGGTACTATCACTAGAGAATGACCGTATCCGTACTTGGAGTGATTTATGATGCTTTTACGACAATATGAGTACAATGTGAATTGACACCCACTCGCATGCAACTACAAAGCATGTCTATGGGTCGCGACGAGAAGTTCAAGGAGTATGCTCGAAGTGGAGAGATCTAGCAGAGTTCAACCACCCTTGTCCAATAGGAGTTGGTTGATATGTTTATGGGGACACCGACAGCCCATTCTTCAATCATCCGATTGAAATTCTTCATCCGGATTCACCGAAATGATATTGACAAAGAGCGATTTGGTATCAAGAGTGGAAAGATTCAGATAGAGTCATCTTCAAATGTCAAGAAATCTTTGGTGGTAAGAAAGAAGCCAATGCTGTGTATGGTCGAAAAGCCGAGCCAAGACCGACCGTGCTCAATGTGGGGCGCAGATCTCCAATCCTACATCAAGACAACCTCGAGACAACGCGCCAGAATGCGCCATGAAGACAGGTTTAAGATCAACATGCCATTGTCGCAAGCCTTGCAACACATGTTGAACGCAGAGCTGATAACCTTGAGGGATCCTCCTCAGAATGTCAATACCTCCTCTCCGAAGTACAATCCAAATGCTAAGTGCGCTTACCATTCCAATAGCCCAGGGCACGACACTAACAATTGTGGGCTCAAGAACAAGATTCAAGATATGATTGAATCTAAGCAGATTGAGTTTGACCCTCTGTTGACTCAATGTGATCAACGCTCCTATGCCTAACCATGACAAGAGTTCCAATGTTGGTGATGATACTTATGTTTTCAACATAGATGACTTGACCATTCCTCCGATGATTAAGAAGAATTTGTTGCAAGCGGTGTCAATCCAGATGCCCGAGAATTGTCGTTGGTGCCCATCTGCACCTGATGGTTGTGCTTGGTTGAGAAGACGTGTTCAGTGCATGATGGATAACCGTGAGATACTATTTCTGAAACCACCTGTGCAGAAGCTGTGTGAAGAAATGTCTAAGTTGACGATCGACAAGGCGAACGAAACTGTGCCATCTGTGTGGGATACCTTGGGGCAGCCAAGTGGAAAATATGATTACATGGTGAGGTACACCGTTCCTGATAGTTACAAGATTCCTATTGAAGATGTTAAGGCGGCCGGATGGGGTGACGATTTCCCAGAAGACTATGCTGATGTTAACACAATAAGGATTTCCTCTGCTGATCCTATACCTATGGTGGCACCTCTCATCATCACTTCTCCAAGACCAGTGCCATATTCCTCTGACAAAGCTATCCCTTGGAACTATGGAGCTGATGTTTACTATCATGGCGTCAACAAGACCCTCTGACCATTGAAGATCTTACTGTTGAAGCTGCCATTCCTGACATTGACAACATCACCGGATCAAGTAAGGTGACGAACCGAAGGGTATTCTCCCAGATCTCCTCCAAAGACACTGCGACTCCACCGCATTCGCCTACTCCACCAATATCCCTAGAGGGAAAGAACCAGTGGCTCATCCCGCTCAACCAAGTACCAAAGGAAGTTATCAAGACACCTCCAAACAAGAAATGGAGGAAATTTCAAGATTATCAAGAAGAGTGACTACAATGTTGTGGAACAATTAGGATGACTCGCCCAAGATTTCCATGCTTGCTCGCTCTTGTGCTCGAGGCTCATGCTAACGCCTTGGTGAAGTTTCAAGAATGCTCATGTGCCGCAAGACACTACCACCGATCAATTCGAAGTTTGTATTGCTAGCCTAGCTGCCAACAACGGCCTAGGCTTCTCGATCTTGATTTGACTCTTCCGAAAGAAACATAGCAAAGCCTTGCACATCTCTTGAATGCAAGGGCACTACATTGTCTCATGTTTTGGTGGATACCGGCTCGCTTTGAATATCCTTCCAAGACCGCTTTTGATCGACTTGATGTCGGTTGGTTGACATAATCATGAGAGCTTTTGATGGTTCTAAGAGAACGGTATTGGAGAGCTCATTCTCTTTAAAGTCGGTTCCCGACTTTTGACTCTACTTTCTTTGTCATGGACATCCTCCACTTACTCTTGTCTACTTGGACGCCTTGGATACATGGGCGGTACTCTACCTTACATCAAGCTAAAGTACCCGTGAAAGGGAAGGTTGTCAAGATGTGGTGAAGAAGAGTATATGGTCACCATCTATATCATTCCGATACCTCGAGATGGAAGGTGAATTCTTTGAGACTCTGTCAAGCTTTTGAAACAATACCCGAGTCATGCCTGCTGACTCCTCACTCCCGAGTTACACAAGTCCCGCCTAGGATGGCCTCATTGAAAGATGCTCTCGTTGAAGAAGGAAGTAGTACTATTTGGGGTCGGCTCCCGATCTTCCTTTCAAACCGACAAGACCGGTTTAGGCTTCACCATCAAGGGTCAAGATGATACGCCGCGAACGTGCCGCCAACTTCCCTTCCACACAGTGGAATCCATGCTATAGAAGACGACAACAACGGCTTCGACATCGAAGTGGATCTTCCCAACTCGATCATGGGCTCAAGAATTGGAAGATCAAGACGCCATACCAATCTCCTTTAGTCGAGTAATTACTCTTGTTTTGTTTTACTTTTCGTATTTCTTTATGTTTTGAACAATAAACTTTGAAAGCCTAGTGCCTTGCTCGGGCATCATGGCTCGCTTATAGGGTTATTATCCGTCGTTTGCGTATTTTCATTCAATAAATTCGTTGGACTTTTGCATTCAATTGTTTGTTTTCTTTCTTTACTTTATCACCCTTCAAAAGCTATGTGTTTCTTACACACACCCACGTGATACACGCAGAATCACTCCGAATCTCGTTAATAATGCTATG
Source organism: Vicia sativa (assembly GCA_021764765.1). NCBI lineage: Eukaryota > Viridiplantae > Streptophyta > Magnoliopsida > Fabales > Fabaceae > Vicia > Vicia sativa. Next base: position 205,829,836 of record CM038795.1, on the reverse strand, counting down.
CTAGTGCTAAATATGACTTTGATAATCCGATCTACCAAGCCAAGACGAAGTGAGGAAGATTGTGAAGTGCCGGAGAACTTGCGATACAGAAGAAGAGCGAGTTATACCCACACCGAAGAGCAAGTTGAGGTTGTGAATTTGGGTACTGACGAAGACAGAAAAGAGATCAAGATAGGAGCGGGTCTTGAGAACAGTGTTAAAGAAAGGTTGGTTCAGATGCTACGAGATTACATTGAGGTTTTTGCTTGGTCATACGAAGACATGCGGTTTAGACATTGATATTGTGGTACACCGATTGCCGACAAAAGAAGGTTTTCTCCCTGAAACAAGGTTTTGATGCGTCCCGAGATGTCGAGAAGATCAAAGCAAGTTATGAAGCTCAAGTTTCCTATCCCTCATGGGTTGCTAATGTGGTACCCGTGCCTAAGAAGGATGGTAAGGTACGAATGTGTGTAGATTACGAGATCCGAACAAAGCGAGTCCGAAAGACGATTTCCACTTCCTCATATTGATGTTTCGTTGACAACACCGCCAGATAAAGTTTTCTCCTTCATGGATGGTTTCTCCGGTTACAATCAGATCAAAATGGCTCCTAAAGACATGGAGAAAACTACTTTTGTTACACAATGGGGTACTTTCTGCTACAAGGTTATGCCATTCGGACTGAAGAACGCAGGCGCCACTTATCAGCGTGCTATGGTGACATTGTTTCATGACATGATTCATCACGAGATAGAGGTCTACGTCGACGACATGATAGCTCGATCATGCATCAAGAAGAACATCTTGATCATTTGCGTAAACTATTTGTGATTGAAAAGTACAGACTGAGACTTAATCCCAACAAGTGCACCTTTGGAGTCAGATCCGGAAAGCTCCTAGGGTTTGTAGTCAGTGGAAGAGGTATTGAGGTTGACCCTGCGAAGGTTAAAGCTATTCAAGAGATGCCAGCTCCCCGCACCGAGAAGGAAGTCAGAGGTTTCTTGGGCCGATTGAACTACATCGCCAGATTCATCGCACACTTAACTGCTACTTGTGAGCCAATCTTTAAGTTACTAAAGAAAGATCAAGTAGTGGAATGGAATGACGATTGCCAGATCGCTTTTGACAAAATCAAGGAGTACCTACAAAATCCTCCTATCCTGATGCCGCCCGCCGAAGGAAGACCTCTTATCATGTACTTGACAGTGTTAGAGAATTCAATGGGGTGTGTGTTGGGGCAACATGACGAGTCTAGTCGAAAAGAGCATGCAATATACTACCTTAGCAAAAGGTTTACCGATTGTGAAACAAGATACTCGACTCGAGAAAACTTGCAACGCTTTGGCTTGAACCGACTAAGACAAGATATGTTGACTCACACTACCTTGTTGATTTCCAAGATGGATCCGATAAAATACATCTTTGAGAAACCACTCTCTCGGAAGAATAGCAAGATGGCAAATGATCTTGACCGAATATGACATCGTACACTTCTTAGAAAGCGATCAAAGGAAGTGTAGTAGCCGATCATTTGGCTCATCAAGTCGTAGATGACTCGCCTCTGCAGTTCAATTTCGAGACGAAGATGTTTTACTAGTCACAGATTGGAAGAACCGGGCCAGCACGAAGGACTGAACAAGGATCCCGATGGACTATGGTCTTTGATGGAGCCTCAATGCACTTGGCAATGGCATTGGCGCCATCATTACATCCCCTACAGTGGACATACTCCTTTCACGATTATGTTTCATTGCACTAACAACATGGCCGAGTACGGCGTGCATCATGGGTCTTAAAGCTGCTATTGACTTAAGAATCAAGTTCTTACAAGTGTATGGAGACTCGACTTTGGTGATCGGTCAAATTAAGAGTGGGATACGAAGCATCCGAATCTCATTCCATATCGAGAGCATGTTCGAGTTTGATTCCCTACTTTGAAGAGATCACTTTCAATCATATTCCACGAGAGAATCGGTTGGCGCATTAGCTACTATGTCGTCTATGTTCAAGGTCGATGGGACAACGAGGCTCCCCGGATCATCATTGAGAAGTTCGACGAACAGGATTGTTATGAGCTTGACGAAGAGAAACCTTGGTACTATGACGTGAAGAGGTATCTTGAGACTCGGGAATATCCGCAGGGCATCATCAATGATAAGAAGTTCATGAGGAGATTCGCTTCTAAATTCTTCCTCAAAGAACGGCATCTTATACAAGCGCAACCATGATCCGTGCTTACTCGGTGTAGACCGAAAAGAATACGCATCATGGAAGAGTTACATGAAGGCGCATTTGGTACCCACTCCAGTGTACACACCATGGCTAAGAAGATTTTGAGAACGGGTTACTATTGGTCCACCATGGAAGCTGATTGTCACCGCTACGCTCGATCTTGTCACAAATGCCAGATTTATGGACAAAGTACATACCTCGGTACCTCGAATGTTCTAACAGCTCCTTGGCCTTTTGCAATGTGGGGCATTGACATGATCGGGGAGATTAAGCCCACGGCTTCCAATGGACATCGTTTCATCCTTGTGGCAATAGATTATTTCACCAAGTGGGTAGAAGCAGCCTCGTATGCATCTGTTACCAAGAATGTAGTGGCTCGATTCATCAAGCATAATCTTATTTGTCGGTATGGCACTCCCGAAAGGATTATCACAGATAATGGTTCCAATCTCAACAATAAGATGATCACCGAACTCTGCACGCAGTTCAAGATCAAGCATCATAATTCTTCTCCATATCGGCCTAAAATGAATGGCGCAGTGGAAGCCGCCAACAAAAACATTAGGAAGATTATACAGAAGATGACTGTGACTTACGAGGATTGGCATGAGATGTTACCATTTGCTCTTCATGGTTATCGCTTTTCTACGAACATCGAGGCAACCCCTTTTCTCTTGTATACGGTATGGAAGCCGTCTTACCCATCGAGGTTCGGATACCCTCAACGAGTCCTCCGAGGCGAGTTAGGCGCGATTGGGTTCGACTCGGCTTGACCAGATTAATTTGATTGATGAGAACGACTCGCATCTATCCGCCATGGATGATTTATCGAAACGAATGATCGAGCATTTAACAAGAAGGTCAAGCACCGAGTCTACCAAGTCGGTGATCTAGTAGTCAAGCGCATCATTCTTCCACAAGGTGATCGGGGCAAATGGACTCCCACCACGAGGGACCATTTGTAGTCAAGTCGGATTTTCCGGAGCTATGATACTTAGCACCATGGACGGTGAAGACTTCCCACCACCGTGAGCGAGACATAGTCAAAAAATACTACATAAAGAGACCCGCTAGGTCCGAACCTAGGCAAAAATAAGGGCATCTGGCGAACCAAAAGGTTCGGGCAAAAATTAAGGATATATGCAAAACATGTACACGGCAAGTCGAAAACACGAAAAGGCGGCTTGGGCAAAAAGGGTATCGGTGGAAAACCGAAAGGCGGTCTAGGCAAAAGTTAGGGATTTAAGCGTTTACTATGTCTCTTCGGATCACACCTTCACTACTATCGCATTCAAGGTTCAAATGGCGAAGATCGATCTACTCACTTTCTCGCAAGGAGATGAGATAGTCGAAATATATGAGTACTAGCATAGTTGGAACTTAACGAGATTGTTTCCGATAGCTTTTACCTTTCTTGTGTACAAACTACTTGGCCATACGCCACCTTTTAAATGAATTCTTTCTCTTTACAATTTCTGTTGTTGTTATTTGCAATAAGTCCAATGTTTGCTTTGAATAACTTTACGCATTTGACAATAAGAATCTAATCACAAACATACGAAAAGTGAACATACAAAAGTACTTACTACAGCTCCGAATTGGGACGACACGAAAGTCACCAAAGCGTTCCCCAGAGCATGATCCCGCAAAGGTGTCACCACAACACAACTTCCCCAGCAGAACAAAAGGGAATCCACGAACTGCAATTCCACTCGACTAAGTAATGTTACATCGGTCTCCAAGCAGTAACACCTCACCCCCAGTCGAGATATTTATCCCCAATGACATCTCGTCTCTTCTTTTCCCCAGCGTATCGGACTCAAACTTGGTCGAGATAGTGCATCGGAGGAACCTACATCTTCATTCCCCAGCCAGAGATTACAACACGTTCCTGACTTTTCCAGCCCGGTCTCCCGGCAACTATCAAATGCTCTCCGGCGAGATCTACACCCAGAATCCCCAGTAGAGCGCCTCCTAAATTTCCTCAGCAGGATCTACATACAAGGTCCCCAACGGATAGCCTCCCAGATTTCCTCAGCAGGGTCCATATATGAGCTCTCCAACAACGAGCCTCTCAAATCTCTACCTTCCTCAACAATATCTAGGCCCAAGACTTGGTCAGATAGTGCATCGGAGGAATCCAGGATATCTTTTTTCCCCTTCCAAAGCAGGGTTCTCACTTACTCAATTCCCCAAGCAGGAGTCAGAAATCCTCAAACAGAACATCCGCATCTTCTTCAAAATGGATATGTTTTGAAATATCACAACATCTATCATTCATACATTTCCCATAAAGTCATAATTCATGCATATGTCATTTATATACACTGTCATGCATCATACTTTGCATAAAACTAACCAATATTCTGTCAAAGTTCCTCTTGTTTTCTCCAAAACAGTGTAACCCACTACGAACAGGTCGAGTTAAGCCCAATCGACGGAAAACTATCTGAAAGACCGCCTTTGGTTGTCCTCCGACGATGGTCCGATTAAGCCCCGAATCGACGGAAAACTATCTCGAAAGACCGCCTTTGGTTGTCCTCCGACGGGTCCAGATTAAGCCCGAATCGACGGAAAACTATCGAAAGACCGCCCTTGGTTGTCCTCACGATGGTCCAGATTAAGCCGAGCAGGCGGAAAACTATCCGAAAGACCACCTCTGGTTATCCTCCGATAACAAGCAATGGATCAACACCCGATGCACAATAGGGAAGCTATCCACATTTTTGCCAACTACAATCTCCCTCAGAGTAATCGACACGAAGATTTATTCTGACCCCTTCCTATTATCAACAGCAACTACAGAGTCTAGCGTACGACTCAGTTGCCTTGGATGGCATCTTAAGCCCATCTCCGACTACTTATCAATAGTACTTCACTTTCAGAATGCTGCATATATGGTTAAAAATCAATGCAAACCAATAACTTCATTCAAAATGAACACGAAGTCTAACGTATGACTCCCTCCGAATGGCATCTTAAGCCCATCTCCATGCTCCTTCCAGGAACGACTACAGAGCCTAGCGTGCGGCTCACTCCCCAGCATCGAGCTTTCCAGATGGCATCTTAAGCCCATCTCCGTCAATTCTCCTATCAACATTCTCGAGTCTAGCGTACGACTCATCCTTCATCGAAGTATCCAAATGGCATCTGTAAGCCCATTCCCGCGTCATCCACCAACAGCGAGTGCAAATTTTCAGGTGTACTCGAGTGTTCAATCATCTTCTACCTCCAAGTCACGAAAGACAAGCGTGTCAATCTAACCCTCCAGTACAAGAAGATTGAACAGGGGCAGCTGTCATAACCCAAAATTTGCCCTCCATTTACTCAAGAGATTTCATACATCTATGCTCGAGGATTCCTCAAGAGTTGATCGGATAAACTCTCTCTAGACAATCAACCCAAACTAGGGTTTGGTATCTCTCAAGCCAAGATGGGCTTCCAACATCTCCAATGGTCTTCATGCCTCCTCATATGCTTTAAAGATTCTCCATGTCAAGTTTCAAGCTTCACAAGTCAAGTTTCCTCAGACAATTGCTCGGATGGTTGAAAATCGGTTGTATTGACAAAAGTCAACGTGGTCAACATACAGTCAAACTTCATAATTTTTGGTCAACATCCTCATTTTGAAGTTACATTCATCATTTGATCAAGGGTTGATCATGATTCATCAAGAAAACTCAAGATTTGCTCAAAAGTCAAACTTTCTAAATTAGGGTTTCTAGGTGAAAAGTCAATGAACTTTGACCGATCATAACTTTCTCATACTTTCTCGTAAATTTTTCCACCACCTCTTGTTTTGAAGGAAATTCAATTCTCTACAACTTCATGTCTCACAAGAATGTCCAAAAATGCTTCATTTGAGAGGTATAGCTCAAAACATTCTGGTCATTTTCAAAGTCAACAAAAGTCAACTTTTGCTTTGAAGATATATTGAGCATGGTAACTCCAATTGAGATGAGACAAAAAGGTTGGTTAGAGGACTCTTAGAGCTTTCCAAAAAGTCCAAGAACACTCAAAAATGTGGAAAATTGAGCAAGTTACACCATTCACAAGTTGGGCAATTTTGAAAGAATGCACAAAGAGAGATACTTCAAAAATCAAATCTTTTGCAAATGGGGCCTACTTTTCTTCATCCTAACTTATTCCTCATGCAATTAGGAATATCCAAAATGCCACGAATTTTTGATTTATTTTTCTATTTAATTTTGAATTTATTCATTTAAATACAAATTAAATCTTAAAATAAATTATAAAATCAAAATTAATTGAAATATTGATTTTATTCTCTTCTTAAGACCCAAGCAATCCATTAAAAGCCAGCAATTTCGAAATTGGACCAAAAAGGCAAGATTTGATTGAATTGAGCAAATTTTGAAAATTTGATTTTCATGAAAATCAAATTTGATTATCATTGAATGGTGATTGATTCTTGCCAAATATGATCCCAAATCCATCCAAAGCATATATTGATACATACCAATCACAAGAGGACGAAAAATTGCTCAAACCCTATTTCCAAAGTCAAAAATCGTGGCAAGCATGAAAGCCCTAGCTCCACCTTGATTCAATCGATTTTGAGTATCCAAATACATTCCTTGATATCTCCTGAAGCTTTCCAGACCCTTACCTCATTCAAAAACATCAAGAATCAAGCAATCCGGTTTTGGTTTGTTCTTATATTTTTCAAAATCGAATTCTGTTTATCATGCATTTTTAACATGTTTTGATGTTTGATTTGTGTTTAGTTTGAAGTTTGCAAGCTATCTGGACAATCGAATTGCATTCTTGTGGCCTAAATCGAAATCTGCCATGTTTAGGGTTTCCTGGTTCGAATTAGGGCTTCCTTAAAACGGAAAAATTGGACAAAACAATCACCACCATCGCGTTTAGAATGAAATTTCGAATCGAACCATGCTTTTAGATTTCATTTATATTGCGTGTGCTGGCTTTTTGATGTTTGCAGGGGCCTTAGCGTCGAGTTTGGCCGATGCAAACTTCCCAGAAATTCAAACGAAGAAGATGATGTTCTTCGCGCGTGAATTTGAATTCCCAGGAAGCAGTTTCGTTTAAAAGCAATTCGTTCAGTTTCTTAAACACGTGGACGCTCTAGCTCAGTTGGTTAAGGCGTGGGATGATGGAGATTCTCTCAAAGGGCACCGGTTCGATCCAGCCAGGGACCATCATCTTTTCTCCTTTTTACAAACTTCAATTTTTTCCAATATTTTCATATTTTGCATTGTTTTAATTTCTTTTCATAATTTTTATTCTGCATTAAAAAATTACCAAAAAATATTTTATTTTCACATTTATATTCTGAAAATCTTTATTTAATTTAATAAATTAAAAAACATATTTTTGCATGCATATTTATTTTTATTTATAATTTAGCATTTAAATCATTATAAATTCATTTTAAATTACTAAATTGCATTTAAAAAATCCCAAAAAATTATTTTAGCTTATTTATCTTATTTCCAGCATGTATTAATTTTCCCATATTAAAATTTGCATTTTTCTAACATTTTTTCTCTTGTTCGATTCATATTGCATTTTCCAATTTCTTCTTTTTGTACAGGTTGATCCGATTCAGACGATTTTCTCTTTATCATTTTATCATATTATTTTTCAATTATGTAACTGTATATGGGATGTAATAGTTTAATTTAGGATTTTATTTTCCATTTTAAATTATGTATCCCTAAAGCCTTGTAATAGCGTAGGATTTACCTTTCCGCACTTTACATTCCGCATTTTAATTTCCGCACCCTATAAATTGCTAGTAACTAGGCGTGTATGGAAAGATAATAATGAACATAGCCCACTAATCTTCAAAGATAATATATCTGAAACCAATACACTTCTTTCACACATGCACCCCTTTAGGGTAATTCTCTCTCGTTGCCTTTGCGAATTCAAAATGGTCATGTCCCTCGAACGTAGAGGTATTCTAGCACCGTTGCCTTCCAAACAAATCATCATAGTCCCTTCGATACAAAGATCATAAGACCCACGATGTCTCCTCCGAATACATGATCTTGACCCTCGATTGTCGCCTACGAAAAATGATGATAGTCCCTTCGAATGTGCTAGGATACTTCCTACAAGTTGCCTTCTATGACCATCCGATGTCCCTTCGAATGTCCCGCTTACATCCAACGAATGGAGCTACCTACTAACTAATGGTATGGCTAGCGCTATTCTAAAGGAACGAGAAGTACAATAAAATGACCAATTTTGAGTGGGTAAATAAGTCTTTAGTTGCTCGCTCTACCAAATGCTTTTCACACACTTTTTCAAGTTTCAAACTCTTTTCAAAACAAAACATTTCGAACACTTTGTATACACTCCTACATGAGTCATTACAAAGTCAAAGCGAAATGCCTTTTCAAAACATTTTGTCAAACACAGAAAGCAATTTTAAAAGGTGATCTAGAGCAACTAAGAGCCGTAGATAACTACGGATGAAGAGGGTGCTAATACCTTCCCTTTTCATAACCATTCTCCGAACTCGGAATCTAACGAAGGTCTTTTTCTTACTTTTACCTTCCCTTAATTGGATAAAAATAAAAGCCAGTGGCGACTCTTGCTATCCGCACATTTGGATACAAAAATCCTACAAAGTCAGTTCAACGTATTACACCAAGGAAGATTGGTACTTTGACGGTGTTCCAAGCATATGGTAGTATAAAAACCTTCGAATAATGTCAAACCTCACTCTACCAGCTTTGTTACTTTTGGAGATGGAGCTAAAGGAGAAATCAAAGGTGTTGGAAACTTGGGCTCGAGTTCCAAATCTAAATGGAGTGTTCTTGGTAAAAGGCCGCTAATCTCATAAGCATAAGTCACTATGTGATATGGGATTTAAAGTCAACTTCACCAGTCCGAATGTCTTGTAATCAATGATAAACAAGAAGTTGTTATGAGAGGAGTCGATCAAAGGACAATCTACATGTGGGAATCGAGAACACCAACCTCTCTTGTGTGCTCTCAGACAAGGATGAAAAGGTAAAGTTATGGCATCAAAAACTTGGACATCTGCTCGGAGGGATGAAAAGATCATCACTATAGAGGTCGGAGGGATACCAAAACTCCATATTGATGAAGGAAGAGTGCGTGGTGAATGTCAAGTTGGAAAGCAAACCGAATGTCACACCCAATGTCTAGACATCGACCACTTCCAGTGCTAGAGCGCTTCATATGGATTTGATGGGGCCTATGCGGTAAAAGCCTAGGTGGAAAAAGATATGCCTATGTTGTTGTGGATGACTTCTCCATTTACGGATAAACTTCATCAAGGAAAAATCGATGTGTTTGATGTCTTTAGGAGCTATGCAAAAGACTTCAAAGAGAAGGAAAGTTGTATTGTCGAATAAGAAGTGATCATGGAAAGGATTTTGAGAAAAGCAAATTTGATGAATTCGCCCTCGGAGGAATTAATCATGAGTTTTCTCCTATAACGCCTCAACAAAATGGGGTGGTGGAAAGAAAGAATAGGACCATACAGAAGAGAGCAATGATTCATGCTAAGAAACTTCCCATTCATTTTGGGTGAAGCTATGAATACGACTTGCTATGTTCACAACAGGTCACCCTAAGAAAGGGATCTTCCTCCACCGTATGAACTATGGAAGGAAGAAACCAACTGTGAAATATTTCCATGTATTTGGAGAAATGCTATATTCTGACAGATCGTGATCAAAGGAGAAAATGGATTCTAAGAGTGATGAAGGCATTTTTTAGGATACTCCACTAACAGCAGAGCATATAGGGTATTCAACTCCAAAACCCAAGTTATGATGGAGTCTATTAATGTCATTGTTGATGATCATCAACAGGAACGCAATGTCCCATATGATGTTGAGACATGGTTTGAGACATCACCTCAAGTACCTGATAAGGAAGATGTACCGATCCTTCTCCTCCAAAATCGAACAGAGGAAGTTAACAAAGATCCTTCCATCGAATTCGAAAGATCATCAAAGGATCTCATCATTGGGGATCCAACCAAAGGTGTCGTTACAAGATCCGAGCCTCTCAAACTCTTGCTTTGTGTCAAAGATAGAGCCAAAAATGTCAAAGAAGCTCTAAGTGATGAATTCGGATTGGAGCAATGCAAGATGAATTGAACCAATTCAAGCAACATGAAGTATGGGAATTAGTTCCTAGACGGAAGGAACAAACATCATTGGCACAAAATGGATCTACAAGAACAAGTCCGATGCGAAGGTGTCACGGGAATAAACCTAGACTTGTTGCTCGAGGTTACACTCAGATTGAAGGGATTGACTTTGATGAGACTTTTGCACGGTGGCTGGCGAATCAATCAGCTTCTTCTGGGGTTGCATTCAAATTCAAACTATTTCAGATGGATGTGAAAAGTGCCTTCCTAAATGGCTACTTAAATGAGGAAGTATATGTAGAATGCCTAAAGGATTTGTGGATCCAAGTTTCCCGATCATGTCTACAAATTAAGGAAAGCCCTATATGGACTAAAGCAAGCTCCTAGGGCACGGTATGAAAGGCTAACCAAGTTCCTTATAGACAAAGGCTACGAAAAGGAGGCTTGGATAAAACTCTCTTTGTCAAGAATGAAGGAGGAAAGATAATGGTTGCTCAAATTTATGTGGATGACATAGTATTTGGTGGAATGTCGACTCAATGGTGAAACATTTTGCCAATCAAATGCAAGTGAGTTTGAAATGAGTCTTATGGGAGAGTTGACCTACTTTCTTGGACTGCAAGTCACACAGATGGAAGACTCAACATTCCTTTCACAGAGCAAATATGCAAGGAATATTGTCAAAAAGTTTGGAATGGAGAATGCCAGCCATAAAAGGACTCTGCTCCCACATGTGAAGTTGTCCAAGGACACAAATGGTGAAAAGGTAGACCAAAGTTTGTATAGAAGCATGATAGGGAGCTTGTTGTATCTAAACCCAGACCGACATTGCATTTCTTTGTTGGGGTATGTGCAAGATACCAAGCTGAACCTAAAGTGAGTCACATTAACCAGGTGAAAAGAATTCTGAAGTATGTGAGTGGAACCTGCAGTTATGGTATCCTGTATTCCCATGGATGTGAACCCATTTTGTCTGGTTATTGTGATGCTGACTGGGCTGGTAGTGCTGATGACAGAAAAAGTACCTCTGGAGGATGCTTCTTCTTGGGAAACAATCTTGTTTCTTGGTTCATCAAGAAGCAAACGTGTGTCCTTGTCCACTGAAGTTGAATACATAGCGGTAGCATTGTTCTCAAATGGTGCGGATGAAGCGATCTTGTCGAGTACAATGTCACACAGATGTCATGACATTGTCGTGACAATCTGAGTGCTATTAATATTTCAAAGAATTCTATACAACACAGTAGGACTAAGCACATTGACATAAGACATCACTTCATCAGAGACCTTGTGGAGGAGAAAGTGATTAAACTGGACCATGTAGTCACTGAACTGCAACTGGCTGACATTTTTACTAAAGCTCTTGATGCTAGTCAATTTGAGAATTTAAAGACAAGCGGGCATTTGTCAATATGAGGAATTGTAGCAATTAAAATTGCTTACAAAGAGGAGAAGAAACCTTGTATTTCAAATAAATATGAGTGGGTCACTTCATTATTTCCCTCTTATTTTTAAAGGTTTCAAGAATATCAAGAGACACCTCCATATAATAACCTCTCCTATTGAAAGTATCATTTCCTCTCCATCCAAAAGATACTTTCAAATTCTTTGTCAGTTCCTCAATATATCTCAGAGAAATATGTCTTCTTCATCCTCTTCATCCCAAGACTCTGATTGTTCATCTCCCACCATGGCTGAGATTAGGGCAATCGCTGCAGCCATGAATGTTGAACCTGTGAAGGTCTCCCTCGCTCAATGGCAACTCTCGTAATCAGCATGCACAGAATATTCAAGGATCATCAGTTTCCACTGGTAAGATTTATGCCTCATCCTCATCTGTTCCCCCTGAAATAAGAAATAGGGAAGGTACCATGTATGTAGAAGGAGCCATTGCTAGGATAGTCACCAGAATCCTAGACGAAAATCACACTGTTCCTGGAATTTTTGTTCTCCTTAATCAAAGGCCTGCTAGCCCTAGTTTAGCAGATGATCCAGATGCCACAAAGGATGTTATGACATCTGATGATCACGTCCAAGCAACACATGTGGACTCTGATACTCTTGTTGATTTCCCTGCCAAAGCAAAGGGTGGTATTTCTGGTTCTCAAGATGAGAAAATAACCAGAACTGGAACTTCTTCAAAGAAGTATAGAGCTAAATTTGTTGGCTGCTCAAAATGCAAAAGAACACCAATGGCCAAGAAAAGGAAAGCTCCTGGACCTGCAAAGTCTGATCAAGCTTCTGGCTTCAAGATTGAACTAACTAGGTAATGTTCTTGATGTCCGCTAACAATGAAGATGCCTCTTCAGCAAAGGAGAGCAATTGATTAAGTTGTTGTGATGCTTCCATTTATCTGTTGTGTTTGCTCTGTCAATTGTCTTCTTTTTTTGTTCTGCATTTTATTTCATTTTGGATGATTGTAATCATTGTGTTGACAGATGTGTAACCCTTGAATACTTATGTTGGTATTGTTTTTTTTTTCTGGTACTGTTTGATTAAAAGTTTGGGAAAATTGTATTGTTTTCCTTTGGCCCTTTATGGCTAAAAAGGGGGAGAAGAACTACTGTGTGACAGTAGTATGGGACTTTGGGGAAAACTGTATGAAGTTTTTAAATTTTGTATGTGGGAATTGTGGGATCTTTGTATGGATAGAATTTATCTTATCTCTAGGTTCTAGTTTATTTAAGCTTAGAACTAGTTTGTCTTCTGCTGCATGTGTACTCTGATAGGTTAAGTAGTTTTAGCCAAAAATGTGCCAAAGGGGGAGTTTGTTAATGTTTTTAAGTTGGCATTGTTTTTGGTAAAACTAGGCTTTAGCAATGTCATGATAGATGTCATGACATTCAGAGATTGAAGATAAATCCCACTGCTAAGGATGTTAAAAGACTCGAGCGGAAGCTAAAGTCGTGTTGGAAATTGCAGAAAATTCGATGTCATAAGATGTTATGACATTCGATGACATTCGCTGCAATCTTGTTCTTGAGATTTTTCAGGAAGTTTGTTGAGCTGCTAAATATTATTTTTTTGTTATTAGAAAGCATGCTCACGTGGCTGCTAGGTTAATCTTAATTAAACCTAAATTGGTTGTTGAAAAGACCACGTTTTTAGGATTAAATTAAGTGAACCCTAGCTATCTTTATGGAAGCCCAAAACTGAAGTTTCAGGACTGCTTCTATAAAAGGAATTCAACTGTGTTGCGCCCTTTGAATGTATTGAAGAGATAGCAGCTTGTGTTTGTGTACTGTTAGGATTTGTAACAGTTGGTATTGTAATTCTAGTTTCTCTTGTGAGTCAAGCAACTATCAATTGATAAGTGCATTGGACTAGGATTTGGTGTAAGGGTAGTTTATCACTCAAAGCTTTAAAGCACGAGTGTTTGTCTCTTGATTGAAAGCTTTGAAGCAAAATCAAGATATTTTATTGAAGTGTGTCTTCACAATTCAATTAGTCAATAGGTTGATATCATTGTGATTGAGGGGAGTAGTAGGTACTCGGATCTAAGTAGGACTTAGGTTGAAGTTGCATTGGGTAGGTTTTAAGTGAAGGAGATAAACCGTGGTTTATTCTGAATTAATTCTACTAATAGTGAATTTCCTCCCGGCTTGGTAGCCCCGGATGTAGGTTTGTTGAACCGAATGGTAAACAATTTATTGTGTTCTTTTCTTCATATTCTTGTGTGAGTTGTTAACATAGTGTCAGATCCTGTGTCATAACATTCTCTGTGACATCACGTATCTGCTGCCAGGAATTTCAGTCATTGTTTCATAAATGAACAATTGTATACTGCTCGCGAACAAATGCTTTAATGGATCCGCATGGTAGCCAAGAATTTGGGGTTTGGCATTGTAATTGGAAGGTACGACAATGGTATAAATAGAAGACAAATATGTGTAACCATGAGATGCAAGAAAAGTAGAACATATGTTACCTCGATTGAGAATTTGAAACACGATGACACTGGAACGAGAAAGTGTGGTTGTCCGTTTAAACTGCGTGAATATTGTAGCGTGGATGAGATATGAAAAGTTAATGTGCTTTCTGGAATACATAACAATGACTTGCAAACAAAGCTAGTCATCCATCCCAACATATGTCGTTTTAAACAGGTGAAGATTTAAAGGTTATGTGGAGTATTTTTTCCGTTATGAATCAAATGGGCCGATTGAAGTGGATCTAGAGATTTAAAGATCCGCCGAGGATATAATCATTATGTAATATATTTATTTTATTTAATGAATATCTATGTAATTAATATTTTTATTTAATACAATGTTAATGTTGGTGTTGGTTTGCAATTGTTCGCTCATGTTTCTACTTTTGAGTTTTTTGAAACCAGTCATGTTCAAAGACATATCTCCGAACACGTCCTTAAAAAGACTCCAAATATATATCTCTGAATTTTATTTTTTAAAATAAAATTTATTACATCCAAAAATATATCTCCAAAAACATAAATATTTTAGAAATTTTTCAGAGATACGGTAAGAAAGAGTAAGAGTCTAATGAAAAATTGCATAAATAATATGTTACTTAACTTGTTAGCATGATCTTTAATGTAAAATAAAATATGTAAAATAAAATATGTAAAATAAAATTGGTGTAACATTACAATTATTTAGAAGGTAGACAAGGGTCGTATAATATAAATTGTGCAATCCATGATATTCTAAATCACGGGGAAAATGAAGAAATTGTCTCCATCTTAATTTAAATTTATTTATAAAATATATATATTTTAATTTTTTATTTTACTTGATCGTTTATTTTTTTTTCTTTCGCACTCTGATTCTCAAAAAAAATGGGTTCTAATAATCTAAAGTTCGTGCTACGAAGGCACGTGCACTGACAAATATTATTTCTGTCAAAAATCGAATTTAATATTTCTCGAATGTTATCCTTTGCAGAGACTCGTTTATCACTCGAGTCCAAACACTTAATTTACTTAATTGAATTATTTGAACAACCTAAACATAGACTTAAATATTGTAAGAAAAAAGTCTCATTCTATCATAAATGAGAGGTCCCCAAATAATATGAAATGTTTGACAATTGCACAAACAAATTCCCAATTCAAAGAGACATATCTTTGAACGTACTAGTACTGATTCTCTCTAAGCATCTGCTTCACTCTCAGTCAATGGATTCCCCACGTCTAATCACACGTGATTAGCATTTACACAGCAATTCTACGTACAAATAATGTTGCTTTCATGTCAACTAGTCAAATATTGAAAAGCCTTAACCTTTTTTAGATGAAGATTATTTTCCCTCCTAGTGTTGTTTTCATACATGGAGTGTGTTAGAGATCCACCTTTGAGTCTTTGACTAGCTAGTAAGTTATGTGCCAATATAAATTCAAGTATTATTTGATGATTCTAAAGTGAAGTTTATCATCACCTTCAAATGTTAATTGATTATTCAAAATTATTTGGATGAGGTGAATGTGACCTCTTCTAAACTAAGTAGAAGTTTTAAGTTTGAAGTTAATCTTAAAAAATTATGTAGTTTATTTTGATATTTCTTAACTCGAATGATTGGTTTCACATTTGTGCATATAGAATAATATAAGTTTATAAAAAAAGTATGTTGTGATAAAAAGTTAACGTAAACGAGATATTAATTAATATGTTTTTTATATATATTTATAAGTAGTAAAAAAAAATTAAATTTATTAAAAAAATAATATATTTAATCATTATTTTATATCAAATATATCAATTATTTAATTAATCTATAAAAAAATTTGTTGCTTATAATTATGTTTAAAGCGTATATAATATGAATTAGTTAATGAGAGAGACAGAATTATTTTGTGAATTTCTTAATCCATCTCATAGGGTGGAGCGCACCCTGCAAAAACCCTAAAATACTCCTCTGAAAATCGAAAGTTTATTTTCGGTAAGCACCCTAATTTGTTCAACCTAGGCAAAATGGGGTGGCACCCATGAATCAGGTAAAAACAATACTGGAGATTAACTTCCGGTATTGTACCGAAAGTATAACTCCGGCCACAAAAGCGAGAACATTGAATTGCATGCCACCTGAATATTTTGTATGTTACCGGAAGTTTATTTTCGGTTTTGTCATGAATGTTGATTGCTATAAGCAGCAACCATGGTGATCACCACCATTCTTCACTTTCTCCTTCAACCCTCTCCTTCAACCCTCTCCATTGCCAATCCATTTTGCACTCAAAACCCATACTTTTTTGTTTCATCATATCAGAAAAAGTTCAACAAAGAAGAATTTAGGTAAACATCATCCCTTTTATCCCTCATTCTCTGCATTAATCCTTACTTGTTGTAGAAAATAAGGTTACGTGCAAACCGGAAGTTTATTTCTGGTTAGTAGTTGAACTTTACCGGAAGTTTACTTCCGGTTTTGTCTCTATTTTGAAATTTTGCAGCAGTCTCCACTGTTTAGTCTTTGTTTTGTGTACTATGAATTTTATTATGTTGCATAGGTATGGTGCACCCAGATAACATTCTTAAGCCCGATGACACCGAAGTTGTATCGTCGGGGGTTGTTCTGCCTCGCGTAATTAAGTCGGTCGATATTCGTGAACATTTTGACAATATTCAAGAATTTGATGTCCGGGACGATATGTTGCAGTGGATTCCTTTAGAGGCAACGAGGTTAGGATTTGGTATCGTAATAGCAAGGTCCGATTTTGGAACTAATAGAAGAAATGTCTTTATTATTTTGACTTGCGAAAAGAGCGGAAAACATGTGGCTTGTAACACCCCAAATTCTACCCGAAAAATATATCGAAAATCAGAGTATTTTAAAATTTCAATAAAACATGGAATGTCACATTTCAACATATACAATACGAACAGATCAGATACATAACACTTTCATTATCAGGTGATCACATAACACTTACAGCAGCTTTTAAAACAAAACATTCTTTTTATTACTACGCAGCGGAATTCATAGTTATACAACTTAAAACAACCGATCTTCTTTATTAACTAAAACAACTTGAATCATCATGAGCAACTTCCAAAATACTTAACAACTTTTGTTTCACAACATCACTTAAGATTCAACAATTATACTAATAACAACAAGAGTCAATAATAGAAACGACATAGACAGACATCCCCCTTAGTGCTACGTATCAGAGCAATGACACCGACTTGAACTAACTGCAACTAACCCTTCCATCCTTGAATACCTGCACGTTATCAGTATAAATGCAACGGCGAAACAATTAAAAGGGGTGAGATATCTACCAATATAATCGAATTCATGATAAATAACATATTAGAATTTAGATCATATAATTCACCACTTCACATATTCTAAACAATGGTTATAACCACAAACCAACAACAAATATACTAACAATTAGTACCAACAATAATTGTAACAATAGTTATAATAACTATTTTTCATATTCTTCCAACGAAACCTGTCACAACAAAACGTTAGCATAATTTTACATTAAGTCACCAACCACATATTGCAACAAAACCATCATCACAACAAAATCATCAACACTTATCACAACAACATCATCAACACTTATCACAATAATATCATCAACAACGAATTCATTTATAATACGACTCTAAAAAATGCACATGCATGTGGTACCAGTGGAGTAAACTCTCAACGTAGACAATTGTCAGGTTATCGAGGCACAAGGCATAAGCCTTCTTCATAAATCCACCAATACAGGCCTTCATAAGTATGCAAATGTAATGCGAAGCTAACAACATACAACAACATCATAAGTTCACTTCACGAGGCATACGCCTATATCACTACTTCACTGGCCATAAGCCTACACGTTATCAACATAATCAACAACAAATCACAACAACATATTCATCTTCACATCGCTAACATATCACAAGAAAACAACAATACGACGTATTCAACATAATTCACAAAATAAACCAATCGTAAATACCTATTAAAATATACGAACCATCCCGACAACTTTCAATTAATTCCGGACAACAAATATACCGCTTAATTTACTAGCTCCGTTAATTTGACACTGTTTTAATCTACTTCCATCACTATGTTACTAAACTCTTTCAATCCCTGCTATTTTATTCTAAGACTGCAACTAAAATAATCTGCTTCAGTAGTATAATATTATGCTAGTAAACCTGCTATCAACCAATTTTCTTCTGTGTTCCCGCTAACTGCAATCCATTACTTAATTATCTGCTGCGTATTTACTTTCAATGCTACTAAACCAAATAATTACATATGTTAAAGAACATTAGTTTATCCTAAACTAAAGTACTAAAATTAAATAATTTATATAATTCAATTAACTTACACCATGTCTCATTAAAAAAACACAGGGAAACAAATATGGCCCCCGCATGGCCCAGGCGGACACCCCACCCCTCTTCACTCCCTAGGGCGGTCGTCCTCCTTCTTTGTGGCACATGGGGCGGTTGCCCCTCCCCACCTTACATACGTTCCATTATTTCCTTCTTTTCCCTGTTACTACTACAGCGCCCGTCTTATATATTTTTCTTTCAACTTTGTCTTTTGTGTAAGTTTACAGCAACATAACAACTATATTTTCTCGGGGTGTTCTTCTTAATCGATCCAACCAATTCATTCACAGTATTCAATTAACTCAACAAAACTCAATTTAACAATTTATTACTCACGATAACAAATTCAATCGGTTACGGAACAACAACAAATCATGGTGAAAATTTATATAACCTTAACCCCACATACGATTCATCATGTATCCCATTAGAGAGTTAGAACCTCACCCTTACCTGGATTCAATAGCAGTTCAACTCCTCATTTGCCTCCTAATTTTCGGTAGAGTGCAAGCCTTTGCCTCTTCCCAGCAATTCATCGATCGACTCCTTTTCTCTGTCAAAACCCTCATTCCTCTTTTGTCTGCAACTTTGCTTCTCTGTCAAAACTCTTATTCTCCACCGAAACCTAATTCCATGTATTTCTTTTTAATCCAATAAATAAAATAATAATAATAATAATATAATTGCTATTATTTCTAAATGGGCCTACTAATCGTACCTCCGGTTTGCTATTCTTAACTCAATATATCCAACTCGACTTAAATAAATAAAATAGTCCAATAAGTAAATAATATTATTCTTAATATTATTCTTCCGATTAAATCGACAAAATAATCTGATCTTAAACTTAATAATTATGATCGACATATCCATCCAATTACGTCTCTTAAACATAACATCGACAAACCCAATTTCGACTAAATCAAATAAATAATTCCTTATATAATTTAATTAAATAATTAATTAAATTTGGGGCGTTACATGACTCGCATTCAAAAATTGAAACGCGAGGAAACTGACACAAGAAAATGTGAGTGTCTGTTTCGATTGCGTGGTTATCTCATGGCCAAAAATAAGTGGAAGTTTAATGTGATTAGCGGAGAACACAATCATGATTTAACTCCAAAGTTGGCCGGTCATCCAATAGCATGTCGGTTACTTCCGGAAGAGAAAACTTGTGTTTCCGACATTACTCTGAATTTGGTACCTCCCAAAAATATTCTTGTAACATTGAATCGCAAAAGACCATAGAGCACCTCTAATATCAAACAAGTGTACAACAAGCACTATCAAACGAAGTTGGCCACTCGGAGGATCGAACCGAAATGCAACACCTTCTGCAAATTCTTGATGCCAATAATTATGTTTGTAGGCACCGACGGGGTGATGATGGGGAAACTATTAGAGACATTTACTGGAGTCATCCCGACTCCATTAAATAGTTCAACACGTTTCCTACCGTGCTCGTAATGGATTCAGCGTACAAAACCAACAAGTACAGGCTTTCGTTGTTGGAAATTGTTTGTGTTACATCAACCGAGAAGACGTACTCAGTTAGTTTTTCATTTCTCAAATGCGAAAAAGAAGACAACTTTTAGTGGGCGTTAGAGGTGTGTCGCTCCATGTTCAAGGACCAAGAGGATATGCCAAAGATGATTGTCACCGACCGTGATACGAATTTAATGAATGTTGTTGCAACCGTATTTCGACTTCTTCCGCATTACTTTATAGGTACCACATTACAATAAATGTGAGAAGTCGGGTTAAACCTGTTGTGGGGTCGAAACAGGTAGCGGGTGAAGAAGGAAAGTTGGTAAAGTTCGGTGTTATTGTGGAAAAAATCATGGCTGCATGGAATGGTATTGTTAATGCATCTACAAAAGAGATGTATATTAATTTTGTTTTACAATTTAGAGTTGTTTGTGAGAAATATCTGAATCTGTTGAAATATGTGGAGAGCATAATACTTGATCAGGTGAAGGAGAAATTTGTTTGTGCATGGACTGATCAGGTTATGCACCTCGGACATACAACATCAAACCGAGTTGAATTTGCACATGCTTGTCTCAAGAATTGGTTGGCAAATAGCAAGGGCGATTTGATTACGGGTTGGGAAGTTGTGAACCATATGATCATGAACCAGCATAATGAGATACAAACGACATTTGGTTGTAGTATCATGGTGTTGGAACACAGGTTCAAGGAGAATATTCCATATTCTAAATTGGTCGGTAACATATCTGGGGTGGCGCTTAATTATATTTTCCATGAGGCTACAAGAGCTTCAATTGTGGTTGATGACTCCTCAAAGTGTGGGTGCAGTATTGTGAAAATATATGGTCTCTCATGTGCTTGTGTGATATCCAAGAAGCTTAGTGGTAATGTCCCGATAGGTATGAACGAGGTCTTTAATCATTAGAAGAGAATTAGTTTTGAGGATGACGGGAAAATGAAAAGTGATAAATCAAATATCTCTATCCTTACCGAATGGGAAGCAATACAAAGGGAGATTTTTGAGAGTCAATGATGCCACGAAGCTCCAAATCAAAGAAGAGTTGAGAAAATTGCGTTCTCAGAGACCACAGATTTGAAACCACCCTCCTAACCGGTAAAAACAAAAGGTGCACCGAAAAATTTGAAACCTACATCGGCCGACAATTCTACTACGAGAAATACTTTGTATTATGAACATGTTGACAAGGTATTTCCCGACTCACCTACATCAAAATCTCAAAAATATGCTTCCTAAGGTGTCTGTATTAGCAAACCACCGCCTACACCGCCTCCATCAAAAATACCTTTCATCAATCACATGCCAGTTTTTATGCACAAATACGTTGAGAGGATCATGAATGTGGCCAGTGACGATAAGTATGGCCTTTAAGTTGTATCTTGTTTTCTAGGTAGTCGCGAAGATTATTATAATATTGTGCGAGATATTCTGATCATAGAGTTGACGGAACACACAGAGTTGTACACACGTGTGTTTGGGAGTAAGGAAAATGTTGAGGAAATACATCTTGCACTAGTACATTTTAAGGTTGGATGTGCACCAGAGGACAAATGGATGCGGTTCTCTGAAATGGGTAATCTCATAGCAAGTGCGTATGAGATGGTGTGTATTAATCTTACCCGATACGGTTTTTTGGAGACTTATTTTCCTGTGTGCACTGCTCCTACACCAAATCTCATTGATCGTATCATTTGTGTTGGGTGGATTTCAAATCCACGAAATTTTGTTCAAGTCTACTTGAAATTGGGATGTCTGATACCACCGACATCACCAGAGTGGGCGCTTCATTTCACAGAAGCATCGGAGACATGGTCGGACATTTTTATGGAAAGGATGCAATAATACAACAAGTTGAGGGAAATAGATATAGAAATAAATAGGGAAAATTCGAAAGGGGTGCCACCGGTGGATTTATCCGTCGACACTTCTTTCGGCTCTTTCAAGTAGTATAGGTATCATTGTAGTGTTAACTTCATTTTGATAATGTATTATGATGTGGAAATATACTCATTTTTGTAATTTGACAATTTGGAAAAAAGTTGAATATATGAGATTTTCTGTTTGAGTTGTTGTTTCTGTTCTGTTTCTGGTTTTTCAGTGTCAGGCCATTTACCAGAAGTTTACTTCCGGTTTTGGTCTTAAGTAGGAAACCGGAATTTAACTTCCGATATTTTCATTGACACAAAGATAGGATTTCTATGGTCCATGTTTACATCCTTTTAGTATAAAAACACCAGTCCTCTTATATTTTTCCATACAACAACACAAAAAATCAAAAAATGGACATCAAATTGAACATCAAATGGGTTGCTGGAATTGTCCATTTGCCCGACGACGAACCGTCTCGCGAATTCAAGATCGCGGTGTACACCCCAATTGAAGAGGTACGAGAAACTTTGCAGGAACTTGTTCCTTACGGCGATGGTCGAAAGGTAGAGAAGATCGAGTATCGCTCGCCATCAGTCGAAAATGAAGGGAATCTGCAGTTCATGAAGCGTGAACTAGAACGGCGACGATTTACGGGTTATGTGGTCGACTTATCAAAGTTTTCAGGAGAAAGTTCCACTCGAGTTAGATGCGACTTTATCAAGAACCGTCGATGACATTATGAGGATTCTGCAAGGTCCACCAGGATATTGATTTGTAATGTTCAATTTATTGCAACCTCCACCAGAATATTGATTTGTAATGTTCAATTTATGTTTAACGTTCAGTTTGTGTTTGCTAAGTTTATGTATCTCTTTGTTAGAAAATAAAATGAATTTTTTAAATTTTTGTTATGAACGAAACCGAAAATATAGTTACGGTTAGGTTGCGGAAGTTAAGTTTCGGTTTGTGGCAAAATACATCAGATGATGGTGCGCCCCAAAATATATTTCCGATTTTGAAGAGCATTTTAGAAATTTCGCAAGAGTGACTAAGAAGGACATGAGGTAAGATAAAAAAGTTCACATTATTTTTAACTAAGAGGTGAGTGATGCTTCACAAAAAAATTACATGATCATCAGGAAATCATAATCATTTAAATATATTACTTTAATTAAAATTAAAATAAAGATCAAATATTTAAAATAAATTAACTGTTATGATTAATTCACAATGTAAAACTTTTTACAGTATCACTATATTTCAATTAAATTGTTAATTTAAAATTGATACATGCTTAAAAACAAATCAAAAATCGAAACATCCTTCTATTTGTGGGCTTCAAAGTTCAAACCCTTTATTATATATTTTAAACTAATCTCAATTTATTTGTATTGAATTTGAATACCTTATACTCAATTTAAATAAAATGATTGTCTATAAAAAAAATATTATCATAGTATAATCGTATTTTCCTATTTAAAATAACAAGAATAAATTTAGAATAACAGGTGTGTGTATTATTGTACCATTATGATTATTATCTCCTAGCGCTAATTGTGTTGCAAAAGAGTGAGATAATGATCGCCAAAGTTAGGAATAGTTGGACCTAAAGAGTGGATGTTTTACTAATGAACACGAAAGCTCAAAGAAAAAGATGGATATGTTGTCGTTGAGGGGAGAGTCATGTGAGTGAATCCCAAAATGACAAATTATGATAATTTGTCTAGAGCAATACATTGAGTTATTGACTATGAAGAGACAAAAGAATGAAAGAAAAAAAGTTTAATGATGGGGAATTTGTGATGGTAGGAACCCACACACACGTGTATTATACGGTGGATCATGCAATAAGGAATTTTGTAAGAATGGTTATGGTCAACATCTTAATCATGGGTCTATTATTGATTGGATATAGGCTGATCTAACACTTTCACCACTCAATCACTTTTCTAAAGTTTCTTATTTTTGAAGATAAGATAAGAGATTAAGAATTAGTAGATAAATAAATAATTTAGTCACGGAGAATTTTCATAAGAGAAATGATAAGTGTACATCATGATATTACACTAACACCATATTTCTATACATATAGTATATTATTTCTATTTTTAACAATATATATTATCTTGAATTTTGTGCAACAACAATTTCATGTGTTAAATTTTACGGTGTAATAGACGGTGTTTGAAAAATAAATGTTAAGATAGCAAAGTTTTTTTTATAATGAACTTTTTCTATTTCGATCTTATCTGATTATTGTCAAATTATCTTTTTCTTGAAAATCGTATCAATCTAATAAAGAGATCTTTAATAGAAGGTAGTTTTTTATTTATTAGAGTTTAGACATTGAATTTGTATTTGATCGTAAAGATTGTTTCGTTCGCTTTTGTGGTTTCAATGACCCGATCTTAGATGTCAAATCATATATGATAGATAGTGACTTATGTGATATGGGTTTTGATTTTTGATTGAGTATTATACAATTTTAGTATTGTGATTCTTAATTTTGACATTAGTAGTTTTACTATCAAGTACATTATCCCTCCTAAAAGCACATTCAATAGAAGATATTTTCATCTTGTCCGCCACATGAAAAAGGAGAGAGAAAATAATTTAATATTTTTAGGTTTTGAAGTATAACAAATGATAGTTCCTTGTTGAAATGATTGATAAAGTTTGATTATTTGATTAAAAAATAAAATATTTGTTATTGTAAAATATTACATTATGATATAAAATTATAGGATCTAATATGAACTTGTTTAGAGTTGAACCATTGAAGATAAAAGTGAATGAGTTGCTTTAAAATGAGGTGACTTAGTGTAAGAAATTAGGGTAAGATAATCCTGGATAACTTCGAAGAATCGTCTTTGTTCACTTTCCGAACAAAGTATTTCGATCCTATTCTTGTCTGGGTTCACGAAATCTTTGCGGGGATAATTCTCGAAGGACAATCGATTTCTGGCAATAGAATTCGATTCGAATATAGAGATTAAAAAGTCGTTTTTTTTTGTATGCGAAAATAAGGCCAAAGGACTCCTTATATAGGAGATCAAAAACTGAAACGAAAGGACACACCTGTTCGGAAAACGGTTGTGTCGGTTGGCGAAAAGAAAAGGGTTTGAAATTTTCGAACGGGGCGCTGCCCCGCACCCCGCCAGGGGCTCCGCCCCTTGGAACCCCGTTTCAGTTATTCGTATTCGATTATACATTGGCTCAACGAGCGTGCACTCCGCACTTCCCTAACTCGTTTCCGAACTTAACGTATAATTGCATTGGCCTTTAGTAAATCACATTACTACTAAAATACATTGGTGATACTAAAATCACCAACACTTAGAGGGATCCAACACAATTTGTGGGATATATATTTGTCTATCTCATATTATAAAATTGTTAAAACAATGTAGGATGCGTCTTTAAGTTCTCTGTAAGAAAATGAATACTTTAACAGAAGGGTATGAATTATTTTGTGCGGAGCCCGAAGAATCTACGACCTCCTTACAAATGAGATTCTCTCACATGATCAACAAACTAAAAAAATTTAGTAGACTACTCCTAATTAGGATTGTGCTAATAAAATCGTGAAATTTATGTGCATGGAGTGGCCGTCAAAGATAGTTGCTTATAAGAAAATTTCGAACTCGATCGACCATTTAGTCATCTTCCCTAGAAAGTATGGTCTATAGAGTACCTACTTAATGACTGGTATACACCATTATTGAGTGTGCTTAAAACTAACTTTGCAGCTTTCCTGACACTATCGCCAAGGCTATTACAATTTTCTCATTCTTCTGATAGAGCGTATTGGGGCCACCTAATGTCTTAGAGATAAAAACATATCGTGTTCAAGTTAATGTTCACCTCCTTGGCGAAGAATTTGCTTGCCACTTAGACAGATATTGCAATAACAAGGAACATTATTTCTCCAACCATGCATAGGTCTTGACAAAACTATTAATCAACCAATTCGGTCCCTCAACTCTACATGTTTTCTCTTCTAGTGACACAATATCCTTAATATCTCCATTGCACCATGGCAAAGAAAATCTACTTGAAAGATGACAAGTTAAGCCTCATGAACTTCTCCTACAATTTTCTTCCGGATAGCCATAAAATCATGTTACTCTGCACTTTCCACTTCTATTGTCTTCCTCTACTATTATATCAATTAAGTTTCTAGAGTAACTTTGAATATTACAATAAACTTAATTGTGCCACATAACTGCCACTCCACCACCTCGACCCTCTCGGTCAACAATAAAACAATTATCAAAATCTAACACATATTGCAACTCTACAACTTTATTAGATTGACTGAATGTTTCATATATAAACAAGACATCTCATTTACTAATACCCAGATACAGATACTAAACTTCTTTTATAAATAAGGAAAATGATCATTGGCCATCCCTTTATCAAGTTTCTATTTTGTATTTCCATATTCGTCTTTTCTCTTTTTTTTTACCACGAACACAATATGTAGAAGAAGATACTCAATCTCTCATTTTCCACCTACTTAATGCAAAACCGAAAGAATATATAATTCACCAAAATAAAAAACACAATTGTTCAAATAAATTTATCAAAACACATAAAATACAGAAATCGTTCAAGAAACGAAAAAGGCATTTCATATTAATTTCAGAGTCAATTTTGAAATCCTTTTATTTCTTTTAAAATAGTTTAGTAGTTAGAATTCACCCTTTAAGATACTGTGATGTCGCGTATTCGAATCCGCACCCTGAAACTGATGTCCTTACACAATTTTCAATTGTAGGAACTGGCTTAACAAACTTTTGTTGCAACAACAAAAAAGCTAAAAGATCCAATGTTGATATGGCAAAAGGAATTATCAAAATCGGATGCAAAAAGAATAAATCATTCAAAAGGTAACACACATGACATGACATAACACATCTATTCT
This sequence comes from Vicia sativa, assembly GCA_021764765.1. Lineage (NCBI taxonomy): Eukaryota > Viridiplantae > Streptophyta > Magnoliopsida > Fabales > Fabaceae > Vicia > Vicia sativa. Next base: position 205,802,879 of record CM038795.1, on the reverse strand, counting down.
GCAGTATAATTGACCTATGAATACTAATTAAACTCCCTCTATATCATATTACATTTGTGGAAGACCACTTTCATTAAAGGTATAAATGTGATTGATTCCAAATGACCCATATACAGTGAAGGGATCCAAGAAAAATTAATATGTAAAAAAAATGAGTAAACTCCCACTTACTGTTGTAAACTGTCACTTATAACTCAACCTTTCACAAAACTTGGGTGGCTGCTATTTCAAACTTCCATGTTAGAATTCTTCTAACAAGGTGCTGTTGGTTTCATTTGTATTTTCATGAGGAGTTGCAAATTAGATCCATAAAGCCCCTGTGATAATAGAAGGGAGACATTGTTGCTACGAGGTTCGAATTTCCCGTGGAATGAACAATTTTGATCACTCTCACAAAATGCAAATGTACATGAGAGTTCATTCGTCACTTCCGCTGCTAAGTCTATCTGAAATCAGAAGACCGAAATAGTAGGTTATATTATGGACACATTTCAAGAAGGAAGAAGAGAAATGAAGAATCATCAAAATACCTGATGATCTTTTTCCTTCCATGGCTTCTTTCTTCTCCTGGCAACTAAAGCAAAGGAAAGGTCCATCCCACGGGCGCGTGTTTTGAGGGTTTGATGCACCCTCGTGCACTGAAATACCCTCTCCAGGTTTTATTTCTACTTGACATACTGCACATATGAACAACTTGAACATATTGCAGAGTGGATATTTTGTCTCTAATCTGCATTTTACACAAGCATTATATTGTCAAGAGAAAACTAGACAGAAAGCTTCAAGCTTTGAAAACAGCTATAACAAAACAAAACCTCTCTGAAAGCATAGCAGAGCCTTCCTCATACAGCTCCACAACCACATCTGGCTCCATGTATTCTTTGTCCATAGAAGACGATTCAGAAGACTTTTTACGAAACATGGCCTTGAGCATTCCTTTTACTGGCTTCTTTTGTTGTGACACGGGAGCAGGTGGCTTCTCCTGAGGTAATATATCAACAACGATGCAGGTTGTATCGTCTCTAAGTCCCTTGGCTTGTAAAGCTTCCTGAAGATAGAAAGAGAAGTGAGAATACAGGAAAAGAAATGTGCAACTAATAGAAGCATGGAGTACCATTATTACAGTTATCAGGAGAAATTAATGCAAACAAGGTGTCTTATGATGTTGAAATCTGGAGATTACTATTACATCCAACATCTCAACGGTCCATAAAAAATATGATAAAATAGTCCAGAAGTACTATATTTATCTCACTTTTACAATCTGTGGTGCTGCAGCCTCTGCTGACATGCCACGACAACAATCAAGAGCCACTTCTGCAGGTAGAGAATCCCAAACACCGTCACTGCAGATAACAAGCCGGCCTCCAGCAGTGGACAGCTGAATAAACAGAAACAAATTAAACTCTCCATAAGAATTCAATCATTTGATTCTCAAAGTTTCTGAAAGAATATGGTTAGCAGATACACTTGCTAAGAAGAAACTACATACACGTAAAAGACAACAAAGGTGAAAGTCTGTAGGATTAAAGAAAAGATGTATATAGTAAAGTAACCTTGAGACTGAAAAGGAGTAAATGAAAGGTATTGTATCAACATAAGCCGAACACTACCCTGTGTGTAAGATTGAGATTAGTGACTAACCTTCACTTGTTTTACATGTGGTACAGGGACAACAAATTCACCAATGTCCATATCTCCAATAGATCGGGAAAGGCACAAACCACCGGGCCAACATCTCAAAGGACCAACCTACACAAATCATTAATCTAGTCAGCCATATTTAGTAATTTTGATTCAAATGTAAATTTTATCTAATGAGACTATTGGTAAACAGTTTCCAAGAAAGATTATAATTTTTTTTTTATGAAACGCAATGAGTACTGTTAATTTGATACGGTCTTATCACCAAATAGAACTAACAAGTGTACACCCGCCTCTCAGTTTACCATTATATGATTTTCAGTTTACTCTTTATATCTGATTATGTAGTTTAATAATGCAAGCTTCGTGTACCAAAAACTAAAGTATTACTGGATGCATCAGATATATGAACAAGTTGTCCTTTTCTCTTTCTTTTTGGCACGAAACGGGGCGTTCAAGCTTGTTATGGAACAAAACCATATGGATTAAAATGGATAAAACTAAAAGTAATGTACCTCTGCACCACCCCCTGTATTTAAACGACCAACCTCACCCCCACTAGAAGTGATACGAACCCTCCTGATGAAAGTGAAAAAGAAGAGTGACGCTATTAATAACGGAACATTTTCAAATAGTTGTTCAACAAAAAAAAAATTCCAACTTACTCCTCTTCATTTGTTTCTAGCCTATGATCTGCTGACAAGTAATAAATTCCGCCTTCAGAAGATTCTAGTACGCAGCGAGAATCACCAACTGATGCAACCGTTACAACCCATCCTTCAATAATCACAAAGGTGACAGTTGTTCCTGATTTTTGTCCTGTAATGACAAAATATAAAAATTAAAAACCATTAACTCAGAAGTATATAGTAACAACAACCAGGCCTTATTCCACTAAGTGAGGTCGGCTACATGGATCAATTTTTACCATAATGTTCTATCAGAAGTATAAACACAAATAATCACAGCTAAGTCACATCATCTTAATAACTTCCATTACTAGTTAATGTTCTTCATCAACAATGCAATACTCAAACATGTCAACAATTAGCACATGATTTTAAATTGTGGTTGTGGTTGTGGTCACAGTCATGTTGTGGCTACAGTGGTTTGGTATGGAACAATGTGGTCCTCAGATCAAGTATAAAACTGGGGCAGCTTTATAAGATGCTGCAACCATATTGCTTGATGTAGTACACAATTTAAATCATGTGTTAACTATACTATTCATATGAGTAAACAAATGTTAGTAGTATTATGTTGGAGGTGGAGATCTAGCCCTCTCTGTCCTTATCAATCCCCCACCCCAACCACCAAGTAAAACATTACACTTCCTATGTGCCTACAAACTTAACTAGCTTTAATCAAGGAAGGTGTCAAACAACAGAAACTGCTCGCCAAACCTGTCTACGGATATTTTAACATTTAACTTTTGTTAAAAGAGATGATTTCCTTGATAAATTTGCATGCTCGAGCCAAAAGCAATGTCTATGTTGTATTTTTAAAGCTAGTTGGAACTGATGCCTTAAAATGCAAAATTCATGTCCAGAGTCTAAAACATGCAAAGAAGCTCAACCTAACCTATTCAATGCAGTACCCACTTGCAAAAAGCCTCACAAATGGTTATATAAACTAAAAAAATACCCTACTTTGGAAATAATTTTTCTCATTTAGAATCAAGCCAAAATCATTGAAAATCAAAGAATAATAGCAAGAGAAATATTGTGATATCTTTGCTCTCAAAAGGATCTAGAGCTAAATCTTCAGAGATTTTAAATACAAAAGATTATATCAAGGTTTCGAAATAGAACGAGCACTGGGCACACTCGGCATATATATCTGCAAACCTTTTTTTATCTTTATTAATTGTCATCTATAATTACTATGAGAAGCCCTAGATGATAGATTAAAACAAAAATAGAAATATTTACAAATGCTTTGGGTGATATTAGCATTAATGTTCCTGTTGCAGCACATTAATTTGTTTCTTATACATACATATAATTAACAAACCACCTAGCAAACACTAGAAGAAATAAAAATTACTCTTACCATTCTGTGCAAAATCTTTATCAGTTTTTACAAAGCCTGCAACCAAAGCTCTAGGCAATGCTGCCAACCACTCGTCTCCATTAAGATCGGGCGGAATTGCACTTAAAACATTATTTAGAAGATTCTCCTTAGAATAAACAGCAGCAGCAGATCCATTGTGTCCATCAAATAGCTGTAAATTAAATTACACACGAGAAAATGAAACAATAATGCATTCAGTACATAAATAGCTAAAATCTTTCTTGTGATGAATGAGTGAAAACAAACAAAATCATAACATAGCTGTTCACACTTCACATCAATTGATCAATATAAGACATTAATATGAGGTTTCCATGTTGATGTAGACACGATATGCAACCGAACAAACTCTCTCCACGGTCAACTCAAATATGAAAAAGCATTTCAGCGCGAGAAAACATCAATTTATTTTAATTGAAAAAGCTATCTCAAGTTAGAAATTAATCCAATATGCAAAATACATGAAATTAAAACATGTAAGCAATCAATTCCAAAAAGAAAAATGAATAATTGAATATGAGAAACATCAAACATACCCCATAAACAGAATAAGTATAGACCCCATCAGAAACCATCCTCTGGCACTCAGCTTTCAGCAATGTTAAATCCTCTCCTTTCTTACTTTGAGCAGCTTGACCATGAGCAATCTCAGGCTTCTCAATTTTCTCATTCATCAATTCACGCTTCAAAAGAACCGAAAGCGGAACCGTTTGATGTTGTTCACTCCTAATAGACATTGTTCATTCCCCAATTTCTCAATCCTTAAATTCTCAACTCTCAAATTTTCAATCCAAACCAATTCTTCTAGTTCTTGCTTTAATTCTCCTTTATTTTTTTGCTATCACAATCAAATCCTAAATAAGGAAACAAAAAACGAATCAAGAAAAATTAAATTAAACTCTTAATAATGACTTTCTATTTTCACATATTAATTAATTAATCAATCAAGCATTTTCAATTCTAATTAATGAATCAACAATAAAGATCATATAATATAGAGAAAAATGTTTAATCAATTATCGATTCAAAATGTATACGAATTCATTGAACATTGAACGACGGTAAAGGAGAATGCGATTCTGTTGAAACGGGATGGAGAAAGAGATGTTACGGTTCAGAAGAAGAAGAAGAGCGAAACGGCGTGTCGTTTTGGTGTTCAGGCTTGAAAATGTTGAAGGAAGAAGAATTGGAATGCGGTGTTGTGTGATCCAAAAACGACGCGGGGGGAAGGGTGATGAAAATGTTCCATTGTTGAAAGAGAGAATGTGGAGAAAGAGTTACGAAAAAGCGCAAATGGAAATTAAATGAAATGGAAATGAAACCATTTGTGAAAGAAAAAACTAAACTGGTGCGGTGACGTGGCGCTAAAACGATTCGTTTTGGTTTTGTTTTTTTTCTATTTGGCTCCAAGCTGTGAGCCGTTTATGATCCAAGCCAAAGTTCGTGTGGCGCGGTCAATATCAGTTGGATCCAAATTAAATCAAATTGTATGAGATTAACTATTATGTGTAAAAAGTTTTATATTTTTAATTTATAACATTATTCATTTAATTATTTTAAAGAAGTGATAAAAATAAAAATTAAATTTCACTCAAAATCTAATGTGAATGATTAATTGATTATGTAAAAAAAGTTTACACACTTAGTCATTTTTATTAAATTTTAATATAAAATTATAATTTTTAATGTTTGAATAATTGATGTGTACACTAATTCAAGTGATGCAACCGATAAACACGGTGTATAATCGGTTTACACTAATTTTGGTCTAATATGACCAAAATCTTCACACTTATAACATTGAATGTTTTTGCTTTGAATATACTTCTCATCAATTTTGGTACTCTCTATGTTCCTTTTTAATTGTCACACTTGTCAAAATCTCTATTACCAAGACAACCAAAAAAGAATAAGTATATTCACTTTTTTTTCTAATTTACTCTTACTTTTATCATTTCGCTTTCCTAAACACTCCTCAATTAACGTGTCAATTAAAAAAGTAAGGGTATAATTGACTTTATACCTATAAAGTGACAATTAAATAGAAACAATTTTTTTTTGCCAATTATGACAATTAAAAAGGAACAGAGGGAGTATTTTTTTTTTTTTAGAATCATAGTTATTACTAATGTCACATGAGATGTTCTGAACATTTAATCTTCCCCTTTTATGCATTCTCTTTAGAATTCTATTGAATTTCTTCCCAACTAACACAATAATTTTGAACAGTCTTTCATCAGTATCTAGATCAAATTGGACTTCTTCATCTTCAGCATTGAATACAAAAGTTATGCTCTTGTTCTTTTTCTCAGACTTGTCACTGATAGCCAATTCAAAAGTTTAAGTGAGCCAACAAGTTCATTAACCCTCATGTTGCTGATGTCATGAGCTTCTTCAATGGTTGTTACCTCCATGTCAAATTTCCTAGGTAGAGACCTAAGAATCTTTCTAACAAATTTTTCTTCTGACATCTTTTATCCCAAGGCACTAGATACATTAGCTATTTCAAGAACCTTCATATGATATTCTCAGATGATTTCATCATCATTCATCTTTAGATTCTAAAATTTAAAAGTGAGAAGCTGGAGTCTGGACATCTTGAGTTGTCCTAAGAATTTTCCAAGCACCATTAGCTACATTACATGTATTATTCAACCTGAAAACGTTATTGTCAACTCCATTGAATAAAATATTCAAAGTTTTGGAATTTCCAATAGCTAATTTATCATAATCACCAGACCAATCTTATTTTAGCTTCAAAGACACATTCTCATCTTTGTCCTTATTAACAGGATGATCTCATCCTTTCAACACAACCTTCCAAGCTTTGTTGTCCATAGACTTCAAAAAAGCCATTATTCTAACCTTGCACCACTCATAATTTGAACCATCTAACAGAGGTGGTTTATTATTGTATCCTTATTCCTTGTCTATAGTATCAGAAATATTCTCCCTAGAGCTCATCAAATAAATAGAACAGGGTGTCTGCTAATGCCAATTGAAATTCTAGCACTTGCAATACAGATGTCAAAACTGATGTCTTAACACCAACACAATATCAAGACGGATGTTATAACATCATCTGTTGACAGAAAACACTTGCTAAAATTGGAGACTATGTAGAAAATAAATTGCGGAAAATTAAACAACACAATCAATTGTTAACCTATTTTGGTGCAATGTCACCTACTCTGGGGCTACCAAGTCAGGAAGGAAATTCACTATGATAGTATTAATTCAAAGCCTAAACAATCTAAATTTACAACTTCTCTCCTAATCATTATGTTGTGCAACTTCTACCTAGACAACTTCTAGATATGAGACCCCCCCCCTCTCCCTTTCAATCACTTCAATTATACCTACAATCACACACTCGTGACTAGAATCAAAACAACTATGTTGAAGATTACACTTCAAATAAACAATATTTAATTTTGCTTAAAAGCTTAACTAAGAACAATACTCAACTCTTTGCTTAAAAACTCATGAGTGAGAAGAATAACTTGATAAACAATAGGTAACAATCACTCTACTTCAATGTATCAAAATATACATGAGTGACATACAAAGAAAACATAAAAACCTTAAAAGACGTCCAAAACCTTTATATTTCGCTCACGGTTTCTTCAATGTGAATGCTTGTTATTTTAGATTTAGCAAGTCCTTATTTATAAACTCTTGCAGTATGGACTTGGAATCTTCAAATCAAATTCAAACTTCTATTTTAAATCAGCTGCAAGATCTTCACAAAAAAATAGAAACAAATTTTGCATTGTTCCTAATAAATTCTTCTTGACTGCGAAAATTAGTGAGATATATCCAATAAGAGCTCACAATAGCAAAACAAATTTGTCAAGAGATACAACAGCAATACCTGATGTACAATAGGCCAAGATGTCAAGACATCTAACTGAATATTTGTCTTTTATACATAACAGCAGAAGCTGTCATGACAGTTGATCAAGATGTTGTGACATCTTACTCTGCGTTAGTTCAAAACTACATTTTAGCAAAATTTATGTCAATCATAAAATCATGAAACAAACAATATATTTTTAATATTATAATGTTATGTATTTTTTTTCACGTGATTTTTATAATAAGGTTCTTTAATTTCAAAGACTTAGAATTTTTTCTTTATAATTTAGTTCAAATGATTTATAGGGTTTTTTTCTTTTAATTAATTAAAAATATCTGGTATTAATTAAATATATAAATATATAATTTTATATAATTTCTTTATTTATAAACTAATACTCGTAGCTATTAGTTTATCAAACATGACAATAAAATCCTAGAGATTATGGATTATCAGCTGTCAATTATGCTGAGAGTCTTCCGCTACAACTTTTTTCTATATAAGTTAAACTTTTGTGGCATATTTTACTACTAACAAAGAAAATTTGTTGTCAAATAAAAAACCTAATCCTCTGAAATCAATGGCGAAGACCCGCAATTGTCGCCTCCATTTACAAGTAATCAATGGAACCAATCAACCAAAACAACTGCAATTCTCATTCGTGCGCGTGTTCATCACTGCCCATGTGATCAATTAAAATCACAGGGAAGAAAATGGTCAATGCCTAAAACTTAATAGTGGTTGTGTTTCTTTTTCTTGGATACATGTTTCATGTGATATTTAACATGATTATGTCCTATTATAGGCGCGTGACATCTCAATTAAAAAATTTCCAAACTTTTTGTTTCTCAAAGAGTCAACTATGTATGCATAATCATTAATCAGTTATTATCATGTAGTAAGTACTACAACACCTTATTTGTCTATGTGAGTGTCATTTTCCGCTTTTCATTAATCAACTTAGAGAAAATTTACAACAAAATCACCATTTTGCCACTTAAAAATATTAAAAAGTGCTAATAATTATTAGAAACTTGTATATAGAATAATAACTATCATTAAATTTAAATTCTGATAATGACGTTCAATTTAATAATATCGATTTCTGTCAGTTGAATTATGATTTATGGATTATTAGACATTTATCTTCCATAAATTTGTATATAGATAAAACACATTGATTTTAAATGTCCAACCAAAACCGACTATAAAAATGTGCAAAATGAACAGTGTCATATTGTCTCACATTTTGTCACTATTACACAACATCTAAATAAGATCACCATACATATTTGTCATGTTTAATCAATAGTTTAATAAGATTCGTGTACAAATCATCACAGTTGAATCATGGTTAAATCGTATTCTTATTCCTACACAAAGAGTTTTCAAGAAGTTAAAATGGTATGTGTCCAAACTCCAAATTTTCAAGAGGCGAAATGGTATTTTAACGCATTTACGCGTTTGATACAATGTAGATCAATCGATCAAGATCAAACAATTTATTTTTAAATTTGGTACAAATAAAATAAAATATGTTTGTCTTAAACCATCTTATTACAATCAAACAGTCACCAATACTTAAAACGCGTGAAAAACTGCAGTTAATTCAATTTCATAAACTAACTTATCAAAAACCATAGCTAATTTTTCATGGCTCAGTGGCTTTTTCATATCAATGGCTTAAGCCTCAGTTATATAAAAGAGTAGACCCCAACAATATGATATTATTCTTTACATTATCAATTAAGAATTCTTTTAGCGTATTAGATGCTCAACCAACTAGTCAAGCCAGACAACATAAAGTTGTACATGTTTTTTGCAAGCTGTAAACATATTCATCTTTATGAACTGAGTGTGGCCTTCAAACAAGAAACTTTCAAATACGCGTATTCTCCAGCACAACTCACATCACCCCATTACTTGCGCTATATACAAAATATTATTCTAAGTACAATCTAGTTATTATACTTGTATCCACGAAAATGTAGTGATTTTGTTTCACTGATTATTATTGGTGTGACATTGTCAACAACAATTGTAAACTATTCATTAATGATATAACATACACCCATGTTATGTGATTTAGATTTATAAACATTTGGTATCTATTTCTCTGGACATAATGGTCCAACCTATCAGCTTGAGAAGGGGACCTGTCCCTATTTCTTTGAATTCGTAAAATTTGACGATCAAAACATCTTTTTCCAGATCAATAACAGAACTTGTTTTAGTTACTAAAATTTGCTTCATAAGGTTCCTTCCCATTAGGAATGAGCTTCGGATGATTTGAATTCCGTTTAAATTATAACGCATGACTATATGAACTAATTTGTTTGGTCTCATACAATTTCGTTGAAATCGTTATCTCGGGTTCTAACTGATCTCGAGTAGAACTTTTTGAAGTGCTTCTGTTGTTAGAGGGATGTGTAAACAATCTTGACCGTCAGAATGCCTCTTGGTTTTGACCAGCTCGTGGTCTTTAAATTCCGTCAAATGAGAATTCAGGGTAACCTGGCTGCTAACGAGGAAACGTTCACGACAGACTGAGTAGAGATCACTGATTGGCATTCCTGGAGGGTTAAAAACAGTTTAAAAAATCAAGTATAGGAAAATAACAGAATATGATATTTAAGTAAAATGATTGACACTTGCCTTCATCGGGATGAGAAATTTGATATTCAGCAAGAACTTTGAATACACTTTGGGCGTTGGGTGTCAAACTTTGCAAAACTATTGAAGCTGTTTTGACACTTTGGCTGGCACTGCCGTGTGCAAGAATTAGGGGATAGAACATGCCTTCAACCTTATATGGGGCAAATGTAGGAACATGATACCAGCACCAATTGAACTGTGTGTGAGCCATATTCTTGTCCCAAACTGCCAATAGAAGATGTAACTGTTAATCAATTGGCAGAGGGCAGTAAAACACCTTCATATAGTCACATATACTTCATTTTTTCTCCTATTGCAACAAGAGTCATGTCTCTACTCCTACATAGATTAAATGATGCCAATATGTTCGATCAACACCAACTCTTTGGTGGGAGCAACCATTTAGATCCAAGTCATTTTAATAATTTAGCTGTTTTTCTTATTCGTCTTCTACATCTGATAGTGCAATCTATTTTCATTTGACCAAACTAGCTTATAGAAATCATTCTACCGCCTTTTGCTCAATGCGTACCACTCCAATTGTCTAATGCTATCAGTTCTAATCTTATTCATTTTTATCCTATAAACAACTGTAAAACAGAGGTGTGAATAAATAATATAGTAGAAAAGTTTAGGTTTTTCAACTTTCAAAAAAAGTAATACCAGTCTTATTGTCCGGTTAAACAACAGAGACATGACTCTTGACTTAACAATCAAATAATTGATATATCCAAATTAATTATAAATTGCACTATTTGAGCTCCTATTCACAGTACAAAGTTCCAACACTCAAAATAAATCTCCAGCAGATGATAATAGACCAATTTAAACATGCAGAAAAAAATTCAAACAAACATAACATCAAGGCATATCTAAACATGAGTTATGGCAATGCTGACTGCACTAACAGTTTACAAGCATTATACTCGCGAGATAATTTGACGGGATAAAACAAACTTACACAGGGGAGCATTAACATGGTCAATAGAGGCAACCACACGAATATGGGTACAAGAAGCCAGTCGGGCGAGATATTGTTGGGTTTCAGAGTCTCTTAATCCCGGTCCATCAATATTGTGAATGACTACACAAACAAAACAATCCTTGTCCTCTACTTCCACTTCATACAAAAATGTAAGAAGATCTTCTATAGATTGAGAATTGAGTTGCCGGCCAGAAATCCTTCGTTTAGCTTTCACTTGATCGCACAGAAGTTCAGCTAAAATTATTAGAACCTAATACATTAAAAGAAAGAAATCTTAGAGCATAGCACACTCGCAATCCTTCACTAAGTATAATTACACGCTTACATGGAATGAAAGATCTTAAGTGGAAAACAAACCTGTTTTAAGTTTATAGTCTGAAGATACCCATTAATGACTACTACAGAATATTCGGTCAATGTCTTCGAAGCAAAGTCTTCAATCAAAGCCTTCTTAGACCCAAAGCCATACATTAGAAGAGCGAAGCCACAGCTGATTCATTCGGAAAAAAGTGAAGGTCACAATATTTCCATGGTAGATAAATTAACTTCTAAAAAATATAAAATTATTCAACAAGCTATATGAATAGTAAAAAATTGGGTATTTATAAATTATAATTGCTTATTTGGACTGATCTCATATTATAGTTTGTGTAAACTTTTTAAGGGCCCGGCTTACAAGAATAGTTTAGGATGCATACGGGTAGAGCATACTTCGCTTTACCCTCTGATTATATTTTCCTCCATTCGTCTCAAATTCTATATTCGAGAGTGAATGGTCCACCTCGCAAGAGGTACAAACCCACAGCTGAGTCCTCTCCGAACCGCAGGAGATTGTTTCCCATCATACGGCTCACCAACTTCACTTGCCTCTATGGGAGACTCAGCTCCGGACAATTTCAGATTACAAAGGAAAGGGTAAGTGGGTTGGGAATGTTTTCAATATTATTATTTTTCCGCAACGACAAATGCAAGACAAAAAAAGGAACCCGTCTTTCCAACTGGGAAATGCAAGTCTGTTTTGTCCACTCTCTCTTTGTGGAAACCTTCATAATAGCAAAATTGGCTCTAAAGCAAATAAATAAATGCACAACACGTTGATTAATCACATAGTTCGGTCATTTGTGTCTATATCTCCAACAACATAGTGGACACACTTTTCTATTATGCATCGAACTACAGTTTCAGAGTACAAAGCTTTGCTTAAATACTACTGTCCAGTATAAGTCCCTGCAACTCGCTATGCTAAACTCGAGTGTATGTCCACATATCCATGAGTATGACTATGATCCATACTTAATAGAAACAAACATCAACACAGATAGGTTTTCAAATGTATGTCACTTACTGAATTTAATAGCATATGATATAATATATGTCACCCCCAAAACCTCTAGATACAAAAATTGTTGTATGGTAAGGACGAGAAGCTTACCTTAGGGAGAGAAGCCATTCAGGATACATAGCTGTATATGAATCCATTAACTTTGCAATCTCGTTATCATGCTTTGGTTGAATGTGCAATGCAGCTTCCCTAAGTTCCTACTCACATAAGAAATCAAAAGGTAAATTATAAGCAGAAATTCGGAAGAAAAAAGTTCATTTTCATTCATCAATTGGTACCTGTTCATCAACAACATCAATGTCAGTAATCTTGCGTTTTGATTTCTTTACCGAAGATTGTACTTCCTTTGCTAGAAAATAATTTCTCGAGAATTCCATATCCTCTTCTTCATCTTCCTCCTCCTCCTCCCAGTTTTCATGGTTGTTCATCTTTCAATCAAACGAAAAAAGTAAACAACAATGAAATCGAAATGCAAATTTATTATTGTGAACCCTATCCTCAAAATTCATACCATACCTTACAAAATTTTCAAAATTATGTTTAATACAAACTTTTGAAAAAATTGATTCTGGCTTCTCCGGTGAAGGTGCAACAACGATACTCCGGCGAAGTGCAACAACGGTGCTCCGGAGAGGGTGCGATAACGGTGCTCCGGTGAGGATGCGGTGGCGAATTTATGGAGCGGCGTTTTGAATTACAAGATTAAACTGCTAGCAGTTCTACCTACTCTTGTGCCCTACTGTTACCCTAGATGATTTTCCCGCCATTTTCCATCGGATTGGTTTGGGATAATCCGGTCTAGTAAATAAACCGGGTTGGGTTTCCATTGTGGTCGATTACTATTTAACCAAGTGGACCGAAAATATACTCAATAAGATGAAGAAAGAAGCATAGGGTTACATGTACATTATCAATCAAGTACGGGTTAAACACTTTCGAAAGGATAATTTAGTATTTTTTATGTTTGTATTTTTTATTTTAGTTATTAAGTTTACTTTTATTATGATTTATGTGACAATTTTCTTCTTGTATAAATAAACTAGTCATAGATGTCATTTATAACAACAACCTTATTTCTTTCTCTTTAGTGCAGTTGTCATTCTCTCATTATCTTCTCATTATTCCTATCATTTTTTATTCTTATGCACCAACAAATTGGTATCTAAAGCTTCGGTTTGATTCACAGGGAAACACGAGTGAAACATGAGTGTTTTGTGATTGAATTTGTTTCTAGGTACATGTTGAATCTTTGAACAAAATTATAACAGAATCACATTTTCTAATTTTGTGGGGTTGGGAAACACTGTGTTTGGTGAAGATATGAGTGTACTGTACAAGGTTGAAGATGAACGGAAACGACAATATGAGTACCAAACTTCCAATTTTTAATGGCAAGAACTGGAACAAATTGATGATTCAGATGCGCGTGTTATTTGGAGTTCAAGATGTTCTTGAGCTTGTTACTGATGGATATATTCTGGTTGCAGTAGATGCGACAGAAAAAGAGAGAGAGGCACAGAGAAACGAGAGGAAGAAAGATCAGAAGGCGTTGTTCTTCATCCATCAATGTGTGAATGTGAACGTGTTTGAGAAAATTGCAAATTCAACGATGTCAAAGGAGACGTGGGACACACTGGTCAGATGTTACGGTGGTGACGCATCACTGAAGAAGGTAAAACTTTAGTCTTTGAGAAAGCAATATGAGAATCTCAACATGAAGAACAATGAGAAGGTTTTAGAGTATATCTCCAGAGTGATTCTGATCACTAATGAGATGAAGGCTTGTGGAGAAACTCTTTTAGAACAAGTAATCATAAAGAATGTATTGAGGTCTCTGAATCCTCAATTTGATTACATTGTTGTAGCAACTGAACATTCTAAAGATCTGGAAACCATGAGAATAGAAGAGTTACAAAGTAGTCTAGAAGCGCATGAGTTGCGTCTGACTGAAAGAACTTTTGAGAGGGAAATTGAGCAGGCCCTGAAAGCTTCTTTTGTCAATAAGGACCGGAAGCATTCTTGGTCAGAGGCCAATAATAGACGTGGTGATAAATTCTAGAAGTCAAAAACCTCAACTTCTGATGAGAAAAAACATCAGAAGGGGAAGGAGAAGTCTTACAAAAAGAAAGTTCAATGTTACTGTTGTAAGCAGTTTGGCCATTTTGCTAAAGACTATTGGTAAAACAAAGGAAGGAAATCAAAAGGAGCAAATATAGCCAGAGGAGATTCAGATGATGAACATGTGTTATTGATGGCTTATGAGTCTGATGGAAGATGTTTGGCAGATTGGTGATATATGGACATTGGTTGTTCAAATCACTTGACTAAAAACAAGCAATGGCTGGTAGGTTTTGACTCCAAAAGAAGGACAAAGATCAGATGCACTGATGATAAGTACCTTAATGCAAAAGGAATAGGAAATGTCAAAGTTAAAGTGAAGAATGGGAAGACCATTCTGATCAAGGACGTTTGGTATGTTCCTGGAATAAAAAGCAATCTGATGAGTATGGGTCAGCTCACTGAGAAAGGTTTCTCAGTTGTTATGAAGAACAATCTCTTGAAGTTGTATGATTCCAGTTAGAAGTTGATTATGCAATTTGAACTGGGAAGCAACAGAACATTCAAGGTGATTGTAGAAACAACTGAAATAGAGTGTCTTAGTGCAGAAGGCTCTAAAGAAGATAGTAAGTTGTGGCACAAGAGATTGGGGCATTTGAACTATAGAAGCTTAGGGTATCTAAGTTCTAAGAAGCTCGTACGTGGAATTCCGAAGATTGTGAAGCCTGAGAAGTCATGTGAGGTATGCATGGAAGAAAATCAACTCAGGTTGTCATTTGTATCAGAAGTAGCCCCAAGAGCAAAACATGCTCTAGGAGTAGTATATTATGACGTGTGTGGACCATTTCCAAAACCTTCACTTGAAATAAATAAGTATTTGCGTCTTTTGTGGATGAGTTCACAATAATGACGTGGGTAACACTCACCAAGTTTAAGAATAAGGTGTTTACAGAATTTCAGAAGTTTAAGGTGAATGTTGAGAAGCAAAGTGGTCAGAAGTTAAAGGTTCTCAGAACAGATGGTAGAGGTGAGTATAACTCTACAGAATTCCAGGAATTCTATTGTAATAATGGAATTAAGTACGAGGTTACTGCTCCTTATACTCCTCAACACAGTGGTCTTGCTGAACAAAGAAATTGTACTTTGCTTGATATGACGAGAAGTATGCTAAAAGAGAAGAAGCTTCCTCACAACTTATGGGGAGAAGTTGTTGCTACTACAGCATATGTGCTCAATAGGTGTCCAACGTAGAAGCTGGAGGAGATTGTTCATTTAGAGAAGTGGACTAGAGAGAAGCAAAGTGTTAGCCATCTGAAGGTTTTTGGTTTTGTGTGTTACAAACACGTTCCGGAAGCTAGAAGGAAAAAACTGGATAATAGAAGCAAAGTGATGTTATTGGTGGGGTACTACAATACAAGTGCATACAAGCTTTATTGTCCATAAACTAATAAATTTAAAGTCAGCAGAGACGTCATTGTGAAAGAGTCAGAAGCTTGGGATTGGAGAAAGTCTCAACCAATTCCTGGTGTAGAGATAACTTATAGAGATGAGTCAGAAGTTGAAAGTTCTAAAGAAGAGTCAGAGTTAGAAGATGATTCTGAAGACTCTGAAGATGAAGATGATGAATCTGATTCTGATTCATATTTTGATGATGATCCAGAATATGGTGGACGTCATGTTTCTAAAAGGAAAAACTCTGAAGACGTAGGTTCTTAAGGACAAGATTTTGGAGATGATCATGTTTTTGATGGTGGTAATTCTAAAGATAGGGTTTTTGGACAAGGTCCATAAGCTAATGGTGTTCCAAGTTTTGGAGAATATTCAGAACAAGTTCAGAGGCCATGAAGAATCAGAACCATACCTAGAAGGTTTGCAGATTTTGACATGTTGCAAGACACCGAAGTTGACTTAGAGGGAGAAGTCATTCAGTGTGCCATGTTAGTAGATTCTAAACCATTAGGTATTGAAGAAACACTCAAGAATAAAGTCTGAATGAATGTCATGAAAGAATAACTTGAGGCTATAGAAAAGAAACAAAACTTGGGAGTTTACTATGCTCTCGAAGAAGAAGAAATTCATCAGCGTCAGATGGGTTTTCAAGGTGAAGCTTAAGCCAGATGAATCATTTGGTAAGAACAAAGCAAGACTAGTGGCTAGAGGTTTTCTTCAGAAACCTGAACTAGATTACTTTGAGGTATTTGAACCTGGAGCTAGACATTACACAATCATACTGATGATTGCTTTAGCTGCAAATAGAAATTGGCCTCTAATGCGTTTGGATGTGAAGTTTGCATTTCTGAACGGTCCATTACTAGAAGAGGTATACGTGTCACAACCTCCTGGCTTCGTGAAAACCAATCAAGAAGGTATGGTGTACAAGTTGCACAAAGCTCTGTATGGACTGAAGCAAGGGCCCGAAGCTTAGAATTTGAAGATTGATTCATTTTTCAAGAAGCAGGGGTTTCAGAAGTGTGAGATAGAATATGAAGTTTACGTGCAACATTCTGGAAGCAATACAATTCTGGTGTGTCTTTATGTTGATGACGTATTTCTTATAATGAGTTATCCAGAAGATATAATCAAGTTCAAGAAAGTGCTGATGAATGAATTTGAGATGACAAATATGGGAAATATGGTATATTTTTTAGGGATGAATACTCTGTACTTAGAGGAGGGTATCATTTTGCATCAGCTGAAGTATGAACTTGAACTTTTGAAGAAATTTAAGCTGGAGAATTGTAAGGCTGCTATTAGACCGTTAGAAACCAATCATAAATTGGATTCTAACTCTGATGTGGATGCTACGATCTTCAAATAGTTGGTTGGTTCTATGAGGTATTTGTGTAATACCAGACTTGATATTTGCTATGCAGTTGGATTGGTTAGTAGGTTCATGAGTAAATCTAAGTGGTTCCATTATCAAGCTGCTGTCAGAATTCTGAGGTATATCAAGGGAACTCTGAAGTTTGGAGTATTATTTCCTTTTGGAAGAAAGGCAGAATCAGAGTTGATGAGCTACTCTAACTCTAATTAGTGTGGAGATAGAGTTGATAGAAGAAGTACCTTTGGATACTTATTCAAGTTTCTGGGAGGTCCTATTTCTTGGAGTTCCAAGAAGCAAGTTGTTGTTTCTCTATCAACGTGTGAAGCTGAGTATATTGGAGGAGTTGTAGCTGCATGTCAAGTTGTGTGGCTTCTGGACTTATTACAAGATCTGGAGATTAAAGTAAAGAAGCCTTTAAGCTGATGATTGATAACAAGTCTGCAATCAATCTTGCCATATTGAGACTAAGTATCATTTCTTAAGAAGCCAAGTCCAGAACGGAACATTAGAAGTTGTGCACTGTAGCATCCAGAAGCAGTTGACAGATGTTCTGACGAAGACAATCAAAACGGAACAATTTCTCCTATTAAGGGATGAAATTGGTGTTGTTAGTTTTGTATAGAAATATAAATTAAGGGATGATATTAAAGGGTATTAGTGTTTTCTATGTTTGTACCTTTTATCTTAGTCATTAAGTTTACCTTTATTAGGGCCTATGTGACAATTTTCTCCTTGTATAAATAGACTAGTCATAGATGTCATTTATAACAACAACCTTATTGCTTTTTAGTGCAACCGTTATTCTCTCATTATTCCTGTCGCTTTTTATTCTTGTGCACCAACATTGAGAGGGTGGATGCAAATGATCATATTTGGAAAATGATGGTTCCTTCGAAAATTCAAATATTCAATTGACGCTGTTTGTGGGACATAATTGCGACGAAGTTGGAATTGGCAAAAAAAAAAGGTGTTGTATCGTGCATAAATGATAATAAGTGTGTATTCTATTCCGATGAGGAGGAATTTAGGCACAATTTATTGTTTTCATGTCCAAGGTCGGTAGTAGTTTGGATAAGAATTATGGCATGGCTTAATGTTTCAATTCAACCAAGTCCTGAAGGAATTATAGAGCACATGTGTTGGTTCTGAGATGGTGCGGGGAGGAATATTCCTAGTTATAGGCAGCTGTTAATTTAGTTAATTGTGTGTCGGGTATTATGGTATAAACGAAATGTCATTTTATTTAATAATGACATATTTCATGTAGGTGATGTGGTGGACGAAATTAGACCGTTATCATGGTTTTGGTTGACTATTAGGTCTAATTCTATATTGCCTTGTAGTTTTTTCTTTTGGAATTCCAACCCCTTAGATTTTCTTGTGTAGATCACTAAGTTTGTAATTGGCTGAGCACCCCGTTAGTATGTTATTAATTGATTCCATTGTTTATAAACTAAATTTATTGTGAGTGCATTCCAATTAAAATTTTAATTTAATAATTAATTAACATTTTTATTTAATTAATTAATCGATTAAATATATTTTAAAAGTCATAGAAAAACTCACTCTTATAATAAGTTGAACCACACTCTATTTTAAATACTAGTTTTATTTTATGTGATTTTACTTTTTTATTTTATTTTGAGGGTTCTATTTTATAATATTTTCTTCTGCTCATTTGAAAATCAAGCAACATTGCAATTTTTTTTCAATCCATTTTTTATTTTATTTTTTGCATTATTATTTTTTTTGTATTTTTTATTAATTCAATGTAAAATTATTCAATTGTGAAAATTCTAAAAATATTTTTTAAACCTATGCTTCCACTCTTAATCCAGTTTTAAAAAATATTTTAAAAAAGAAAAGGTTTATTTACCCTCTCATTCTAGATTATTTTTCACTCATATTCACTAACATTGGTTGATTGAAGCTGTTAGTTGAAGCGACAAGTGTCATTGATTGTAAGATTGGAGATGTTCCATTTTATTAATCTTGGTCTTCTCGATAAGTGATGGTTTTAAAAAATTATCTATTTGAAATCTAGTTCGTTGTCGCACTAAGATAAAAAACGAGTAATTAAAACTGTAGTTTAGGGAAGGGACACTTGAATCGTATTGCAAGGACTCTTAACTTTTATAACAACCGATTAAAACAATTAGGGGGTGTTTAATTTGTATTAAGATTAACAAAAATAATTAAACGAAATTGATTACGAATAATATTGAAAGATTAATGTACTGTTCGTTCTCTAACTTATCATCGATTAATAAAATTCCTAAACCCTAAGCAGATTGTATTCCTTTTTTATAACAGTAACAATAACAAGTGTGATTGAAACTAATATATGATATGTGTTCTTAAATTCCGATTTAAGCAAACAGATTACGCAAACATGAATTAAGCAAATGCGGTTACGATTAGCATGAACATATATCAATCGAAATAAATTAATCATATTTTATAAATACAAAATTGAATTATGCAAACAATGGAAACTGAATAAAGCATTCAAATTTATAGATAGAATTGAAAAGGAATTAAAATTGCTTGGGAAAGACAAAAACTGAAGACGTAATGTTTTCAAGTGTACTTTCTTTAAAGGGGTGTGGTACAATATTTTGAAGTGGATGAACACATGTAGTAATTTTCCTATCCTCTTAAGGGGTTATGCTTCTCTATTTTGTGTTCTTATTTATAATAGAATGAAAATTCGCAAATACCTCCTCATCATTTGGTTGGCAACATGCCCAAGTTTTAGATCAAGTCAACATTACAACTTAGTGGTGGATCAACTCTAAAAATAATATTAGTATCTCTTTAAAAGGTCGCAAGAGCAAGGTTTCTATCGAGGTAGTAAAAGTAATCATTCCACAGATGATCGTTTGGATTACCAAATCCTCTTACAAGGATGTTTAGCTAAAACGATTATTAGTTTTAATCTTGGTATGATTATAATTGGTTTTAAACTATTTATTAAAAAAAGGATTCAAGACTATGTATTATATCCTATACTTACTCGTGTAAGTTCTTACTTTTTATTAACGGCGGGAAAATCGTTTTGTAGAAAAAATAGAAAAAGTAAAAAAAACCTAACTTCTTCAATGTATTATTTTGTCCGAAATCAACGAACTACCTACTTTTGTAGTGTAGTTCACTTTTTCAGATACTTCACATTCAACAATTTAAAAATGAGTCTTTTCATAGGTAAACTTGAGACACTTTTGTAGCCTCATTTTTAACTATTCAAATTTTTAGTCTAGACATAAATCATATTATTCCATTGTGGAACTAGAAATAGGATTGCGCAAATTGCAGTGAAGCGAAGTTTTCTGAGCACTACAATGAAGAGACATCATAGATCAAAGGTTGCAATCACGGTGTTTCTTAAACTAGAGGCACTAATCTTGAATATGCATCGTTACTCTTTGATACGACAAGTCAAAGAAGGGGGGGTACCTACATGGTTAACACTCTAACGCCCAAGTAAGTTCAGGGTTTAAGATCACAATGGAGAAATTATAGTTTAGAGATTATTTGCTTGAAAACCATGTGTAAAGTTGTTTATACCTTGGGCCTGATGGAATAGGTCAGATAAATGGGCCTCATGTTACCAGGCCTTTCATCGGCGCAAAGAAGTTTAGAGTTTATGATTTATGGTTTATGGATGTATATGGATCTTTATGACCTAATTTTTTTTTTTATAGAAAGGACCACCATCACTCAGTCAAATAATGGACTGTTGAATTTTTATTTTCAAGGGAGTTATCCCACCTATGGACGAAGAAAGACTGCATGACGAAGCGATACCTCCCTCTGAATGACCTTTCATCCTCTCCTCTCCTGAAGCGATTTCAAGACATCGCCTAGATAATACTTTTTACAAATATAATACTATAAACTTTAAATTAAATATTCATAAAAATATGAATATTGATCAAACAATTTATTAAATCCCTGATAATTAATAGTAAAAATCTTATATTAATTTTTTGATCTAATAGTATTAGTTGTATTAATTTATGATTTATTGTCAAATGGGCGAGATCCCTCAAATTATTAGACATATTCATGATTAGCTTGATACATTAATTGTTTATTAAATTTCTTTTATGACACATATATTAAGTTAAAAAATAGGAAGTATAAAGTGCAAGCGCATTTTAGCAGAAGCAGCAGGACCACCATTAATGGCGAAACCAACCACCCAACTGATCAGTTAATCCAACCAATTCCCACCACTCTGTCACACAACAAGCGCACGTTAGCGCACACACATACACCAACTTTCGAATTCCATTTTTCGATTCGCACGAG
Organism: Vicia sativa; assembly: GCA_021764765.1. Taxonomy (NCBI): domain Eukaryota; kingdom Viridiplantae; phylum Streptophyta; class Magnoliopsida; order Fabales; family Fabaceae; genus Vicia; species Vicia sativa. The sequence continues at coordinate 205,781,125 of CM038795.1, read as the reverse complement.
GAAGAATCCAGCAAATCCTCTCTGTGCGACCAAACAAAATTTGGGGTTTTTGTCCCATTTCGTGGATCGATCTGTTTTGGGTTCACAAGCAACATTTAAGGTTAAAGTTGCAACCTTTTTGGTCTTAGAAAGAGAAAAAGCTACAAGGGCAATGGTGGAATGAAGATAAAGGTGAAAAGAAGAAGAAGAAGAGAAGGGACATGGCAAGAAGTGAGTGGGGGATTCAACTTCAATCTAGAGGTGGTGGAAAGTGGGTTTGTTCTTACAAGAAAATCACTATCTTAGTTTGTCTTTTCAACATTGCCATTGCTCTCTATTGTCTTCGTTCTCTTTATGCTTCTCTTTATATCTACTCTGGTAGTGTTGCAAGAAACAGTAAGTTCCCATGTCTATGTTTATGTTTTGTGTTTTTGTCTTAAAGGGTATAAAAAAGTCTGTGTTTTTAAGTTTTATGATTAGTTTTTGAAAACCCCCAAAATGTCTATGTTTATGCTTCTGTTTCTGATTAGTTCTCTTTATGTCTATGTTTATGTTTATCTTTTGTGTTTTTGCCACTAAAGGGTATAACAAAGTTTCTGTTTTTAAGTTTTATGATTAGTTTTTGAAACACCTGAAAATGGAAAGGTTTTTGTTTGGCATGTTTCTAACTAAGTTTTTTCAGTTGTAGTGTATAAACCGGATCAGATTCGGAAAATGGAAGAGTCGGACCAAATTAGGAAGTCGTACAAGCCGGTGGAGTTAATTAAATGGGTAAGTACTAGGAAGAAGTAATCACTTATTAAGGTGGATTTAAGTTTGTTGATTGATGTTATGAATGTTTTGTGCAAAAAAGGTGAAGGAATTAAAAGGGGAATTTTCAAGCCAAAGTATGGAGGTTGAGTTGCCTCAGCACTTGAAACAGAAGATAATTGACGACGTTTTGCAGAGACTAGTGAGTTTGAATAGCAGAAGTACTAATGGATCTCACTCTCAGGTCATTGCTATGGAGCGAGGTGAGTTTTTGCTGATGGATTGTGATAATAATGGATTGTGATAATAATGTATTGTTCTTTCAATGATTAAAACCTGAAATTGTTTTTATATATTCACATTTAACAACAATCTTGACTTAAAAAACCCGAGTTAACAAACAGTAGTATGAGATGGTTAGATTTGAAGCTATCAATTTCATTAGTAGGAGATGGGAAAGTAGACTGTTCTCTGTTGCTTGTTTATCAAGTTTTACATGGCCAACTTGGTTTTTATGTAGATAGTTATATCACCGCTATAACATCGTTGTCAATTGTCAATTGTTGACAGTGGATTGTTCAAATTCCGCTACCTAACAGTGCTATATCACGTTCCAAATGTTCAATTATGGACATGTTGATGTAAGCTCAGAGTACACCTAAGAGGGAGGTGAATTAGGTAGGTTAAAATTTTTATCGATTTTATAGTGGTGTTAGGATTATTTTTCTGGTTTAGTGTGTTTATGAAAAATGTAAAGTGTAGAAAAATAAAAAGACACAAAAGATTTACCCTGGTTTCCTCCAAACTCCGAAGGTACGTCCAGTCCCCCTACAACATGTAAGAGATTTCACTATAGTTATAATAATTGTACAACCTATTCACACTAATGGTGATGCTAACTATCTAACGTATAGGGAGATCAAAGACTCTTAAAACCTTTAAGATCTAAACACTAAGTGCAAGAAGAACAATCCTCTTCAATGCACACACTTGCTTCCAACAATCATGGACAACAATAATACAATGCCAATATTTCTTATCCTTAACAATTCTAAAAATAAGAAGTGGATACAACAAGAGATTTTGAGTTTGTAAGATTGTAGAACAATATCACTTAAGTGATTTATCAATGTACTTGATCTTCCCTTCCAATAACAATAATTCACAATGACTTAAAGAAATAGATTGCTCAAGATTTTCTGGTTTATGTAATATGAAAGTATGCAGAAAAATCTTGTATGAAAGATGAACACTTGAATGTGAATTTTGAAAGTTTGAATAATAATTAATTGGAAGAGGTAAAGAGTAATTCTGATTTTTTTTTGTATTTATATGTTCATGACACCTTTTTGAAATATCATAAGTCTCTTCAAAATAACCATGAACAATTACCAAGATTAGAGACAATGTTTAAGTGAAAGGGTGCATGAAACAATTCTGATTTTTCAAATTCGTGCCGTGTGCAATTGATTGCACATATATGCAAATCGATTGCAATGCCTTCCAACAGCCATATTTTTGAAAATCCTTCAGTGAGCAATCGATTGCACTTAGTTAAAATGGCTTAAATTTGAAAAACGTACAGCATGCAATCGATTGCTTCCAAATGCAAATCGATTGCATCCAAAGTCAGAAACTTAAAAATTGAAATTTTATGTGAAACACTCAGTAAGCAATCAATTGCACATAAGTTTAAATCGATTGCACAGTAGAAAAACTTAATTTTTTTCTTTGAAAAATTGTGTAGTATGTTATGCAAACATTTTTAGATCTTTGAGCATCTAAGACTTAAGTAACTGTAAGACATTGTTTTATACCTTTTAAAAGTTTGTCAATAACCTTGAATTAAAGTCTTGAACATGATGCTTTAGCTTGAGAAGCATTTTGCTTTGGATAACATTTTTGCCTTCTTGCCATAAAGGTTTGTCTTCATCAAAACATAAGATATTCATTGAAATTGAGAGGCTTGATTTTATAGTTGAGATCCCACGTCAACTAGAGTTCTGGTTAAAGTAGTCATTACAAATTTTGATAGTCCTCACATTACAGATTGGTTTTGTGGGGTTGAGTTAAGCCTAAAGATGAAATTCTTAGACATACCTTGAGTATGTTTTCTGTTGGAAATATGTACTAATACCAGTGCAGAAAAGTTTAAATAATAAAATTGAACCGTAGTAGAAGGGAGAGGCTAAGCAAAAGTAGATCTCGGTCTGAGATGTGAGACAAACTATGACAGTCTATATCCTTGTTTGCCATGATTGCTTCGTAACTTTCTCAGTTAGTCTTTGTTGTATATAACTATCTCGGGCTTGAGGTTCATATTGGGGAACTCCCATGTGGTATGATTTGGGGCTTTAGAAACTCCAAATCTAGTCAAGAATAGATGCCTCCAAGAGACAAGATCGTTTAGCTTCTCTTGACCCTGCCTTTAGTATGTGGGTCCAACAGACCACCAGACAACTTAACGCAAAGGAGAAGATTATGAAAAGCATTCAGCGTGTTGTGTACATTGACAATCTTGTTGTCTGTAGACCTTGATTAACCTTGTTGGTGGTTGCCAACCCTTTTAAAAGTCAGTCTTATTTATTAGCTGGCTCCGCATGAGCAGCTGACTAGATGCTACTAGATTTAGAGTTCGCTGAAGTCCATACCAAACCACGTGAGATCTCTACCAATGTGGTCCTCAAGCCTACGAATATTAACAATGAATAACATAAACAATTATGTAGCAATCATCTTGGCCAACAAGGCTATAAAATGGAGTAGTTTACGTTGCATTCAGGCACATCTCATTATGAACCTCTGCTGATAATATTCATCATCTCTGTCTTCCATCCTAAGTTCCCTTCCTTCCATTGATCCGCCACTGTGAGTTTGTCTCTCACTGCATATTTCTGGAGTTCAAACTAAGCACACTTCACTTTTTCTCATTGATTATGGATATGTAATTCAGAATATAATTTAGCAGTTCCCATATTATAATATGGTGTATAGAACTGTTGCTAATTTTTCCTCTCAACTGTCTAAAACTCTTGTTATGCTACTAATTTGTGATTAGGACAATATTATTTAATGTTTTCATGTTTTATTTATCTAGGGCACTGAAATATTTACTCTGAGAAAGTTCTTTTAGCAACTTGTAAATTATACATTCGACATTTTTTATGATTAGCCACCAAATTTAAATTATGTGTAAATTGTTATAATGAAATATATAATAAAAATCGAGTGAAAGTTGGAAATTATCATCAACAAATAGAGATAGAGACCAAGAAATGCATTTAGCATCTCTTAAATCATGAAGATGGGAGGGGGTTTGACATTATGTCGAACTTCAAGTCAATGAACCTGGCTTTTTGATGTCCAGTTGAAGCTTCCATCTGAATTTATGTTAGAATGAGCCCCATCTTTTGCAACTATTAGTCATTGTTTTATTTGACACTAATGTTTGCAGTGTTATGTAAACGGAATTTAGTGTAACCTGGAAGATATTTTATTGCTTATTTTTAACATCTGAGTCATACTCATTTTATACAGAAGCGATTGAAAAGTGGCGCAAACAAAAATTGGAAGAAGTTAAATTGGTTTCTGTGGGAAAGATTTCCAACTCTACCGTTTCTCGTGAAGAGGCAGGTATGGAGTAACGATTTCTTTTCGCAGTGTTGCTATCATTTGTGTTGATTGTGTGAGACCTTCAGATGAAACTTGTGTCTTTGCAAAGTTTGAATGCTTTACAGATCTTGACACATTATTTATACCAAATATTTATTTCAACTTAATACTAGGGATGCTGGTAAAAGCTTTGGAGTCTGATTGGGCCATGATTGCCGAAGAAATTGGCCTTTGGATACCTGTTGAAGTTACAAACAAAGAGCATAATGACAAGCCTGATGGCGTAGAGGATTCAGGTAATAGTTTCGATAACTTGATTTATGTATCTGATCTCATCTAATGGAAAAAGACATCTATGTATTTACCGAGTATACGTTTTTCCAGAGGAGGAAGTTCTTCCCGGCAGGGCCCTTCCGCATGAGTGCAAACCTGAACTTCATACCGATTACGATGGTTCGGCGGTAAGATGGGGACTTACTCACCACAAAGATAGTGCAGCTGATTGCTGTCAAGCTTGTTTGGACCATGCTAAACGTGCCAAAGAAGGGGAAAAGAAATGCAATATTTGGGTTTATTGCCCGTCAGAATTTGGATGTCATTCGCCAGATGTCTATAAGCACAAACATCAGGAATGCTGGTTGAAATATGTAAGTTTTACTTAAAAAAATTTCCTTCCGAACTGTGTTTTTTTGTTTTCGTCTTCGCTAATATACACCTATTTGTATTTTGAATCCAGGCTGAGAAACCGAAACTAAATTTTAAGAATAGGTATCCTGAATGGTATCGAAATTCACACCCATCTGCACCGGTGATTGTTCCATGGGCCTCGGGAGTTGTTAGTGCTTGAGGTAAATAATCAGCACTGAAAACGGTATAGTAGAACACAGTCAACACGAAGCCCGAGCTACCTTGTAGATTACAAGCACTCAAAGCTATCCTTGGCAAAGCCTTTGTCATGCTTTGTGGACTTATGCTATTGTTGTTCAACATATTTTTTGCCATTTTAGATTATTGAAATGGGGAGTAAAGGAAAAACATTGGACATGATTTTGATTGAAGTGCGGTTAAGGATTTTCAATGAGAATGAATTCTTTATACATGTGTCGGTATCAGTTTTTCCCCTAATACATGTGTAACAATGAGTTTTAGATTATTGGACGGTGTAATTGGAGTTTGATCATAGAAGAAAGAAACAGATGTTGCCTTTAGAAGTGTTTTGGACATTGTTATTTTTGCGTTTGTATTCACTAAAATGTGAAACAAACATGCCCTTAACTGATGAGGAAATTGTTTTGCTGTGTGAGCTATCATGATTCATTGTATATCTGGAATTTAAGTTCCTATTCATAGTATAATTAATGCTAAATGTGTTATTGTACATTCATTGTTAATTTCTCTATTACAAACCATGCATCTAGTTATACACGTGTACTTGTTAATTTCATTGTAAATTCATGGCGCATTCAACGTTAAGCTTCATAATGGGGTGTATCCCCTGACAATCCATCTCTAAATCTAATACATACAAGCTTATTCACTTTCACAAAATACACAACCAAAATCAATTCCACCTCTCTCGCAACTAGTTCAGGTTCTAACTATCCATTACAATAAAACTTTCACAATTCATTCACGTTGTAACTATACATGACAATAAAGTTCATATATACGAGTACTTTACCAAACCTGTTTCGTCTTTGTCTAGAAAAATCTATTCTGATTGAGTTTGAGTTCAAATTTCTTTCCAATTTTAAAAGAGAAGGTGAGAGAGTTGGTAATTAGAACACCAATACTTCCTCCGGCTCCCTAAATTTCAAAAGAAGGGGGTGAACCGAATAATAGGTACTACCAACCTGTCCTAAAACTAATCATGTTAATAATTTAAAATATTAGTAATTGATATATTGATAGTTGCGTTGTATGTTATTATTTAAAATATTTGAAACATACGAGATCATGTTAATAATTTAAAATATTAGTAATTGATATATTGATATTTGCGTTGTATGTTATTATTTAAAATATTTGAAACATACTAAATTTCGTTACGAAGATGACACGGAATTCCGGACATATAAGGGTCTTTGGTTTAAACATTCCTTTTGGCCAGTGACATCATCAAATGGGAATCTATCTACAATTTAATATTTTTTTGTCCCCATATTTCATTGGCTATTTGATAAACTGTCTATTTTGTGTTGATCAAAGGTTCAATAACTCGAGGTCCACTTATTCAACTTGCTTTATTGCGTCCAATGTATAAATACCATCATAAATGGTTTTTTAGGTACACAATCTCTAATCTCCGCTTTCATTACAATTATCTTGAACCCTAAACTAACTTAGGTGTTGGAGTGATAACCCTATATGTATCTCCCTTTGGTCCATCATATATGAGATTAACAACTCCAATTCAAGATTAAAGTCTTTGGTTCAAGAATCATCATGATCACAACCTTTAATCCCTGATGCCTCATCACTATAGTGCCTAGGAAGTAATTTTCATGGTTGCTTCAACCTTTTCAGGGGAGTGTCACCTTCTTCACTGAGCTACATATCGGGTGTGACGGGTCAATATTTAATAGATGGTAAGTTATCATCAAGTTAGACAGATTCAAACTCGCCATATGGAATTGACTTAAGGTTTTCATCCAGATTCCTGCTAACGAACAAAGTTGATCATCTTGTAGGATTTTGTCTTCTCATATGTCAAGGTCGACCATGCCAACTCTTTCACGGACCTGATTTTGTTTACTGTCATAGGCGGCGGAAGCCGCAAGAGGGATCTTTAATGTTGTTTCGTGTATAAGTCAAGCTCCACATAAATTAATCGCTACAAAGACCGACTCACACAAACCATTGTGATACCTCATCTTCAAATAGACTGTAGAGCCCACTACGTCCAACGCCTCTAGAAACGACCTTTATCAAATGTCGTTGTAGACGTTCTCACAAGGGATGAAGAGGAATCACACTTTCCTTTTCTATTATTTTTACCTTCTCCAAAAGAGGTTGGAAAATCTATAGTTCGACATGGAAGATTGACGGAGTCATTGAATGTCAAAAGATTCCCACCTTCACACAACTTAAAATCTTTCACGTGCCTACCTAATCTCATGAAGACCCTGAGGTACATCAGATCACATGAGTTTCTATCATCAACGAGGATCCTCGATCTTGAGTGATCGAGTATGGTAGCAATTACGACTAGTGGAAGCGTAACATTAGGAGTTACATCTATTTTCTCGTGGTTTCAAAACCCTCAAATAAATCTATCTTCTTATCTTTTGAATGTTGTTTGCGATTTCAGTGAAGTTCATGGTGGAGCCCCTTTCTTGCAAGAAGATTTGATATCAATTGAGTCAACAAAAAAGGCAAGAGAGATCTCGTTGCTGGAGAAGCTATGTTGTTTTTGGCGGTTGGATAAGAGGTCATCTTATTTGTTATAGTGTAATTAGGATTGAGAATAGACCGAGTCAAGCTAGACTTTGTCAAGCCTAAGTATGACATGCTAAAAAAAATCAAAATTTAAGTCTCATTTGTAGTCTATCATAAGCTTATTTTAAGCCTTAACTTGACCTTTTTAAAAGACCAACTGTCATGTTAGCCACTTAAAATCCTATTTCATTGACTTATATAAATAAGCGGCTTAAATGCACTTTTGATCCTCGTATATTATGTTTTTAAACATTTTAGTCCCCTTATAAAAAAAATTAACTATTAGGTCCCCCAATATCATATTTCATGTTTTTTTAGGTCCCCATGACAAAATAGTCTAATTTGCATATATAATATTGAAATTATGAGGTCATTTTTTAATTGTTTCCACGTCATTAAAAATAGATCGAAAAACATATATTTTAGAATTAAAATTTATAATATATAATTTATAAATAAATATTTATAAATAAAAATAACTAAAATAATTAAAAACATTTAATTATTATAAAGAAACTTTAAAAAATAAAATAATAAGTTTTTAAATGTTTATAATGATGTGACATCAATTAAAAAAATATTACTTTATAATTTCAATGTCACCTATGCAAATTAGACTATTTTATCATGGGAGACCACTAAAAAAACATGAAATATGATACTGGGAGACATAATAGTTAATTTTTTTTATAGAAGGACTAAAATATTTTAAAAAAATAATATAGGAGGACAAAAAATGTATTTAAGCCTAAATAAACAAGTCAAATATTTAAATAGACTAATAAACTAACGAGATTAAATGTTTGTTTGCATTAACTTATTCGATCTTACTTATAAAAGTATTTATTTAGAAAACTTATGAAAACAGTTTATCACATTATTTATATGTGTGGTTAGCTAATTTTTATTATTTTTGTATTTTAATTTAAATTATAAAATACAATATATTATATTATTGATAATGATAATAAAATTATTTATATTTATTTAAATAAGATGATTTGGTAGAATTAAAAAGTTATTTTTTAATGTCTTGAAACCTATACAGTCTTTTTATAGAGGCTTAAAAAACAAAACCTATGCAATTGTTAGATGATCTAACATTTTTTCATCCCTAAGTGTAATTGGTGATGTGATTCGTGACTTTGAATCCAAAGAAATATGACTTAGAAAATGCAAGAATTAGAAGTCGATTTCTTTATACAACATCATTGTTACACTAGGATGGTTATATTGTGCCTTCAACACGTGAAATGATTTTAGAGTGACGAGTATTTTTTTTTTTAACATGTGGGTGACTCATGCCAATATTTTTAGGTTAAATTAATTAATTAATTTACGGATAATGTTACAAAAAAAAAAAAAAAACGGATCCTTACTCGTAAAATTAATTACTTGTCCCTCCAATCAATCACCACTCAAAATCCTCTCCCATGGGATCACGAGAACGACGCCAGAGCCACTGGAGCGTCTTCGACGGCGTCAAGATAATCGCCGCGACGCCAGAGGCTCTAATGACGGAGATCGACTCCGCTATTTCAAATCTGGAATACACACGCGCCACGGCCGATCTCGACGTGGATCGGTTACACGACGCACGGACGGCGGACGAATCGTATAGAGCGGGTTGCGCTGCTTTGGCCGGCGGGAAGCTGGAGGAAGCGCTGGATTGTTTCAATGTTTCGCTGGAAAAGTGTCCGCCCGATAAGATTGCTGCTGTTGCGAAGCTGAGGTCTTTGATATCTCTTACTTCTCAACACCTTCGATCTTCTTCTTCATCATCGTCTTCTTCAAATTAAACTGTATCTTCCATTAATCACCAAAGAGGTGTATTAATAATACCTCTTTTTTCCAGTGTATTTGCAATTTTTAGTTTAGTTTTTGTATAACAATAATTTGTAATTAATAATCATGTATTTTCACATATTTGTAACCAAAATTTTATACTTTAATATTTTTACTTACTTTATTATCATTAATTCATTATAACAAATAATAATAACAAGAGTTTAATCGTAATATACCTCCAACTAATCAAAATCTTTATATTTGTTTTATCATATCAATTTTTTTATATGTTTTAATCAAATATATGTTTTTTTATTTTGATTGATTGATAATGTAAAAATATTTTATAAATATCCGCGTATATTATGTTTTAATTAAATATATGTCTTTCATTGATTGACAATGTAAAAAAATATTTAATCAATTATATTATCAATTAAAATTAGTATTTAATTATTAATTTTATAATTAATTTATAATTATTTAAAGAGAAATAATATAAGTGAATTTAAAAATGTATAAAGAAAGTAGTCGAGTTTGGGGGATTATATGTGGTGTTTAAGGAGTTCAAGTGGTAAAACTCTTGCTAAGGCGCAATTCGAAGAATACTGTGTTCGATTCTTAGGTCGGAATAATATTTGGTCAGTAAGTATCTCTCGATGATACAAATTTTCAATTACTAAGATTTCATTTTCTTGGGAACCAAAGCGCGAAAGCAAAAATTTACGCAGCGTGATGAAAAACGATGTATATATGGTTTATGAGTGAAAATGATTTCATTCCTCCTTACCCCTAAGGTTCCATGAGTCTGGGTTTGAGTTAGAGAGTGGAAAGAAAATGAGTTATTCTTCTTTAAATTTTAAAGAAAACAATTATTCTTATTGACCATTTATTTTAGTTTGTTATGATGGACATATCATATCCCACGTCCTTTGGGCAAGTGGACAGTGAGAATGAATTCAGACGGACATATCCCATTTGATTGGCTATTTATTAAGACCCAAGTGGGTTGATGTCCCATTTAAGGCGACTTATGCATTTGTAGGGCCACTTGCCCTTTGGCAGTGTGTTTTTCCTTCCTTATATAGATTATCCTTCATTAGAACCCGATAAAATTATACCGGTACACAATCCCTCAAGCACGAGTTCTTATAAAGAACAAAGTAATTTAGTTCAAGCGTTTCTAGTCTTTACTTTGGGCTAACCTCTAGAGAGCGTGAGGCGAGTCGCTCAAGCGTCACAGATAAACACACATGCAACATGAAATGCAATTAATGATATATTTGTCTCGGGAAGCCAAATCAGTATGGGTTCTTTGCACGTGTCAGAGATGCGGGGATCTTTAGCAGCCGTAGACGTGCCTAATGAGAAGTTACTCATTACCTCACCAAGTTTAACGCTCCCTCATTCTCTTACAAGTATAGGTTTTTACTCGTCTTCTAACTTTTTCTTCTTTAATGGCAATCATTAGGGATTTATATGAGAATAATAAGGTGATAAAGCCTTCGAATAGTAGGGAGTAGTCAGAAATGTATCTACGATGCATGAAAAATATAAAGTGGGTGAATACTTCATTCGACTATAGGGTTTAATAAATAAGCATATTTGGGAGTTATGAGAGCACTAGTAGTTTTGCGAGTGATAATGACCATATTTTTTTCTGTTATTTCCCAAGAAACAAATGGAGACCAACAGTCCTAAGTACATGAGCGTTGAAGACTTCAAGACCATTTATATTTTCGAGGAGATATTGATATCCTTTCTATGATATATTAGCCTTTACAGCTTTGGTAACGAGGATGAAGTTACTCTAGAGGCATGTTCTAAAGAGGAGCAGGTCAACATAGCTTCCCTCCCCGAGTTACCGAATCCTTTCTTTTATATGCACATTCCCTTCTTTCAAGATTTGTGAGTGATAATGACTCTCTTTCTTCTTGTTCTTTCCTAGGAAATTCCAAGAAACTAATGGCAGCCAACGATCCTAAATACACGAGTGTCGATGACTTCAGGACCATTCATACTTGTTAGGAAAGGGTGGCCTCCTTACGAATCAACCTCCCCTACTTTGGTGACGAGGATGACATTATTCTGGAGGCATGTTTTGAGGAGGAGCCGATTAACATGGTCGCCCTCTTTGACTAAGTTAATCCTTTCTTTTTATATTCACCTTCCCCTTGTCCAAGATTTGGGGATTCTAGTTCCCTTACCTTATTTGAAGTAGAGGTTTTAGCGACTACAATGGTTGCTCCCTCCCATATCTTGTTGAATGATTTTGGCTTCATTAGGACCTTCAAGATCACGTGTCAAAGATTGGAATCCAATCTTACCACATGGATATTCATTTCCTTTTATGATACTAAGACTTGGGTGAAATAAGTTTGGGTAACTCTATGCGCCCAATTAGGGAAGACATTATTCAAGCCTTACTCCAACTGCTACAAGAATTGAAAGGATAAGTTTATTAAGTATGAGGGAAATATGATACCTCTATGGCCACAAATAGGGAGGATGGTGCTTCACGCTTTCCTTAGTATTAGATAGAAGACTCAATGGAGATCAATGGATTTAATTTTAATCATCTTACTCTCATTGAGAAGGAGGTTATTCATTTACGAGATGATTTTAAAGTCACGGGATCCCGAAAAATGATTGAATTATTTGGGAAAGGAAAACGAGATTGATGAATATTTACGTTAGTCAATGTGTACAGATGTTCCTAGAATTTAGGATTATATACGCACCTTGTTATTCATAACTTTTTTCCTTTATTGTTTTACAGAAAAAATGTTGTTTTTACCAGTAGTTGAGAGGAAAAATTGAATTATCAAAAAGAAGGAAAAACATCAAGAGCATTTGAATGATCGTCCAAAAAGTCACTAGGACGAACTCATCATAAAATTAGGCAAGAAAGACACCGAAGGGATCGCCCTCATTAAAACCTTCCCTTCCAAAATCTCGAAGCAATACTTGAGTTCTTCCTCGACCCAGAAGGAAAACTTCATTATAATCCTTGAACATGATGAAGAGGGTGAGAAACACACTAGTTTGCCTATTCAGGATGATTCACCCATCGCTTTTCTTCTTCGTTGTGGAACGATGAGTTATTTGATGCAAGGAAGTATACCATTATCTGGCTTCCCTTCCATGAAGATTTCCCCAACAACTTCTAAACTATCAGTGGGACAAAGACTCAAAAGTTAGCTAACATGATGAAAATCTATAAGCTCATAGCCTGATGATAGAGCTAGTGCTCTTTAATGCTCATGCAAAAAGTGTAAGTGACCTGCAAGCCAATCTTGGCTTTAAATTAATGGAAAAAGATAGTGAAAAGCTAGTCAAGGAGCGAGATGAGTTGAAACGACCTAAGACGACGTTCAAGAAAGCCCTCTAAAAGGAAGAGTCATAGGCTAAAGTACTTGCATTTTTAAAGAATACCTCGAAGGAGTCTCCCTCGAGGTTTCCCTTCATTATAAGGAGAAGTTAGAAGAATAAGTGTGTGTCTCCCTAAAGGACAAATTCGTGGACACTTTTGACCAGTATTTTGAGCAGACAAATTAGCAAATTCTTTATCCTGACCTAAACTTGAGTTAGATGGACTTATTCAAGAAATTCTAAAACATCCATTAGTTGATGATGAGGTGCTACATCCCAAGGCATCTAAACCATCTCACAGGGGGGATGTCCAGGCCAAACCTAAAAGTAGCAAGGTAGAGGAGGATAAAACTCTTAAAGAGAACGTTGTTTGCCAGAAAATCACTTTAGAATAAGGGCACCTCCGGGAGGATGGCCAGTGAGCTCGCAATTTTTTCTTTTGTTTTGTTATTTTGCCCATGGTGGCTTTTGTAACTTGTTCTTAGGGATTTTTATGTAATGATTTATCATGTCTTTAGGGAAATTTACTTTGTTATCCCGCTCTTCAAGCTTCATTAACGACATTCTAAGCCTTAAGGCTCCTTTTTTATCTTTGTATTGGATGACTTACTTTCATTGAATATATTGTTTTGAGAAATCTCTTTCGGATATGTTTCCAAATACAATATTTTCTAGTGGGAGGGCATGACTTCCTCATTGAGGATTCTGTTTTTTCATAGTGTTGTAGGTTGCAAAAATATCTTCATAAAGATTCAATATTTAAATAGTCTCATAGGCGGCAAGGATTCTTCCGTAAGAATCCATTATAGTAAATGACTTGGGCAACAAGGATTCTTATGTGAAAATTCAACGATAAATTTGTATTCCTTTATTTTTCTTAATTGCTATTTAAAAATTACTGTCTTTAAAATTCATGTGAATGTGAAGTGTTAGAATGATTTTTTTATTCAATTAAAATTATGTTTTTTTAGTACAAGTGATCAATAAGGATTTCCTTTAGGTTCATATGAAACAAAATTTTGTGAAAGAAAAACTAAGTAAAGTTTTATCCACTTAAATGGGTATATTATTAGATAAATGTTAATTTCTATTATGTTATGCTACGAATCAAGATTTGAATCCAAGATATTTTTTAGTGTTCTAACTCAACCACTTGAGTTATAGTCTTTTTAAATTGACCTAACTATGACATTATGTCAATTTGAGAGAGTCTAAAGAGAAAGAGTTGTCTTTTTCTTTTCATTTACATTACAACCTGTATCTCATAAAAGACATGTCTCTTAAGTTATGGCTTGAAATGAGGAAATGAAGATGATTGTACAAGAAATAGGTTCTATAGGTGAATCTATTTTTTGAGACAGCATCTCTTGCAGGAGTGTGACTTAAATATAAATTAAAATTAAAATATATTTTGTTTACATTTTAGCAAAAGTTAGACACTATAAAATTTAGTCTTCTTTTTCCCCCTTTTTTTAATTAAGCAAAAGAATAACTATTTTATTTTTCACCAAAATCTTGCATGCGTGGAGAATCCCTTTTGATGTAATGCAAGTCAATTTCAACTTTAAAGAGACCACTAATCCCAAAATGTACCGACGCACTTGTCTCCTATTGAATTATTTTTCAAGAAATGATTTCAATTGGAGAATGACTTATATCACATATCTGCATCACTGTATCAATTCGGTAGCACGTCCAATTAACCATGACTTTACCTTCAAGTGTAACTCTAAAACAATCACTACCACAACTTATGCATTTCAAATAACATGCATTAATTCAATTTTCATATTGTGTTTTCTTTTTCAAGTTGCCAAACAAGCATTTAATTCACAACTTCTTTTTTGTTTCCATAAAGTATCTTATTTTAAGCCATTTTCAACTTAGCTTTATCTTAAAGGACAGAATGCTTATAGTGGGGCTTTTGTATTATTGCTGCAAGGCCACTATCAATGAAACAGGTCAATTTAAGAATCAACACAAAATCGTTTATAGTTTTGTACCAATATATATAACAATATCTTATATGGAAAAGTTGTACAATCTAGTTTGAGTTTCATAATGGGTGTTTTCTATCACGAGGAGGAGCAAACAAACCATTCCAAGAGGTGCAAATTCTTTGCAGCTAGTCTCAAGGAAGTGTTTACCAACTGTCAAACTTTCGGCCGAACTCGAAGGGTTTCGTCTGCAAGACTTGAAGACGAGTTTCCAATTAGTGATCTTGATGAAGAACAGGAAGTATTGTTCATTCACTTTATTCTTCAACCTTAAAATCAAACTATTTTTTAAAAACTCACTTTTAGTTTTTATGTTCAATATGCACATCAGATTGAGAGAATAGCATATGATCTATATGAGTTAGAATTTGACACTGACACATATGATTACGTTAAATTACATATATTCTCTTAAATTTTGAACGTTAGTGCTTCGTAGACTCTAACATGTTTCATGATGCTTTTTTAGGTGATTGTTTCGGCAGTTAGAAGCCGAGCTATGAAGAAACAAAAGAACAAGCCAAGTCAACTAAGGGAGAGTTTTTCTTGGGTATATTCTCCTGCAACAAGACAACTGTGTGTTACTGAGAAAATGAAACCACATGCAAATGAAGGAGGTAATGAAGAACAAGGTGAAAGTGAAGAATTTTTGTCAGTTAAAAGCTGTTTCTCAATGTATTCTTCTTCTAGTACTAATGGAGAAGCATTTTATTCCGTGAAGACTAACCTTTCAAGATGTTCAAGCTTGAATGAGTTTGATTTGTCAGAATATTGGAAGCGTTCGATAATTCAGGACTTCTGTCATTGTGAGGGATGGCCTTTTGGTCTCTGCCGGAAAGCTGTGTTGCTTCCACCACTGCCGAAGTCGCCATCTGAATCATGGTTGAATCGAAAAATACAACCAAGTGCCAAAGTTACTTAAAGTCAATATATCTGTACTGGTTTTTGTTTCATATTATGATTAAAACAAAAACTGTATGAATCAGAACTGGTTGAACTTTATTGAATAAGAACTAAAAGAATCAGCAGAACAAGCACTGAAAACAGACTATGGTTATTATCTTGTAACAAACAATAGAAAGTAGACTTATTGTTAACTTGCTATAAAACAAATCCATTTTTTTATAAGAAGCAAAACTTAGAATTCTCAAGCACAAGAAATGTACGCAACAAAACTTGCTCACGGTACTATTTCATTCATTTATGACAAATGTTTTCAGAGTCATGAATAGAGTGTATGTTTCAACGAAACATGGTATGTGCCTCCAGGTTTTGCATTATTTTTCTGAAGTTTGTGCTTTCAGATAATGTATGTCGATAAAAACAAGGGGGTAGCTCAATATGATTAACCAACCTCCTGATCTGTTATTTTCATATTATGGGAAAAATATACAAGTCCTAAAAATTTCACCAGCATTTACAGCTTATGGGAAATGACATTGAAAATGATGGAAGACATTCCCAGCTGATAAAGTTAAAAGCTATTATTTCCTTGCGATTATACGCTTGACAACAAAAAATGTCAGGAGAAGACGAATTAAAGGGTCTCCAGGCATCAGGGACATTACATCAGAAAAACACAAACAATTACATTACATGCACTGTTTCTAAAATATTTCTTCTATGCTCTTTGCTCAACATATGAACCCGCAAGTCCAGAAGTTCCAAGAACCGTAACCTGCAACAGAAACCACAGATGTGATAAAGGAATCAGAAATTAGTCTGTAATTATTAATAGAGCAATAGTAACCAATGTAGCACCGACACATCTGAAAAGAGGCATGTCCGTGTCCGTGTTGGGATCAGACATTTGTATCGACATTTGTGATTACGTTTAATTTATTCGTTTTTTCAAATTATTATCGGTGTCGCCGTTTCAGTGTCGGGGTTATATTTGACGTGTCCGAGCTTCATAGATAGTAACACGCATAAAAGTTTGCACAAAACTATCCCATGTGACAAATAAGTACTATTAATCAATCATGTTGTGATTAAGAACAAGGAAAAAGTTGAAAAATATAACGGTGAACTCCAGAATGCAACAAATCTATTTTATTTTTCTCCTCTCTTGAGTTATTTTACCTTGAATGACATGGGAAAAAGTATTGCCAGAAAAAATAATTAAGGAGGAATTTGAGAAAGGACATGGAAAAGTCAAATTTGATATTCCAATTAACGTGACATACAATATCGTTTAACTAAATATTTTCAGGATCTTAAAAAATTGAATAATTTTGCAACTTGCAAGTGCACACAAAAATTTGAAATTGTCAAAATGGGGGTTCACCATAAATATCCATGGTGTGTTCAACTGGTGGTGTCATGGTGTTAGCCATGGAGAATGGCAGCCACGGACTATCATATTGCCAACTCTCTTAAGTTCAAATAACAAGAAAAGCAACAGAAGAGAACCCTAAAAACTAACAAATAAAACTGCCGCTTTGCAGATCTTTTCTTCTATCCTTCATTCATGAATATTTAGTAAAGAGGAATGATAGCAACTAGTATCTGTCCCACTGTCAAAGCATTTTAGAAATTTGCGCCCTTTGACAGCCATAAACCATTGATAATAATAACATTTCAAAATCAAAATACTATCAGATAATGAGTAAAATATATATATGATACCTTTCCCCACTCAGAACCAAGGCCACTGCATCTCATTTTCAAGTGAATCATCTTTGTACCCAATTCCGACTCCACCTTCTTCCGCAGATAGTTCTCCTCAGGACCAAAGGCATTCAAATAGGTGGTGTAGCGATCAAAAATTGTATGCAGAGCTTTGTTCACATGATCAGGCAATGGCTTTACATCCTAAGTAAGAAATAAAAACACAAATCAATAACCATATAGGATAGGTAAATGGGAAGAGATCGCAGTAGTGTCTCAAGAATCAGACAAGGACTTTCATTCAACCATAAACAATTGATACAGTCGCTACAATCAACATATCAAGATAGTTCGATGAAGATCAAATGGGTCAATATTAAGAGTACTTATTTTGAACTCAAATTGCAGAGGTACAACGTGAGTTGTTTGATAAAGTGACTCCACCATTTTTTACACTAATCTCTGAGGTCTTATATTTCGGAAATAAAAAATACCTCGCCGCTAATGCCAATGCTGTCATCAATTTCCATTTTCAACGTAACAAGAATCCCACCGAACTCTTCAACAGCCTGGGCAGCACGAAACACATTAGTCACAACCTCCTTACCAGCCTCATCTTCTGTACTTTTCGCCAACGCATGCTTGGCATCAGAAACAACAGCATCCGAAATATCACTCCAATTTTCAGCCAACAAATCCTTGAAAACACTGTAAAGCTCAGCATCCTTAATCTCAGGCACATGATTCACATCTTCACTATAAAATCGCAAGCTTCCTACTCCATTCGAGAACGGAGACCTGCAATCTGTAAATCGTTTTTCAAACAAAACAGATTCAGCATACACTAAATAACAGAATCTAGCTTCTCCCTATGAATTGCTTATTTTTCGAATCAATTATAGACAAACCCTAGCTTAATGCTAGGGCATGAATTGAGAAAATTGGTAGAGAGAGAAAGCACCTGAGGAAGGAGAGAGAGGATTGAGAAAGCGAGGAGAAGAGAGAGATTGAAGTTTGTTAGTAGCGGCGGCGGTGGCGGTGAAGGCGCGGGAGGAATAAGATCTGGAAGAGTTGAGTGATCGGAGTAAGGATCTGAATCCCAACATCGTCTTCATTTTTCGCAGTTTTGGTTTGGAAAAGCTCGATTACAATTTTGCGTTTTTGATGTTTTTTTGTGTGTGTTTTTCTTCTAGTTTATTAGTTAATTAAAGTGAAATGATGCTATTACCCTCACACGTAACATGCTATTAAATAATTAATCTTTTATACCTCCAAGGGGATATTTAAGTAATAAAAGATGTCATTAGGATTTAAATAGTTATAAAAAATATTTATTTTTAAAAATTAATATTTATAAGTTGCTTTCTATGTCGGTCAAAGTCTCAATACAATAGTCCAAACACATATAAGCTCATTTATGATTACCTAATGTATAAATTTAGCATACATTCTCTTATCACTATTATAAGTAATAAAATATTATTTAAATTTATTGAATAAATGATGGATTAAGTTATTATTATATATCAGATACATCAATTATTCGATGAACTAAAATATTTTTATTTCTTATAATAGTGATTCGAGGGTATACTTTTATGATTTCCACTTTTTAATATACCCTCTAGAATTTTGTAACTGACTCGAGTGTTGAAGTCCTAACATAAATGTGCGTCACTGTATTAGAAATCAACATCACTGATTTTGTAATTGAACAAGTTGGACGTCATCATCAAAATTAAAAGTTGTACCAGTTAAAAAGTACATATGTGCATGTTCCTCTTACAAGGACAGTGGGACACAATTGTTGGTATATTACGATGTATGGGGGTTAAGGCTCATTCAAGACGGAAAGAAACCATGTGTGGTGGTGTTTATGGTGACTTAGAGGGCATTTTCACGTGAGGTGAGATCAGGCTTTGTATATGTGATGGTTGCTTGGGTATAAGTGTATGAGTTAAGATCCGTCTCTTCTCACTTTTGGGGAGGAATATTAATAGAGGCCTCTTTGGCCTAGGATTTTCTAGGGAAGAGTCATTGCCTACCTGGTCAATGATGGACCGTTGAATTCCTATTTCCAAGCGAAACATGAGCCAATTACTGACCTAGACTCCTCTTTGCCCTAGAAATATCTTATCCCATGTTTCCCTTGATTGAGAAAAAGAAAAGTATATGGGGGCGAGGCGGTACTTCTCCTAGAGCGTCATAGGATCGTCGTCTCTCTTAGGGGTGGTTTATGGTCATCGTCCTAGATAGAACCCTTACAAATATACCATTGCATTGCCTCTCAAGCACGCGAACATTGATAGAGGGCAAAGATTTTTTCTAGGTTGTGGTATAAGAGAGTACCTTGAGGCCCTGGTTTTCTAAAAGATACAATAATTCTGTTAGGTTTGAGGTTTATTATCTTTTGATATAAGTCATATGGTTTGGTTCGTTTGAGGAAATTCCAAGTCCCTCGGGTGAAGTTTATACATATGATGGATGATGAGACTATAATTGTCTAAACTAAGGTGTTGAACACCTCGGGCGAGACTTTCATTAAGCCCTCAGACAAGACTTACGGTTAAGTCTCTTAGGACATACATCAGTCGTGTCTCTAGGAAAGATTACAATGTTTGGTTCTACTCGAGGAGGAGACTCTAAGTCCATTATGCCATAATTTGACTAGCTTAGGAAATATAAGTCCATTATGCAGAGTTTATATGTAGTCTGGATGATGAATCTATAAGTCTCTCAGGCAAGGCATTAGACCCCTCTAATGGGACTTCCATCAAGGCCTCAAACAAGACTTATAGTTAAGTCTCTTAGGCCAGACTTCGGTCGTGTAACACCCTTCTAGAATCCCAAGATTTTCATGAATGTTTTTAATAAATAAACAAACGTAAAACAACGACGACGATGTCACAACTTAACATAAGCATCATTTTACAAGTAATCATGCTCCGTAACACGAGTTGCAACAAACACTTAAACCTAATCGGTTGTATCCTAACTAAATCATTTCGAACTTCGTAGTGGAATTAATGAGTCTTAAACTTCTTCATAAAATAAACTCAATACCATGAAAGGTAGTTAATAAAATCATCACACTTCATGTTTATAAATTCATGATCATATACATGGCAAAAGTCATGAAAATATACAAAATCTCAATATAAATAAATCATGCATGGTTCACAACCAATCGATCCCAACTCCAATGTTACATATCAAAGCAAGACTCCCTTTATTCAACGAAAAGCAAATAAATGCACTCTGAATCTATCCTGTAAGCTTCTCCGCACTAATCCTGATCACCTACAAGTTACCCACATTTCGAGGCAACATTTTCAAGTAGAAAGGGTGAGTAAATCATAATCATTATAAAAGACATATGGAATAAACACAGTAGATATGCACATAAAAAAGACACCACGCATCATCAAAATCTCATGTTATACTCACACCTTCACAACTTCATCAATACATAGCAACATATCATTACACGCCATTTACCATCAAGTATCATGAAATCATTATGCAATGTCACATAGAGTATAATGCAACATTATAGACTCATGCATGTGGTACCAAAACTTCGTTGATGACTCAATCATCGTTATCTCCAAAGCTCCTCACAAATAGGATCGATTCTTGCTTGGAACCAAAACACATCACAATATTGCACTTAATACTCACTATGAGATCTAGTATGAAAATATTGCCACGAGAGGTGGCAAAGATCTTCATTATAAGGTCCAATATCCAAATACTTAGAAGAAAAATTTCTTCTACGGGTGAAGCTAGTGTCTATGACCTTAATGAATCCTCCTGCTATATTGTTAAGTGTATGGCATACAACTTTATTGCCATTGCGTTGGGCTTTCTACGTCGTCTCGTCCTCGCGAGTTGGACTTATCTTACCAGTGAGGTGTCTCTCTTAGATTAGTCTCTCGATTTCTTTCTTCTTTGGTAACAATATTTAGGATGGTAGTTTCATCAATCTCATCCTCAGACCATGTGAAGATCCTTTCAAAGCAAATCTTCTACGAATTGGATATTTAGAGCAGAAAATATTTCCCATCACAATAAATTGGATCTGATTTTTCAACAACAATTAAAAGTCAGTTATAAAGTAATATAAAAGAAACTCTTCAAACAACTCTAATAATATATCAATCAATTTATACTTTATGGCCTCCAATTGGTTTAACATAATGTATTGATTCAAAATATGCAAGGCCGTTGAAAATGAATTACCCAAAAAAGCATGAACTGAACCCTAAACATCAAAAGCAAAGATTCAAAATGCAAGATTAAAAAAAGCATAGACTGAACCCAATAACATCAAATAACAAATCCAGTCAAAACCCTAACAATGAAGTTAACGCAACAACTAATCAACTGTGGAAGAACCACATTTGCAACTTCCAATCTGTTAACCCCATACGAAGCATCATATGTAAAATGACTTTGATTTCTATTTCGGGTTCGACTTCATATGCGAGATTGAGAATAATGGATATCGATTTATTTTTGAAATATCCTTGCAAGTACCAAAATGAATATTTGTAAACGATGTTGCATATCATCTTGTTTCAAGTTTGATTTCGACCATAAAAAGAGGAAGAACAAAGAAAAAGAAAATGAAGAAGAAAGAGAAAGGGAGAAAGGATGGTTTTCAAGATTTTGAAAATAATAGATTTAGTTGGAGTTTAACAAATGATGTGGTTGTTCTTGCCTCTTGGAAGCATAAGGAGTTTTCTAGTCTTTTCCAAAACATGATGTACTTTGTAAAAGAAAAATGAATGTAGAAATATAAAAATTAAACACATGATCTAAATTAATTTTGTAGGATAAAAAACATTTATTCTCTCAAAATCATTAAAATATTATAAAAAATTGATGCTTGTATGTTAAAGGATAATGTAAAATTGTGTTACACTATGTTTATTAGTGTGAGTGGGGATGGCACTTTCATTTAAATACTTATAAAAATTCTTATAATAAATAGGAATGACAAAATGGATGAATTAGATGAATATGAATTTGATTCTTAATGGGTGGATCAAAATAATCCATTAAAGCTTCCTTAAATATATTCAATTCAATCTATTTAAAAATAAAATTCAATCAATCAATCCATTAACAACATTTTAATGGATGAATATTCATCCATTCAAAAATAATATAAATAAAAAAAGTTTCAGTTAAAAAAAAACAGTTTTTTTTCAAAAAAAATAAATTGTAAGTTTTTTTCAGAAAAATAAATTTCAGTTTATAAAAAAAACGTATAAAAAAAATCAGTTTTTTTTTCAAAATAAATAAATAAATGTTTTTTTAAAAAAAAGTTCCAGTATTTATAAAAAAACAATCAGTTTTTTTTTTAAAAAAAAAAATACTGTTTTATTTCAATTTCTTTTAAAAAAAGATTTTCAGCTTCTTTTTTTAAGAAAAAGGGAAAATTTTCAGTTTTTAAAAATAAATTCAATTTTTTCAAAAAAAAATTTAGTCTTTTTTCTCAAAAAAAAATAAATTTTCAGCTTTCTTTAGAAAAAAAAAAGTTTATAAACAAAATTCAGTTTTTTTATCAAAAAAAAAAGATTTTTAAAAAAAGTTAGTCTTTATAAAAAAATAAATTAGTTTCTTTTTAAAAATATTTCCAGTTTTATTTCGAAAAACTTTTTTTTTTCAGTTTTAAAAAAAAGTTTCAGCTTTAATAAAAAACATTTTTTATTAAAAAAATCCAGTTTTTTTGGAAAAATAAAATAAAATTTTCAGTATTATAACAAAATTCTGTTTTAAAAAAAAATTTAATTTCTTTTTCAAAAAAATAAATTTTCAGTTTTTCTTCGATTTTTTTTTCTTTTTGTTTTTTAACAAAATTAAAAATAAAAAAGAAGTTTCATTTTTTAAAAATAAAAAATAGTTTGTTTTTCAAAAAAATAACTTTTTAATTTAAATCAATCCATTAACTTAAATATGAGTGCTAACATCAATGAATGTAAAAGTATAAGTTAAATATTTAACTTGATTGTGTAGTTTTTATTTAAATCGGTTTAAATTTAAATAGACATATTATATATTATTTTTTTAATCAAAAAAAAAGAAGATACATATCTATAAATTTTGTTATAACTTGCTATTTTCACTCAAATTAATTAAATTGGATTATATTAGATTTGATTTGATTCAAATTTAAATTTAAACTTAAATAGTTTTTTCTTGAGTACTATTTATTTAAAGAGAAAATACTTTTATTTCTCTAGCATGTTCATAATCTAACATGACCATCATGAAGACTCTTAATTCTCGTCCAAGAAAAAGTTTCATGCCAACTGATGAAGAACTTCTTCAAAACTTCCTCTATAACAAAATTAACAATGAACCAATTCCCAATCATATCAACATTCTTGAACATGATTTGTTCGGAACTGAAAGGACTCCATTGGATATATGGAACGAGTTCGAAGCTTCACACTCATACAATGGAAAAGACCTATATTTCTTTACTACCTTAAAGAAGAAGTCAGCTACGAGCACGCGCTCGGTTCGCACTATCGGCAACGGTAATTGGGAAGGCGAAGACACTGGGAAAAAAATATTTGCCAAAGACGACACAACCCAACAACTCGGTGTGAAAAAACGTTATCGTTTTGAGAAGAGTAACACTCCTCAAGATGGTGGATGGATCTTGCACGAATATAACCTCGACGAATCGTTGATTCACTATACTCCGGTAAACAACTTTTATGTCACATTAGTAGTTTGTGTTAACATTAATTAATTTGTTATAAACCTAAGTAGTGATTAATTTATTTTTTTTGGCAGGCCAACAATTATGTACTATGTAGATTTAGAAAGAATTTGAGATTGGAATCACAAAATACACAAGCAAAAGCAAGTATAGCTGATCAATCTAATTCTCATTTAAGAAAAATTTCAAGAACAAAAAATAGTTCTGTGCGAGAGAGTAAAGAAAAGACAGTGATTCCTAAAGAAAGAGAACATATCATCATTCCTAAACAAGAAGAACCTGTCATTCCTAAACAAGCAGAACCAGTCATATATGTACGACTTTATTAATATTGTATTGCTCTATTAATTAATGATTAATTATCAATTGATTTTATGCATATTCAAGGTTTAGATTATTTTCAAAATCATCTTCATATTTGTTTTTTTCTCTCTATTTAAGAGGAGTAGTGACAAATTTATGCCTGTTTTTTTGGATTGTTGTTATGTAGGGAAATAAAGTTTCCGTGAAAAAATATGTTATTTATGAAAAAGCAATAATTCAACCAAATGAAGGTGGAAACAAGAGGAAATATGAGGATGACATGAAATATGAGGATGACATAGGATTTGCATATTTGGGAGAAAAAAGAAAATGTATAAGAAGTATATGGCCAGAGAAGAAAAGATTTCTTGAATACGTAAGTATTCTATATATTTGTAAAATATTTTAAATTCACACACACACATATATATAAATTTTTGTTAGAAATTACCAAACTGAGCCAAAGTCCTTTCACATTAATTTCGTATTGATAATATAATTTCTTATTATTGTGCTCTTTTATTATAATTTTTCAGGAGCATAATAACCTGTTTTTTAGAGAAAATATTGCACAAAGTCCAAAAAATCTAGTTGATAGTAGAAATAGCATGGACGATGAAGGTGGTGATGATCTGTCTTGGCGTGAATTTTTCGCAAATGAACTCCAGAAAATTAATAGTGGAAGAGGGTTTATATAAAAGAAGACAATGTTCAAATGCTTAACAATAGTTTTTCATAAGGATTTTTTATAGAATTAATGGTAGCTACTAAGATAGTTTTTTCTTTGCCATCCAAATTATTATCTTTATAAGTACCTTTTTATACTTCTTTCTTTTGCACCAATACTTACTATGGATATATGGATTGAATTGTTAACGGATGAATCAAAACAATTAATTAAAACTTCCTTAAATATATCAAATCCAGTCCATCTATTTAAAAATAAAATTCATTCAATCTATTCATTAACAATATTTTAGTGGATGGATATCCATCCATTCAAAAATTATATAAGTAAAAAAATATTAAGTTTAAAAAAAAATGTTTTTTTTCAAAAAAAATAAATTCTAAGTTTTTTTCCGAAAAATAAATTTCAGTTTATAAAAAAAAGTATAAAAAATATTCAATTTTTTTTTCAAAAAAACTAAAAAAAAGTTTTTTTAAAAAAAAGTTGCAGTTTTTATAAAATAAAAATCAGTTTTTTTTATTTAAAAATTCCAGTTTTATTTCAATTTCGTTTTTTTTAGTTTTTAAACAAAAGTTTCAATTTTATAAAAAAAACATATTTTTTAAAAAACGATTTTTCAGCTTTTTTATTCAGAAAAAACGGAAAATTTTCAGTTTAAAAAAAAATCAGTTTGTTTTTTTAAAAACAATTTAGTCTTTTTTTTCAAAAAAAATAAATTTTCAGCTTTCTTCGGAAAAAATTCAGTTTATAAACAAAATTCAGTTTTTTTTGTCAAAAAAATAAAAAAAAAAGATTTTTAAAAAAGTTAGTCTTTATAAAAAAAATAAATTAGTTTCTTTTTAAAAATATTTCCAGTTTTATTTCGAAAAACGTTTTTTTTTTTTCAGTTTTAGAAAAAAATATTTTTTATTAAGAAAAAAATTTTCCAGTTTTTTTTCGAAAAAATAAAATAAAATTTTCAGTATTAAAAAAATTCTGTTTTAAAAAAAAATTTAGTTTTTCTTTTCAAAAATTTTTTTTTTCAGTTTTTTTCTTTTTGTTTTTAAAAAAATTAAAAATAAAAAAAGTTTCATTTTTTAAAAATAAAAATCTGTTTTTTTTTTCAAAAAAAAATAATTTTTTAAGTTTAAAAAATCTGTTTTATTATTATGAAAAACTTATTTTCTTTTTGGATTTTTCTTTTTTGTAAAAACATTTTTTTAATTTAAAAAAATATAGATTTATTTGATTTAAAGAATAATCCATTTGATCATTAAAATGTGATGGATAAATTGAATCAATTCATATATATAAATGGATGGATTGGATCAATCTATTAACTTAAATGTGAGTGCTAACATCAATGAATGTAAAAGTATAAGTTAAACATTTAACTTGATTGTGTAGTTTTTATTTAAATCGGTTTAAATTTAAATAGACTTACAATATATTATTTTTTTAATAAAAAAAAAGAAGATACATATATATATAAAATTTGTTATATCTTGCTATTTTCACTCTTCCACATAAAACATTTGCCTAATCGTTTTAGATTTATATGATTTGTTACAATTATTTTTTCTTAAAATTAATTAAATTGGATTATATTAGATTTGATTTGATTCAAATTTAAATTTAAACTTAAATAGTTTTTTCTTGAGTACTATTTATTTAAAGAGAAAATACTTTTATTTCTCTAGCATGTTCATAATCTAACATGACCATCATGAAGACTCTTAATTCTCGTCCAAGAAAAAGTTTCATGCCAATTGATGAAGAACTTCTTCAAAACTTCCTCTATAACAAAATTAACAATGAACCAATTCCCAATCATATCAACATTCTTGAACATGATTTGTTCGGAACTGAAAGGACTCCATTGGATATATGGAACGAGTTCGAAGCTTCACACTCATACAATGGAAAAGACCTATATTTCTTTACTACCTTAAAGAAGAAGTCAGCTACGAGCACGTGCTCGGTTCGCACTATCGGCAACGGTAATTGGGAAGGCGAAGACACTGGGAAAAAATATTTGCCAAAGACGACACAACCCAACAACTCGGTGTGAAAAAACGTTATCGTTTTGAGAAGAATAACACTCCTCAAGATGGTGGATGGATCTTGCACGAATATAACCTCGACGAATCGTTGATTCACTATACTCCGGTAAACAACTTTTATGTCACATTAGTAGTTTGTGTTAACATTAATTAATTTGTTATAAACCTAAGTAGTGATTAATTTATTTATTTTTGGCAGGCCAACAATTATGTACTATGTAGATTTAGAAAGAATTTGAGATTGGAATCACAAAATACACAAGCAAAAGCAAGTATAGCTGATCAATCTAATTCTCATTTAAGAAAAATTTCAAGAACAAAAATTTTGCAGAGAGTAAAGAAAAGACAGTGATTCCTAAAGAAAGAGAACATATCATCATTCCTAAACAAGAAGAACCTGTCATTCCTAAACAAGCAGAACCAGTCATATATGTACGACTTTATTAATATTATATTGCTCTATTAATTAATGATTAATTATCAATTGATTTTATGCATATTCAAGGTTTAGATTATTTTCAAAATCATCTTCATATTTGTTTTTTCTCTTTATTTAAGAGGAGTAGTGACAAATGTATGCCTGTTTTTTTGGATTGTTGTTATGTAGGGAAATAAAGTTTCCGTGAAAAAATATGTTATTTATGAAAAAGCAATAATTCAACCAAATGAAGGTGGAAACAAGAGGAAATACGAGGATGACATGAAATATGAGGATGACATAGGGTTTGCATATTTGGGAGATAAAAGAAAATGTATAAGAAGTATATGGCCAGAGAAGAAAAGATTTCTTGAATATGTAAGTATTCTATATATTTGTAAAATATTTTAAATTCACACACACATATATATAAATTTTTGTTAGAAATTACCAAACTGAGCCAAACTCCTTTCACATTAATTTCGTATTGATAATATAATTTCTTATTATTGTGCTCTTTTATTATAATTTTTCAGGAGCATATTAACCTATTTTTTAGAGAAAATATTGCACAAAGTCCAAAAAATCTAGTTGATAGTAGAAATAGCATGGACGATGAAGGTGGTGATGGTGATGATGATCTTTCTTGGCGTGAATTTTTCGCAAATGAACTGCAGAAAATTAATGGTGGAAGAGGGTTTATATAAAAGAAGACAATGTTCAAATGCTTAACAATAGTTTTTCATAAGGATTTTTTATAGAATTAATGGTAGCTATTAAGATAGTTTTTTCTTTGCCATCCAAATTATCATCTTTAACATTTTTTTAGAATAATTGGTCAATTTGTTACAACTTCATCATGAAAGTTAAGTTATCTAGTTGTAATTATTATTCATTGCTGTTAGCTATCATCTATTTTTAAGCTATAAGGTTATACATGTTCACCTGGTATTTTTCTGTAGCATTCTCAATTAAAATTAAACACCTTTTCTTTATATTATTGTATTTGGCATGGAGTATTAAAAGACACCACATCTATTGTTTTTTTTAATTTCATTGTTTGGATTGAGTGCAATTTTATGATGTGCTCTGGTTTCAAGTGGAAATCGATCTTATTGGTGAGGATATTTGGAGAAACGATGACTGAGTCATCAGTGAAGTTTTGGTACCACATGCATGAGTCTAATGAAGTTGCATTACATTCTTTGTGACATTGCATAGTATGTGATTACTTAATGTTTTATGATTGTGTGATTATGATTATGATTACTCACCCTTTTTGCTTGGAAATGTTGCCTCTATACTTGGGTAACTTGCAAGTGATCGAGATTAGTTCGTCGAAGCTTAGAGGATAGCTTCAAAATGCATTGTCAATTTCCGTTGATTTTAAAAGGTCTCGTATATGTAACATTAGGGTCTCTGGGATCGTCCGAATTAAAATGCACGATTTCTTGTTGACTTGACTTGTTGAGAATATTTTATTTCGTTTTGATATGCTTTGATGTTCAACTTATGAACAAGGAAGTGTGATAATATTTGACTTTCTTAAGTCTTTAATGACCATGTTTTTGAGATAATAATTCCACTGCGATGTGTTGAAGTTTCATGATTTTATTTGTTTAAAGAGATAAATGATTTAAATTTGAGAGCTCGTGATACGGAGCAGGATGTGTTTTATATGTATGATATTTTATATGAAGATGTGACACTCTTGTTGATGAAATACTGTGATTTATTATTTATAATATTTGATTTTGTGATTGGCATGTGTGATGCCTCTTGTTTATTAATAAATTTATATTTAGTGAATTTTTATTTATTCAACTCGAAAAGTTGAGTAAGGTTACCTTAATATAAAATACATTTAAAATAACAAACAATTATACTATTTAATAATAATTAAATAACTTAAAATTAAATATTGTCATATAATTGATTAAAGTTACACTATCTAACTTATAGAAAACATATTCCATTTATATTTTCTCCCTTAAAAAAAAGAAATGGAGGTTGACCATGAATACTAATAAAATAATAAATTCAAAATTTAGAATATAATAAACTTTTAATGGTGTGTTTGGTACGAAAGAGTTATAAAAGAGAGATGTGTGAGAGAAATAGACAAGAGATGATGAATCTTTTCTGATTGGGGCAGAAAATAAAGAGAGCCGAGAGACTAAAATTGAGTGAGGTCCACAGATTTTCGAGTACTCAATAGTGCGAAGAAAGGCTAGAGAAAAATTATTTTTCCACTTGTATCATTGGGTTTTAAAAAATAAAAGGGTAATGATATTGTTTAACAACTCATCTTTGTATCATTGGGTTTTAACAGATAAAAGAGTAACGATATTGTTTAACAACTCATCTTTTCCTAAGAGCATAATCATGGGAGTGGTAAAAGCTTAGCTGTACTATTTGGTGTCCGAGTAGCATGGATAATAAAGACGATTTATTGTGATTTAAATTGACAGTGTATCTTAAAATGACACCGTTGCTTTTATGGAATATATTGATTTTGGATAATTATTAAAATTTCAAGTTAATATTACCGTTAGAAAAGTACCGTTGCATTCTCTATTTAATTTTTTTTACAATTTTTAATTTATTATAAAAAAAGTAGTTTGAGTATAAATTAGTGATCCATTTCAATCTATCACAACTTTTCATCAATATTTAGTCTAAATTTGAATTACTTCTTTCATCTTTTTTTAATCTTTTTCTTCTACACATTTTATTTGTCAATGAATCCCAACCACCCTAATTCTTGGTCCAATTTCATGCAAAATTTTTGGTCCAAGTTCAAATGGATAGTAGTCATGTGGAAGTAAATGATCAAGAGCCCGAAACACCACAATTTTGCACTCAAGCTCAAGATGGGTTGGAAACAATCAACCTTGGTGAAGAAGTCAAAACTACATCGGTTATGAATATGTCGAAAATAAGATTTCAACCAAAGGAGGATGAACTTCTCATTCAATCATGGCTCAACATTTCAAGGGATCCAATTGTTGGGGTTGATCAAAAGGGAGATAGTTTCTGGAAGAGGATTGGTGAAGCTTATAGCAACCACCGCCACAAGAATTTTCCCGAGAGAAATCCGTTGGCACTAAAAGGTCGATGGCATAAAAAAAATTAATCCTTCTGTACAAAAGTTTGTTGGGTGCTACAAACAAGCTGTCGCTGTAAAGAAAAATGGTAGCTCTGAGAGTGACATCGTTTCGGCGGCATGTGATATTTATTACCAAGACGGACATGAAAAGTTCACATTTCAGAGTGCATGGAAATTATTGAGAGATGAACCCAAATGGCTTGGAGGTTCATCAGAACCTTCTGCAAAAAGAACAAAGAGTTCGGCTTCTGGAGCATATTCGTATGTTGGCATATGGAACATCAGCTGATAGTGTAGATGACTATTTAAGAATCGGTGAAACCACGACACTAAAATGTGTTGATAAGTTTACAAGGGGTGTGATTATTTTATTTGGGTCACAATATTTGCAAAAGCCAACAACTGAAGACATTGAACGCTTGTTACAGATGGGGGAGACACGTGGCTTTCCAAGTATGTTGGGGAGTATTGATTGTATGCATTGGAAATGGAAAAATTGCCCAGTTGCATTGAAAGGGCAATATGTTCGAGGTGATCATGGTAAACCCACGGTTATGCTTGAAGCAGTTGCTTCACAAGATTTATGGATTTGACATGCTTTCTTTGGGGTAGCGGGTTCAAACAATGATATCAATGTGTTGAACCAGTCAGATGTCTTCAACGATGTTATGCAAGGGAGAAATCCTGAGGTCCATTATTCAGTCAATCGACATGAATACAACATGGGCTATTATCTATCAGATGTCATTTATCTTGAATGAGCTACATTTGTGAAAAGCATCCCAATGCCATAAGGGGATAAGAGAAAATTGTTTGCTGAACATCAAGAAGGTGCAAGAAAGGATATCGAACGAGCATTCAGAGTTCTACAATCCCGTTTTGCAATCATACGTAACCCGACTCGATCTTGGCACTTGGATGCACTGAAACGTATAATGAACACGTGCATCATATTGCACAACATGATTGTTGAAGATGAACGTGCCTATGGGGAATTTTGATTATTCTTATGATCATTTGGGCAATGACCCGACTGCACCACCAAACGATTCTAATAATGATTTTCAAGAGTTCTTACGTAGAAGACATAATGTTCGCGATAAGCAAATTCATCGACACCTTCAACAGGACTTGATAGAACACATATGGGAACGTTTTGGTCATGAGAATAACCAGAATTAGAAATTATTTTAAATGTTTATTATATTTTATGCTAATAGTTTATTTTAATATTTATGATTTTATTTTAGTTTTTGTATTTTCGTATAACTTATGTGTCATGTAGTATGTTATTTAATATATTTTCATATTTTTTTAATTATTTATTTTTTGACTACTTTTATTTTTTATATATATATATATATATATATATATATATATATATATATATATATATATATATATATATATATATATATATATATA
Source organism: Vicia sativa (assembly GCA_021764765.1). Lineage (NCBI taxonomy): Eukaryota > Viridiplantae > Streptophyta > Magnoliopsida > Fabales > Fabaceae > Vicia > Vicia sativa. The sequence goes on along the minus strand of CM038795.1, from coordinate 205,748,855 downwards.
TATATATATATTTTACGATTTTGATATAATAGATTTAGTTTATTTCAATTATATATTTTATATATTAATATAAAAAATAAATTTGAAACATAATGTAATTTTGTGGGACCCATTTTAGAGTTTTAAGTAAGTAGTATAGATATTTAGAAAATATAGTTAAGTGGTTTAAATAATTGAGAAGTATAAAATAATATATTATATTAGATGAGACACACTTATACTATTAATATGAATAGTATAGATGTGAATGCTCTAAGAGTCCTCCAGATGATTTCCACCGTCAACTTTAAACATGTGGCAAAGTGAAGTAGTGACTAGTGAGATAAGACAAGAATGAATATGATATTAAGGTTGAAACTTTGCAATTTTATTTAAACAGATAAAATTGAGTGATAATTTAGTGAAATTATATTAGTTATGGTAATAAAAGTTGAATAGCAAGTCTTAGTTTTGTAGGGCATGAGAATCATGGAGATTATGTGAGTAACAAATATTATATTAAAATATTGTTGATCCTGAGAAATATTATATATGACGTGTATTACTTTATTGTTGTATCTTAATTTTTAGTTATTTGTTGTTAGTTGAATATCAATCAAATAAAATAAAAATGGATTAAGATTTTTGTTGTTAGTTGAATATAATCATATAAAATGTGCATATTGTTGTTGTTAATTTAACTTTAGACAATTATAAAGACAAATGAGTGAATAAAATAAACATATTTTTTATAAATTAACATGTTAATTAATGCTAAACTAAACAATAAACAACACATAATTAAAATTAACCCAATGTTTTGTAATTATTTTGTGAAAGACGTTCGTTATCTGAACTATTTTTTAAGTGTTTGTAACCTTGAATAGTTCCTCAAATCATCTTGTGAGTGCATCTATGTTTAGCATTGGAATATGGATTTGGAAAAGGCCATCCACATTTGTTACACACATAATCTCCATGATTCTCGTGCCCTACAAAACTAAGACGCAAGTCGGTAAAACAAAGAATGATAAGAAAAAAGTAAAAAGCATCAAAACCAATAAACGTACAAAAATACCTGGAGTGTGAGTTTTTCTTCGATCTTGGTTATGCATTTGGGAGAGTAAGACAAAAACTCAACAAAGGAAATAAAAAGAAAGGTGAAATCAAAGTTCTAAGCACTGGGGCACGTCATCTCTAGATCATCAGGTGTTCCCAAACTCCTGTTAATGCAAATTTCTTCAAAGACTCAGCAGCCTAGGGTAAGATAAGGGCCAAGGCCTCTCCATGCTTTCAAGATGCTTTAGAAAACCATGTCATACATCAGTAATTATCAAGCTCGGAACGAGTGTCGGGAGGTCATGCTTAACATATCCTACCAGTGACCATTTCCCATCGAACAAAAGCTTTACAAAGTGCCTTTCTCATTTTAACCGTCTTTGACCCACCACAGGGGCACATGTCGAAACATTCAAACCAATTATCCTCAATCATATTTGCATATAACATGCATGCATCTATAAGACAAGGATATATTGAAGAAGTTATTTATTGTTGTGGTTTTATTAACTGATATTTTGCCTCTTATACAAGAGTAAATGTGACAGTTATAGAGATTCCTAAAACCTCTCCATAAGGCCACTAACATGATATACAGGCCATGATTTTAGGCATGAATAAACTAACAGCATTGATCGAGTTTAGTTGAATAAATAATAACAAATAATAAAGATAAATAACATTAATTTAATTCTCTAACATGCCCCCGCAAGTTGGACGGCCGACGGGAAACTCCGAGCTTGTTGATGATAAATTCAAACTGGGGACGGTGGAGAGGCTTCGTCAGAACATCGGCGAGCTGGTCGCCAGTGGAAACATGAGTTACCCGAAAAACACCACGTTGCACATTCTCCCGAACAAAGTGATAGGCGATGGCAATGTGTTTCATTCTGGAGTGGAATACAGGATTGGATGAGAGAAAGTGGCACCCATATTGTCACAATATATGGCAGGTTGATGGATCCTGTGATGGAGCTCTTTGAGGAGAGACATGAGCCAAAGAACTTCGGATGCAGTGTCTGCGAGGGCTCGGTACTCGGATTCTGTGGAGGAACGAGCCACAACTCTTTGCTTTTTGGAGCCCCAAGAGATAGGGGTGGAACCGAGATAAATTATGAATCCAGTTGTGGAGACGTAAGTGTCCCTGTCACCAGCCCATTCGGCATCGGAAAAGGCATGTAATGTTGTGGATGGGTCGAGAAACAACGATGCCCCGCCGATAGTTCCGACAAGGTATCGGGCAAGCGTTGAGAGCGTGTGAGATGAGGTGGGATGTTGCATAAATTGGGACAGTCTATTGACTGCATATGCAACATCAGGACGGGTTAAGCTTAGGTATTGCAAGTTGCCGACGATACAACGATAATCGGTGGGTGAGGGAAGTGGTTCACCTTCTGTTTTGAGTAGGGGAGTTGCTGCAGAGAGTGGTGTTGTGACTGGTTTGGCATCCTCCATGTCAGCTTTGATGAGCACATCACTGATATATTTTCTTTGAGACAAAAAGAGGCCACCAGAGTGATGTGGGATTACTTCAACACCCAGGAAATATGACAAGGTGCCTAAATCCTTGAGAGAGAATTGTGCAGCAAGGCGTTGAACAAGTTGGGTCACGGCTGTGTCGGTGTTTTCGGTGACGATAATATCATTCACATATACCAATAATACAAGAAAGATTGACGCACTGGAATGGATGAAAAGTGACGCATCTGCCGTAGAGGTTACAAAACCAATTTTGAGTAAAAAGGAGCGGAGTTCAGTGTACCACGCTCGCGGTGCCTGTTGAAGACCATACAGAGCTTTGTTGAGCCGGCAGACATGGTTGGGATGAGATGGATCTGTGAAGCCTGGCGGTTGGCATACGTACACCTCCTCAGAAAGTGAACCTTGCAAGAACGCATTGTTGATGTCGAGTTGACGCAAGTGCCAACCCTTGGAGACGGCTAACGTAAGAATGACTCTAACAGTAACCGGTTTGACCACAGGGCTGAACGTCTCATGGAAATCCCAGTCGGGCCGTTGATGGAAGCCTTTTGCGACGAGCCTTGCCTTTAGACAATCAATAGAACCATCTGGAAGATATTTGGTTCGAAATACCCATTTGGTACCAACCAAGTTTTGTGTGGGGTGGGGTGGAACTAGATTCCAGGTATTGTTGGCGCATAAGGCATCATACTCCTTTTGCATTGCTTCCCTCCATGCCCGATCCTTGAGAGCTTGCGTGATTGTTCGTGGTTCAATGGGTGGATGAGGAGTGGCAGAGAGGTTCATCTTGTGGAGGGGTTTGAAGATGTTGTTTTGGGATCGAGTGACAATGCCACGATCCGGGATGATTTGAGTGGGTGGAGGTGTTGATTGTGGTTCTGGGAATGAGGACTGAGAGGTAGAGGGAGTGGCAGCGAAGGGACTGGATATAGAGGATGATGGAGATATGAGTGGATTTGTTTGAGAGAGGCCTGCGGAGCTCGTTGGACTTGGAGAATTAGGGGGGTTGGTAGTGGAGTTTAGTGAGCCTGGTGATGGGGTAGGTGGATAACTAGGATATGATGAGGCTGATTGGGATGGAAATGGAGGTGGCTTGGGACATGGAAGGATGAGTACTGATAAAGTGGTCCAATTTGTATGTTGTTCTGAATTTTGTGTAGTTTTGGGTTGTTGCCGAAATGGGAATTCGGTTTCAACAAATTTGACGTGCCTTGAGGTGTAGACGCGTCGGGTTTTCGGGTCCATGCAATAGTAAGCATGTTGAGTTGTGGAGTAACCTACATAAACACAAACAACAGATCTGGATTCCAATTTATGAGCAGTATATGGTTTTAACCATGGAAAACACAAACAACCAAAACTTTTTAACTTAACATAATCTGCATTTTGTTTAAAAATAATAGAAAAAGGTGATCGATTTTGTAGAGTTGGGGTGGGAAGACAATTGATGAGATATACCGCGGTGAGAAGTGCGTGAGGCCAAAACTCAAGTGGCATACCAGAGTGTGTTAGTAGGGCAAGACCAGTTTCGACTATGTGACGATGTTTACGTTCGGATATACCGTTGTGTTCGGGAGTATGTGGTGGTGAAGTAAAGAGACTTATTCCGTGTTGACTTAGGAAATTTTTAAGAGCAATAAACTCGCCGCCATTATCAGAATAAAATACTTTGATTTTTGTTTTGAAGTAATTTTCGACAAGTGACCGAAATTTAATGAATGTATTTTGGACATCGGATTTGCGTTTGAGTGGATAAATCCAAGAATATCGTGTAAAGTGATCAACAAAAACAACATAATATTTGAATCCATCGTACGACAATATAGGAGAGGTCCATACATCCGAGAAAATAACTTCAAGAAAATAATTTGAACAAAGACTAGAATTATGAAATGGGAGCTTATGACTCTTATTTAATTGACAAGAGGTGCAATCAGATTGCTCAAAAGTGGGGGAGCTAATCTGAAGTTGTTGTTGAATTAATTTGAATGTAGCAGCAGATGGATGGCCTAAGGCGTGGTGCCATTGTGGATTGGAGTCGCGGGACGAAGACAAAACTGTAGGAGAAGAGGTGGGCCACATGTATAAGCTGTCTCTACAAGGTCCATTAAGAAGAATCCTACCTGTTTTGAGACACTTAACATGAAAAGAATTGGGTAAGAAAACAATAACACAGTTATGTTGAGTTGAAAGTTGAGAAACAGAGATAATGTTTTTGGTCATTTGTGGAACACAAAGAGTATCAGCTAATTTAAACATAGATGTAGAAGTGTTAAGTGAAAGAGTTCTAGAGTTAGTGATTCGCAAACCTTCACCACTGCCCATGAATAGTTCGTCTGAACCGTTGTAGGGATAGTGGAGGGAGAGTTGGCCGAGGTCGTTGACAACGTGATGCGTTGCACCGCTGTCGACTATGAAGTTTTGAGAGGCGGAGGTAGTGTTGGCAGTGTGAGCTTGAGGTGGGGTATGAGGTGCAGGATTTTTGGGCAATGTTGGAGGACGAGCGGCCGGATGCTGTTGGCGGAAGAGAGGACAGTAGGCAACGACATGGCCTATTCAACGACACCATTGGCATTTTCCGAGAAAGGGTCGAGCGTGTTGCGGGGGCATGGGAGTGCGGAAGTGAGTGAGAGTTGAGCGGTTGGATGGCTGCTGATGGCGTTGCCGATTGTTTCGAGGATGAGACTGTGCGTTCAGGGTTGTTGCTGGTGCACCCGAGTTGGTTGCTGCAGTGTGGAGTTCATGTTCCTTGACGATGAGCTTCTCGTGAAGCTCGTCAATATTGATGGTTGTATCCCGGGCCTTGATCGCGTCAACAATGGACTGATAATTTCCATCGAGACCTTCGAGGACATAGGAGACAAGGTCGTCATCGTCAACCGGTTTTCCGAGCGAAGCGAGGAGGTCCGCGGTCGAAGTGACCGATTGAATGTATTCAGTGATCGACTTAGAGCCTTTTGTTGAGGAGCGCAACTTTGCTTTGAGTTGATTAAGGTGGCCCTTTGATGGGTTGGCATAGGTGCGGGCGAGAATATCCCATGCTTCTTTTGAGGTGGTGGCTCGAGTGATCAACGGAGCCACAAAGGTGTCGAAGGTTCCAACTAGAGCGCCATAAAGGAGTTTATCCTGACGCATCCAGGAATTGAATGCCGGGTTGGGGGTGGTGACGTTGTTGGCAGTGAGAGTTGTAGGCGGAGCAGGGTGGTCGCCGTTGAGAAACTTGAACAGGTCATATCCGGTGAGAGTCGCCTGAATTTGCGACTTCCAGGTTATGTAGTTTGAAGTGGTAAGTTTTATGGCGTTGGTGAAGTGGACAATGACGAACGGGCGGGCGCCGTCGTTTGGGTTAGTAATGGTGGTGGAAAATTCAGCAGCCATGGTGTTTGATTTTAGAGAAGAGATAGATCAGCGGCTGATACCATATAAGACAAGGATATATTGAAGAAGTTTTCTATTGTTGTGGTTTTATTAACTGATATTTTGCCTCTTATACAAGAGTAAATGTGAAAGTTATAGAGATTCCTAAAACCTCTCCATAAGGCCACTAACATGATATACAAGCCATGATTTTAGGCATGAATAAACTAACAGCATTGACCGAGTTTAGTTGAATAAATAATAACAAATAATAAAGGTAAATAAAATTAATTTAATTCTCTAACAGCGTCTATCATTTGCATTACCAAGCATATCATTTATGAAGCATCCTCTCATCGCATCTACAGTCAAAAAGCTCACACTATACTCAACCATTTTCTAGAGAAAGAACAAGCCGTGCCCGACATATTTATCCTAAAACCCAACATACATTAGCGCACATCTGGTTATCAACACACTAAAAAAACAAAGACATCTCACGCATCATTACAAAGCAAAGCATGCATTTTGATTGGAAAAAACTCATTAAATTTACCTGCATTAATCCATTTTTTGATGTTGGCTTTTTCCAGCTGATCGGACTCAATTCGTTGGTTGAGGACAATGTGTCGACTTTCATCAATCCATTGATTTATGCTAATTATTTATTTTGATTGGAATCAACTCATTAGTTGATAATAATTTATCGTTTACCTCCATCAACCATTGGTTGATGTTGACATTTTCTTGATTGATGGAATTGAATCAATTAGTAGAGGACAATGTGTTTACTTTCATCAATCCATTGGTTGATGTCAATTTTTTTCTTTTGATCAGAAGCTACTCATTAATTGATCATAATTTGTTTGTGTCGTTTTCTTTCCCCATTGAGTATCCCCATTGGATTTCCTTGACAAAATCATCTAATTAATCCCCGACAGAGTCGTCAGTTGTCGCGGCGCAAAAAAATACTCAAGTGCATACTCCAAATACAACAGAGTTGACACTAAATTTTATTTATTCCAAAAGAAATGGAAAAATATCGAGAAAACCTACAAAGAAAGGATAAGATGGTCACCATAACCAAATTACAGTTTGAGATTCGATTATGCAGGGAAAAGGTATTGAACAAGTATTCATGTCTCAAAAAACTAAAATAGGGGTTCTTTCAAATTCATTTTCTCCATAAGAAGCAGGGGGTTTTGGGTTTGTGATAGAGCTTTCAAGATTAAATAATAACCATCCACTACTTAATTCACATGATTTTTCACACTTTCTCGAGTATTCGAGACATGACTCCAACTTAGAGTTGTGTTGGTCGCTGTTATCAACAAGTTAGATTTAATTTTAGATTTAATTAAAATAGTTCTATATCCACGATTTCTCAATGATTTAAGGCGTATGCATAGTATTCATCCCCCGACAGTAAAACAATGTTCGCCGGTGAAGGATTTTAAAATGTTCATCCAAACATATTAACGAGTATTAACTTGTTTGCTAAATCTGATTTAAATTCCTCTCTTAGAGAAAAATAATGAACAGACAAGGAGGAATTATTAATCCTTTAACTCTAGAGTAACACTATCAACGTTTTTGGCAACACTACTCCAGAATTAGAGGATTAATTCAAGCATTCCTCTTTGTCTATCCAACCTTTTCCTCTAGGGAAGTAAGTTAAACCAGACTTAGCAGACAAGTTGATACTCGTTAATATGTTCAAAGAACATTTCAAAATCCTCCACCGACGAACATAATTTTGCTCTTTGGGGATAGAGATTATGCACAAACCCAATTCCTCTGTTTTTTATAGAGCTAATGAAATTTTAAAGGGCCCTTATTTTAGTTTTTTGGGACCTAAATAATTGTTCGATACTTTTTCCTTCCATAACCGACTATCAAACTCTAATTTGATTTGATTACCATCTTATCATTTCTATGTGGATTTTCTCAATATTTTTGCATTTCTTTTAAAACAAATAAAATTCAGTGATGACTCTGTTATATTTCGAGTGTGCCATGCACTCGAGGAGACGCGTACGAACACCATAAATTGTGCTAGGGAAGTATAATGTATAGTGTACTCAATTATATTTGGATAATGATTATGTTTATGCTGAGGAAACAAAGTCATGGACAGTAAATCCAGTTGGAACTTAATGTTTTAAATTGTTAACAATAATTAATAATCATGAGTAGATTATATAATGACAAGAAAATATGCCAATGAAATCGTTTATTTAATTCAAAAAAAGACAACACTTCATGAAGTGTTGCTTTATGCGAAACGGTACAACAATCGGTAAATCTATTGTTGTAGAAAAACAATGCAACAATTGATAAAAATATTGTTTTAGGCGAGAAACAGTGCAACATTTGATAAAAGTGTTGTTGAAAGTGGTTCATCATGAGTCACAACCTTATAAAACAACACTAGTTTGGTCTATAAGTTGATCATTCGAGATTCAAAAAAATACATTAGAAAATCATATACTCTTAACAATAAATTTTAATCAATCTTGCGTAAAGTAGATAAAAGGCTGAATTATACTAAGTATTCATGCGTTCCAATTCTAAGACATATTTAAGAGTACTTGAAATAGTTATAATGAAAGTGATTATGTTCACGATTCTAGCCTCATTTCATTTGATTCATAATCACTTTTCTAAAAATCTTTTAAGTATTACAAATAATTACTACCAAGGTTACAGTGTCAAGCAACAAAAAGAGGAAGGAATAATTCAATTCAAGAACACAAGAAAAATCAATATTGTAGATTTATGTTTTATTGTTTCTTATGCGCAAAATACATATGCACTTATTAACTTAATTTATAAGATTTAATGGGAAAAAAAACCTAATTTATCACATTTTAACTGTGTATTTGTTAACTACAAGCAAAAATCTTGATTCTTATGTGTTGGTCTTGCCAATTGCTCGTCGGTCGAGACTTGAGGCTGTCGCCGGGTGGTGGTTTGGAGCGTCGGACGGTAGAAGGTATTTTTGCTCCTTTGCGTGAGTGGCACAAGCTGTAAGGGTAAATAAAGGAGAAGCGTCGGGCGGTGCGTGTCAGAACCAGTTATGTTTTTAGGGATGGTTTTTGGGGTATTTGAATTTTGAGAGCTTAGACAACAACACATGGAACTTGCAACTTGTTGGATCGGAGATGAATTCTCACCAATTGTCGTGACAACTCGAGAAGTGTTTGTTTATCTCTTATTCCCTCTTTGTAATCTCTATTGTGTTAGGGTAATTTTTGTAAATATGCTTTGTCTTGCGTCGGGCGGTGCCTGTCTGAACCAATTTTGTTTTTAGGGATAATTTTTGGGGTATTTGTTCGGAAACTACATCACCTTCATTCTTTGAATTTTGAAAGCTTAGACAACAACACATGGAGCTTGCAACTTGTTGGATCGAAGATGGATTCTCACCAATTGTCGTGACAACTCGAGAAGTGTCGGTTTATCTCTTTTTCTCTCTTTGTAATCTCTACTGTGTTAGGGTATTGTTTGTAAATATGCTTAGTCTTGTATATAGATTTATTACTCATGGCTTTATATGAAGCATTCTTTATAAATATTTATTGATGTTTATCCTTTTTAACTTGCTAAGTGTTTGAGTTTGAGTTGCTATAGATATATACTATTTGAATCCGGACTTAAAATAAATATGTATTAGGTTCTAAACTATATAGATAGATTTAGGCTTAATAATCAAATGTTTCTCCCAATTAATGTACACATGTAACCATACAAAAATTTGCTTCTTCGGTTTGAAATCATTAAAACTGAAGTTGTATAATCTAGAAGATAAGTTACTCGTCTATATATCCATCTTAAACAATAAAATTAATAAAGTTTTCCGTCTTTCTTTTTGCCCCCGCCTGGAGAAGTATCATAAATATAATATTTTTTATTTTGCATGTTTGGCGAATTAAAGAAGGTACGTACCACGATTAACTGAAGGTTAAAGAAAAGTTGAAAACCTGTTGTTCTGTATTAATGTCAACTCCAGAAAGCCAGCCGCCAAATCCAGGATGCGAATGATACCAACCTACAACCATCTCTGGTCTGAAACAGAATGTATAAGTAACTGATGTAAAGAGTACTAGGTTAAAGTGTACACAGCAAAAAGAAAAGAGAGGAAAAGTTTACCAATGGCAGAGCTGTGGTGGTGTGTGGTGGACGCGCAGCCACTATTTTTCAGTCTCTTATTTATATTCAAAGATTAGGGTTAAGGTTTGAGCAAAATGCCAAAATTGCATGGCTGAATGATGTTGACAAGAGAATCAAAATAACAGAATGGCAGAAATGTGTAAGGAGCAGTGTTGCAGAAAGCTTGAAATGGTAGCAAAGTAAAAAGGAAAATTTTGAATTAGCCTAAACAAGAAAGATTCGTTGATACTAAAGTTAAAAATTGGTGAAAAATAAAGAATAAAATAAAATAGATAGTAGATGAAATTCAAAGTAAAACACAATTGATAATGAAAAAGAAGGGGAAAATATAATTACTGATTAATTTGTTTTTTGTTTTTGTTTTGATCACGCTATTTTTAGTTAAATATAAAGAGATATGTTTTTGGATCAAAAGAAAAATAATAATGATATTAAATGCAATAAAATTAAGTAAAAAATCATGTTTTTTTTTTAAATTTCATTATCCTGAAAAAATTTAAAGTACTGCAGGTATATTTGTCGCTTTCAATCAAAGTTATCATTACTTAAAAAAAATAAATTTTCCACCTTATATTTTTTTTAGTTCATTACACAAAATTTTAAAATATTTATTAAAATCTAAAATATTATTTTGGTACGCACCATGCTCCAACATATATGATATATAAAGGTTGGGTACAAATTGAAAAAACAACTCCGAAGACAATCGTAAATATATTTTCTGTTTGTGCTTTAATTTAAAGTTGCACTGCCTTTTTCTCTCTCTTTACAGTAGGATATTCAAACACAAGAGAAAAACACACAAAATACTATGTGAGATATTGGATCGAACTCTATTGGGTCGAAGGTAGTATCTTAGTTTGACGGTTCGAGAGAGTTTAGCATGCAGTCGAAGTTTGCTCACATGTTGTTGTCGAAGTGTTATAAGCTGTAGTCGAAGTGTGTTCTAGCTTGTAGTGTCGAAGGATGCTAGGATTGTTAGCGTCGAATTGGGCCTGTTTGTTATGTCCAATTGGTTAAGTTAGCTTGTACCCTAAGTTAGCTTGTAATGGATATTTGTGATAAAAGCCCATTAGTTTAGTATGTTAGTTTTATTATAAATAGCATACCAGCCTCTCATCATTGCATACTGCAAATCCTATTTTAGGGTGAGAGGGTTATTTGTTATTCTTGTATACTTGTAATCTTATTTCAAGAGTAAGGAAAGAATAACAGTTAATAACCAATCCTTGTGTTCATCGTGTTCTTCATTCATTTTTCCTACCCTAATTGTTTCTTGATCATTAAGCAACAAGTTTATATTTTGTTCCAAGGCATCCAATTCACAACAAATTGGTGCGGTGAGCGTGGATAAGATGCCTTCGACAAAGTATGAGATTGGAAAGTTTACCGAAGTGAACGATTTCGGTCTATGGCGCTTGAAGATGAAAGCCCTACTAGTTCAACAATGTTGTTTGGAAGCGTTGAAGGGAGAATCAGCCATGAACAAAGCGTTAACCGCAGATGAGAAGACGACAATGATAGAGAAGGCCCACAATGCAATTTTGTTGAGCCTTGGTGAGAAGGTTCTTCAATAGGTATCAAAGGAGACGACGACGACAGGGTTATGGGTGAAACTTGAAAGTTTGTACATGACCAAATCGTTGGTGAATTAACTCTACCTGAAGCAAGCTTTGTATTCATTCAAGATGATTGAAGATAAAGTGTTGGCTGAGCGGTTGGATATGTTCAACAAGCTGATTCTTGATCTTGAAAATATTGATGTGACGATCGATGATGAAGATTAAGTGTTGTTGTTGTTGTGCGCGTTGCCCATATCACATGCTCACTTCAAAGAAACTCTCTTGTATGGAAGAGAGTCCCTGACCTTTGAAGAAGTTCAATCAGCCTTAGCCTTGTATTCGAAGGACTTGAACGAACAAAAGGAGTATAAACCTTTGACGGTTGGGGAAGGTTTGGCTGTTAAAGGAAAATTCTTGCGAAAGGATAATAAGTTCGACAAGAAGAAAGGTAAAAGTCACCAGAAGTTTTACAGTGGTGAAACATCTGGTATTTGATGCTATCATTGTAAGAAGGATGGTCACACAAGAAAAGTGTGCCCAGAACAGAACGCCTGAAAGATCATGGAGGAAAGGATAATGGCAATGCAGCTATTGTTCAAGAAGATTTCGACTCATCTGATGTTCTTGTGGTTTCGAGCAGCAACTCGTCGAAGAAGTGGATTATGGATTATGGGTGCACTTGGCACATGACTCCAAACAAGACTTGTTCGAGGAATTATGTGATCAAGATGGTGGATCTGTATTGCTGGGAGACAACAAAGATTGCAAGATTGCAGGTGTTGGATCTATGAGATTCAAACTCCATGATGAGTCAATAAGGTTGTTGACTGAAGTTAGGTATGTACCTGATTTGAAGAGAAATTTGATTTCTCTTGGTGAATTCGACAAGAAAGGATATGTTTTTCAAGGAGAGAAAAGTATCCTAAGAGTCGTGAAGGGGTTGAAGGAAGTCTTAAGAGGTGTGAAGAAACAAGGCTTGTATACCCTTGAGGCTGAGGTTGTAAGTAGTTCGACAAATGTTGCGTCCACAAAACCTTTGTCGAAGACAAAAATTTGGCACATGAGATTGGGCGATGTCAGTGAAAGGGGTCTGGTCGAATTGGGGAAACAAAATTTTCTTGGTGGAGACAAAGTCGAAAAGCTGAAGTTTAGTGAACCCTGTGTACTTGGAAAATCTTGCAGAGTGAAGTTCAACAAAGGCAAACAAACAACACATGGATCCTGTGATTACATCCATGTTGATCTTTGAGGGATGCAAGATGTCCATCATATTCAGGAGCAAGGTATTTTCTATCCATAGTAGATGACTATTCCAGAAAGTTATGGGTATTCATTCAGAAGACTAAGGATGAAACTTTTGAAAATTTCAAAGGTTGGAAGACTCTGGTTAAAAATCAAACTGGCAGAAAGGTCAAGAGGTTGAGAACAGACAATGGTCTTAAATTTTGCAATGAGGCATTCGATAGGTTTTGTGCTGCCTCTGATATTACAAGGCACAGAACAACTGCGGGCACTCCAGAACAAAATGGCTTGGCTGAAAGGTTTAATCGAACCATCTTGGAGAGGGTTAGATGCATGTTGACTAGTGTTGGGTTAAAGAAGGTGTTTTGGGCTGAGGCTGTTTCGATAACAACATATCTGATAAACAAATGTCCTTCGACTATGTTAGATATGAAGACACTTGAAGAAATTTGGTCAGGACATCCACCAAATATCGACAAACTGAGAGTATTTGGCTGCGTAGCCTATGCTCACATTAGGCAAGACAAGGTCGAACCTAGAGCTCTTAAATGCATGTTCATGGGATACTCTAAAGGAGTCAAAGCTTATAGGTTATGGTGCCTAGAGTCAGGTCACAGAAGGATTATCACCAGTCGAGGTGTTGTTTTCAATGAAGATGGAATGGCTTTCAAGAAAACGGATGATCTTGGTCGAAGTGCAGAAGTATCTGACGAAGAGCTGGAACAGGTTGAGATTCTTGTTGAGGTGGAGCATGTTGATGATGAATTGCATATCCCAGATAAAGTCGAAGAAACAGAGGATGCTGATGAAGTTGAGGAAACTGCCAATGACTATCTATTGGTAAAAGATAAGAAACTAAGAGTCATCAAGCCACCTCAAAGATTTGGGTATGCAGATCTTATAGCTTATGCCTTAATCTCTGCAAGTGAGGTTCTAAGCGAAGAACCAATAGACCATAAGGAAGTTATGAGGAGTCGAAATAAGACTGAATGGCTAAAGGCCATGGATGATGAGATGAAGTCTCTTCATGATAACAACACTTGGGAATTGATCAAGAAACCTGCTGGAGCCAGGTTAGTCAGCTGTAAATGGATTTTCAAAGTTAAGGAAGGAATCGAAGGAGTGGCATCGAAAAGATACAAGGCAAGGTTAGTTGGAAGGGGTTTCACTCAGAAAGAAGGTGTAGACTTCAATAATGTGTTTCCTCCTATTGTGAAGCATAGGTCCATTCGAATGTTTCTTGCCATGGTGGCACAATTCGATCTTGAACTGGAACAAATGGATGTAAAAACTGCGTTCTTGTATGGTGATCTAGATGAAACAATCCTGATGAGGCAACCTGAAGAGTATGTCGAAAAGGGAAAGGAAGATTATGTGTGCAAGTTGAATAGATCTTTATATGGGCTGAAACAATCTCCTTGACAGTGGAATATGATATTCTACAAATTCATGGCACACATAAGTTTCGTTAGAAGTTAGTTCGACCACTGTGTTTACTTCAGATTTCGTCTTGGTAATTCATTTGTTATTTTGTTGCTTTATGTTGATGATATTCTCATAGCAAGTAACAATGTCGAAGAGGTAATGAGAGTGAAGGTTGAACTCAATAAGGAGTTTGAAATGAAGGATCTACGATCAGCTTCTAGGATTCTTGGGATTGACATTCGAAGAGATAGAAAGTAGTCAAAATTATGTTTATCTCAAGAGGCGTATCTGCAGAAGATTCTCGAAAAATTTGGTATGTCGAATTCGAAGCCTGTTGTGACTCCAACAAACCCTCAATTAAAGTTGAGTATTGATCAGTGCCCCAGTACCAAGGTCGAAAGAGCTTATATGAATAGCATCCCAAGTTTATATTTTGTTCCAAGCCATTCGATTCACAACACTCTCAAACTCCATTGTTACAAAATCAAACCATTCACACAAAAAATCGTCAAGAATCATAAAGCATCAATTAACTTAATTAATCAACCACATTCAATCAAGAGACATCATCAATTGTAAGTTGTGTTTATATAATTTCTACTCAAACTTGTGATCTAGGTTAAAAATTGTGAGTATTTTGTGTGTTTTCAATATTAAGAGTCATTAAAAAAGTGTTGGAAGTCTCGTTTTTATGATCAATGACCATTTTTTAGAGGTGATTTATGGCTCTGCTTTGCCATTGACAGAGCTCTGAAATTGCAGGTATACCATAAATGTATTTTCGGTTTCATTTTAACGTTGAAGGAAATCAGAAATGTATTTCCAGATTTCATTTTAACGTTGAAGAAGACCGGGAATGCATTTCCGATTTTAATCTGTTTCTATTTTCCCCTTCATTTTGAACATTAGTCCTTACGTTAACGTTTGTTTTGTACTTCTACAAGAGTAATGATTGAGAGACCATCTAGCTTGAGGCACGAAAGACCTGCACATTATGCTTCTATGTAGAGGGAAAGGAGTCAGGCATCCCAGATTCCTTCTGCCTCTGCACATGTTGTGCCGAATGTGTAACACCCTTTCAAATCCACATATATTTCACATTTATTTTTACGAAAATAGAATCAAATAGAGACCACAGAAGGGCATGACATCTTCGTAAAACATCAAATACCAATTAATCCTGCTCTATAACACGGGTTGCAAAAAAAATTCAATTATATAATACTTTGTCTCATCATATAATCACTTCAAATATCGCAACGAGTTCATAGTCTCAAAACAATCATTATTATTAAGGTACTTCACAAAAATCCTCATCATAACCTCAAAATAAACTAAAGACATAAAGTTCGCAATTAAACGATCTCAACCCGGCTGTTACATATTAGAGCAAAACTCCCTTTATTCTATAGAAAATGAATAAACACACTTTGAAGCTATCCTCTAAGCTTCCTGCCCTAATCTTGATCACCTGCAAGTTACCCACGTTTCGAGGCAATATTTCCAAGCAAAAAGGGTGAGTAAATCATAATAATTATAAAAGACATAAGGAATAAACATAGTAGATATGCACATAGGCAAGGCATCATACATCATCAAAACCTCATGTTATACTTACACCTTCATCAATACACAACAGTATATCATTACACGTCATTTATCATCAAGTATCATCAAATCATTATGCAATGTCACATAGAATGTAATGGAACGTCATATACCCATGCATGTAGTATCAAAACTTCACTGATGACTCAATCATCGTTATCTCCAAAGATCCACACCAATTGGATTAGTTCCCAGTTGGAACTAGAGCCCTTCACAATGTTGCACTCAATCCACATTATGGGATCGATGCCTTCACTGAACTATATCGTTCTATACACATCACTAGATTCAATATCCTGCAAAACGTCACTGGACCAATGTCTTATCATATGGCATGAATGCATGATGCGAAACACCTCAATAACAACATGACCACCGCTACTCAAAACACATAATCATTCATTGAATGTATCACAACATCAACTTATCATCATAATAAACAAAGCAGCATCATATAAACAAACTATCATCATAACATCATCATATAAATAAAGCATCATCGCGATCCAACACGAGGAAACCTAACTTTATCCTAACTCACGTATTGTGAGTATTCTCCTTATTTCTCGTTTTATTACATCTAACTAAAGTTCATGGCGTTATCTATCCAACGCTTCGAACGACACCTCAATTTGAGTTCTAAAACTTAAGTTATGGAACTTTTAAGAAAATCCAACACAACAATTCAATTCTGGACACCTTCGCCCGTCGACACCAATCCATCGCCTGACAACACATCATTGGCGCCTTGCATCGTTCAGCGACACACTCTAGTAGCTTCCAACTTTCCACCCTCGCTCGACGACGATACTCCCTCACCTAGAGATCCTGCATGATGTCATCATCTCCAGACGACACATCCTCATCGTTTGGCGATGCTACGCATACATGATTTTCCTATTGCAATTTCCTGCACAAACCAACCCCAAATTGTTGCAATTTCACCATATTACAGGTCTCCAAACATCAGTATTTCACATAATTTCATCGTATGACAACATTCCAAAATACCATACTTCAAATGCATCAATTCTTTGCAATTAAACATCACTATTTCATCAATTCATCATCAAACACCACATAATCATCATCAACCAAAACCTAACATAATTCTACAATTATCTAAACCGTAGATCAATTCTAATAACAATGATAAACACTCCTTATTTTAGATTATAGCAGCAAATCTATTCCTCTCGGTGTTTTATCACAAATCCTCTTGCTCTAGCTCTCACTCTTCTTTTCACCACTTCCTCCAAATCTTACAATTACACAGAATGATCGTTCAAAACATTCAAACCTTCCTTATACCAAACTTACCACTTAGAACCTTAATATGGTCTTCTACTATTGTCCTCACTTATTCTTCCAAATGACTACTTTGTCATTATCATATCTTTATACTAATATTACTCCATTTTACTAATTAAAATAGTCCCAATTTATTATTCTAACTATTCTAAATTATCAAAAATCCTCTTAATTCCCAATAATCTTCATGACACGCTTGAACATCACATAACCATCATAATCATCAAAACATCAAAGATCATCACAATGACTCACATAAAAACACAAAAACATCACATATATTAAATACTTCACAATGACTCATATGTTCACGCTAAATTAATTAAATAAATAATTAATCTAGAATTTGAGGCGTTACAGGATGCGCCTACTACAACCTCAACCTCCCGTGTCCCTGTTTCTACTCTGACTTCATCGTCCTCCCACAGAAGGCGGGATTCTCCAATTCATCCCTCCCTGCCTCCGTCCTCACGTAGACACACTTTCTCACCGATGATATTTGAGGCGGGAGAGACATTTGGTTCCCAGCCGACACCTGAGATCCAGCCACATCCTGCATCCCAGCCTCAGTCACAGACAACACCTGAGGCGGCACATTTGTGGCATTTTTTCACGTGTTTTTTTTGTGTCGTGCTGCATGGTAGGCCAGTAATATCCTGTTCGCAAAGCTTTTCTAGTGAGGGATCTTTTCCCGAGGTGTTGGGCATTGATTCCTTCGTGGACTTCGAGTAGGATGTGAGAAACTTTGGACACTTCAGTATATTTGAGGAGGGGAATAGAGAATCTCCGTCTGTACAATTTATTTTCGACTAAAACATAAGGGTGGGCTCTGAGCCTGACTATAGTCGGATGGCAGCTCCCCTTTTGTGAGATAATTGTATACCGAAGTCATCTAACAGTTGTTTTCAATGTTTGGTCGAAGAAGTATCTCTTGGATCACAGACTTATTTCCCCTATTCCTTTTTATGCTTGTCAGTTTGACATACTTATTTCCCCTTTTCCTTTTTATGCTCGTCAGTTTTGACAGAATATCTGCTTGTATGTTATGTTTGCGGGGAACATGTTTTATTTTAGGGTTAAATACACTTTACCCCCTGTAATGTTAGCGAATTCCTCTTTAAGTCCCTGTAAAAGATTTTTTTTTAAAAACCCCCTTGAAATTCTTAGATTCCCTCAAATACCCCCCATATGCAGAAAGATTCCAATTTTTGGTGACTGGACTGTCCAATTGGATTTTTATTTTATTTTTTATTTAATTTTTAAAATGACGTGGAATTTATTTATTTTTAATTAGTTTTTTATTTTTTTTTTACTTTTTTTTTTTACTTTTTTTTTTTTATTTTTTTTTTTTATTTTTATTTATTTTGTACTTTTTACTTATTTTTTTTATTTTTTTTTTTTTTACTTTTTACTTTTTTAATTATTCTTAAATTGATATTGGTAAAAATAAATGAGTAAAAAAAATATTAGTAAAAAAAGTTAATAAAAAATAAAATAAATTAATATAAAAAATAAATTAATATTAGTAAAAAAATATTAGTAAAAAATAAATTAATAAAAAATAATAAATTAAATAAAAATTAAATAAAATTAAATAAAAATTAAAATAAAATAAAATAAAAATAAAATAAAAAATAAATAAATAAAAAAGAATAAATAAAATAAAATAAAAATAAAATAAAAATAAAATAAAATAAAAATAAAATAAAAATAAAATAAAAATAAAATAAAAATTCAATAAAAATTAAAATAAAATAAAATAAAAATAAAATAAAAATAAAATAAAAATTAAATAAAAATTAAATAAAAGTTACTTTATTACCCTTAAAGAATAGACCAAATAGGATTTTTTCAGTTCGGGTTTTATGATAAAATCCAGGTACTTTCATTTTTATAGATTTATAATAGATAGATTGAAAATAATATGAAAATTAAAATAATAAAACTCTCGGTATCAAGAGATTAGAGTTCGCAAGTTATATTAGAAATCTAAATAGTTATAAAAAAATAAAATAAAATGTTGTATTGAAAAAATAATAAATATAAATTTAATATTACTTTTAATCTCATATGTTAACTTCAATTTTTTTATACTTTAACTTAAAAATGATTCATAATAATCATTTATCTCTTTAAATATATTATAATCACCTTTTAGCAAGGAATTTAACGATTGTTTTTTTTTTAAATTTTCATTATTAATTAAACGGAAAAAAAACAAACAAATGCATTTTAAAAAATTAAGAATTTTTTTTAAATTAAAGAAGAAATGAACCTCAAAATCATTTTACATAATCAAAAAGAATATTAAGATAAAAATAATTATTATATATAAATATATTATATTATATTACACATACATAAACCTACCTAATAAATGTGTTTCTATAAATATTAATCCAAACTATTTAATTAGAAGACTTTTAAGACAATTAAATTAAACTTATATTGAAAATAGTTTTAATTATGTCGCAAGTGTTGAAAATCCACATAAATCCACATTAAGAATTAGTAAAAAAATATTAGTAAAAAAAAAATTAATAAAAATTAATAAATTAAATAAAATTAAATAAAAATAAAATAAAAATAAAATAAAAATTAAAATAAAATAAAATAAAAATAAAATAAAAATTAAATAAATAAAAAAGAATAAATAAAATAAAATAAAAATAAAATAAAAATTCAATAAAAATTAAAATAAAATAAAATAAAAATTAAATAAAAATAAAATAAAAATTAAATAAAAATTAAATAAAAATTAAATAAAAATTAAATGAAAATTAAATAAAAATAAATAAAATTAAATAAAATCCACGTGGATTATAAAATTAAATAAAATTAAAAGAAAAATCCAATTGGACAGTCAATCCAAAAATTGGAATCTTTCTACATGGGGTATTTGATGTAATCTGAAATTGCAAGGGGGGTTTTACAAAAATAACTTTACCAGGGGCTTAAATGAGAACTCGCTAACATTACAGGGGGTAAAGTGTATTTAACCCTTTATTTTAATAGGTAGGCCAGTTTCCCTGTTCCACCGTGATTTAATTGGTAGTCTTAGTCCTAGAGTGATGGATTTACCTCAAAGTCCATATTTTCTTTTCAAATACTTAATTGAAGAAAGTGTTAGTTTTGTGTATCCAAACTAATTCTAGTTTTGTAAGCATGTGTTTCTGAAATTCAACTAGAATCTTAAGGATGCTTGAGAGCTAATGTTGAAATGCTGAAATCAGCGAGTGCACCAGAAGTTATTTTCTCTGAATGAAGGTTACGTATGATTTGTAACCTAAATCGGGGAACATGGTTCTAAGGCGAGTTTGCTAGAGCCTTTTCATGGTACATCCTTATTCAACCAAGATTTGTTGTGGCTTGAAGAATTATAAATGACTTGCAACGAAAATAGAACAAGATTTGTTGTGCCTTGAAGAATTATAAATGACTTGCAACGAAAATAGATTACAGATTTCATGCACAATAGCAATTTGTCAACAAATTGATAATTGAACATCAGAGGCCAAAAAGTATATCTCCATTATGAAAAATGTCAGGGTAAAGTTGAGGAAGAATAAGGGGCTTATTCTACACTCATGCAGGTCGTTAGTTTACTTAACTACTCTTTAGTGAAAGGACTGAATCGACAACTTGCTATCGCAAACCATTTACATCTCAACAGGATGGACAGTAGAAACGTAAACAAAACGAAAATCAAGTGCATTCTATGATTTTTCAGCTGAGTTCCCAGTGTGTCTAAAGCATAATAAAATGATTATCATCTGGAAACATTTGAGACAAACACAATGAAAAACAAATAATAACTTTATAATAAAAAACAATCTATTGCAAACAGGTCAAAGAGTGTAAATGAAATATTACTGGACATCATGAAAAAGAAGAAGAATATAGTGGACGGACGATCCTAACTCTAGAACACAACTGTGTCGAGCATCATTCCCAAAGTCTGAACAATGTTTGACGACATTAAATTAGAAACATGCTCTTCAAGATGCTTCTTAGCATCCTGCCTCCCCACATTGGCAATTGCAAGCTTTTCTGGGGGCAGCTCATCTTCCTCCTGCACTGCCTTGTTGTACTTGGTTGCTAAACTAAGCATCTCCTGAATTACCAAAAAATAAATAAATAAATAAATAAATAAATAAAGATTTTTATCTCAAGTACAGAGTATATTATATGTGATAAATTGAGAACAAGACAAATTCAACAAAAGAAAAATGTTGAATTATTATGAAATTTACGTCCAAGAATCTCAACTTACCTGAACAGTCTGTTCATTAGTTTTAGAATGTGAATCGAATCGTCTAAGTGTCAAACCATCGGTCCATTTCTTCTTATGAAGGTTAAGCAACATCTTCTCTTCAAGCTCGTTCTTCCTGTAATTGATTGCTATTGAGTAATAATGTCGGTTCAAGCCATGGATCAGAGCCTAAAAAGGAGAATATGAAGTCAAATTTGGTACACGGATAAATAAAACAATGTATAACTTTGAATAGAATTTCAAGACACTCACTTGGATAGATGGCTTGTTCAGATGGCCAAGGTTAGAGGTTGTCTGTCGTGGTTCTTGACCCAGCATCATAGTTTGTGGATTAATCAGCCGGAAAGCATCAATCACCACCTTGCCTTTAACACTCTGAATAGGATCCACCACAACTGCCACTGCCCGTTGATTTAAAGCCTCAAAACTCTGTAACAGATAAAAGTAGCATACATATCATGTGCAACATTTTAAAAATAAACAAGGTACCACAATTAACTGAAGATTGAAGAAAAGTTGAAAACCTGTTGTGTATTAATGTCCACTCCAGAAAGCCAGCAGCCAAACCCAGGATGTGAATGATACCAACCTACAACCATCTCTGGTCTGAAACAGAATGTATTAAGTAACTGATGTAAAGAGATCCAGTCTTTACATAAGAGAATCTTTCACATAAAATACCTTCCAGTTTGTTTCAACATATCAAGCATATTAGTTTGAAAAACATGATCAACAGCTTCAACACTAACACCAGTCCCACTCTGCGGCATAGCAAACACATCAACAACGCGAACAGTATACTCATCAACAAACTCCCCCAACATCAAACCCATAACTTCCATCGGAACACCAGCTCTTCCTAAATTCAACCAAAAAATTAGGGTTTCCAAAATTAGGGCTATACGAAATTGAATGAACGAATCGAAGCTATAAGAGAAGAATTGAAGAATTGAAGAATTGAAGAAGAAATCGTTACCGTGTTTGAGCATTTTGAGAAGAGCGAGAGAGGAGATGTAAACTTGCTCCGATGAATCTAGGGTGGGGGAATCCGGTGGTGGATGGCCGCCGAGTGCTCCACCTGCACCCGCGAACATTCTTTGGAGTCTCTCCATGCCTGACATGATTGTTCAAGATTTGGACTGATGAATGAATGAAGTAAAATAGAATCTTTTTAGTTTGTTTTCTTTTATAACAAGTTAAGAATGGTTTTTTTTTTCCACTGTTTTTTTTGTTCTGTTGATCAACACTCAAAGAAAGAAGAAAAGAAGAGAACTAGAGTGAAGGTTAAATATGACATTTCACGAGTTAACGTTTTGATCAAGAAATTGAGGATTTTTCTTGCCAACCCCATGTTTAATATGGCACCTCCAATGCTATGAAAAAGACAATTATGTCCCACTAATTTTCATTGTCACAAATTTTAGAATTTTCGATACGTTAGATTTTTCAAATTTCAAGTGATTCCGGACATTTTGAAGTGATACAGAATATTTCGCGAAATCAAATAAGATTTACAGTACATTTGAAGAAATTTTCGATATTTTGTACTAGATATTTCATAATTTCCGGTATCGCATGCTGAAAATTATGAAATATCTGGTATTTTCGTACTGGGAATTTCAAAATTTTCCGATATTATCATTTGATAATGATACCGGAAATTTTGAAATTTTCGTTACAGTATCCATACCGGAAATTTCAAAATTTCTTGTATTTTCTATGTTTTTTAAAAACGGGTAAATAAGTTTTTGGTCCCTCTAAAATTTTCAAATTTCGGTTTTAGTCTCTCAAATATTTTCCTTCAAGTTTTGGTCCCTGCAATATTTTTCGTCTGAGGAATTGGTCCCCCATGTTAAAAATCATTAACGGCTGCTAAGCTGGCATGACAGGTGGGTAAATTTTATTGTGTCATTTTAAATGAGATGATATTAGGTAGCATAAACCCAATTGTTTCAGCTAGTACCACATGAAAACAAAGTAAACCTAAATTAAAGTTTCAATTTCTCGTGAACCCTAATTCCATCTCCTTTCTCTTCACATCAAACCCATTGGTAGCAGATGGATTTTCAAAATCAAGCACAAAGTTGATGGGTCCATTGAACGATACAAAGCAAGACTTGTATCCAAAGGTTACAACCAAATAGAAGGCTTGGACTATTTTGATACTTTCTCTCCTGTAGCCAAATTAACTATAGTGAGGTTGTTAATTTCCCTTGCTTCCATGAAAAATTGGCATGCCCACCAGATGGATGTAAACAATGCCTTCTTGCATGGTGATTTGCAAGAAGAAGTGTACATGTCTATCCCTGATGGTGTTGAAGCTGCTCCTGACCAAGTCTGCAAACTCCAAAAGAGCTTATACGGGTTAAAGCAAGCTAGCAGGAAATGGTACGAAAAACTGACACATCTTCTTCTACAGCAAGGGTACTCTCAATCCACATCAGATTACTCTATTTTCACTCTAAAAAAGGAAGGTAATTTTACAGCTCTCCTTGTTTATGTAGACGATATCATCATAGATGGAAATTCCCTTAATGAATTCCCTCGAATCAAATCTTTTTTAGACCATAATTTTATGATTAAGGACCTTGGCTTGCTAAAATACTTCCTTGGATTAGAAGTAGCTCATTCCAAACATGGCATTTGTGTATCACAAAGGAAGTACTGCCTGGATCTTCTTGAATCACCGGGGCTGCTTGGATCTAAGCCTGCCAGCACTTCTCTCGATCCATCCACAAAAATATACCAAGATGATAGTCATCCCTTTGAATATGTGTCCATGTACAGATGAATCATTGGGAAACTGTTGTATCTAAACACAACCAGACCTGATATTTCTTTGGCAACTCAAAAACTCAGCTAATTTTTGAATTCACCAACAATCACCCACTTCAAAGCAGCTTGTAGGGTGATAAGATACTTAAAACAAATCTTGTAAAAGGTATCTTGTTCCCAAGAAACTCTAACATTCAAATTCAAGGTTATGTAGATGCTGACTGGGCAGGTTTTCATGATTCTCGAAGATCCACCACATGATTCATATTTTTCCTAGGAGATTCTCTTGTATCTTGGCACGCAAAGAAGCAACCAACCATCTCCAGATCCTCATCATAAATGGAATATCGAGCATTGTCTACAGCTGCTTATGAATTACAATGGCTTCTTTATCTTCTAAATGACTTGGACATTGTCTATGATAAGCAGCTAGCTTTATATTGTGACTCACAGAGAGCCATACACATAGCTTCTAATACCGTTTTCATGAAAGAACAAAACATCTAGAAATAAATTGTCATTTTGTTCGAGAGAAGGTTCAAAAGAATGTCTTTAAGCTTCTATAGATTTCTACTCAGAAGCAACTGGCTGACTTCTTAACAAAGGCGCTGGCTCCACCAAAGTTCATAGAATTCATATATCATAGTCAAGTTTGTGGGAGGGTGTTAAATAACGATATATCAGAGAATAGAGACATATAAAGCCTGTAACACCCCCTTCTATTTACCCGCGTTTTATAGAATTAATATCAGAGTTTCAATCACAATTAAGAGGCGTCACAATTTAAATCATAAAAATTTTCCAAACATTTGTCATGCCTTCACTGAGGAATAAATCATTAATAAATCATACTCAACGTCATGTTTATCAGCGGAAATGAAAACATAACCAAAATCCTGAATACATCACTCAACAATTATTCCAGGATAATAAGTCAACATAATTCAAAGTTATTCAAAATATCCATTAAAGGATTCAAGCAACCGTTTCCCCAGTGTTACATCTACCAGAGCACGACACTGACACGCGGACTAGATTAACTAAACTCGACTCTAGAGCTATCCTTACCAACTCCAAGCAGCTAATCACTTCAGATCTGAAATTGTTAAAGTAAGGGTGAGATCTCAATTCAATATAACATGCATTATACGTTTTTAGAATACAATGAATAAAGATACATTAATCCATTAACCAAGCACAAATCATAATCAATTCAAGGCGGTTCACACAATGAACATGTATATAACAAACAATGGAAATTGCAACACTGGAAACCATCCTAGCATGTTACAATCCCATATGCAATGCGGACTCTATGCATGTGGTACCAAAACGTGAACCAAGTCACACACACCGCTCCGTTTACATGTGGAAAGACAGTGTAAATCCATGATTCGCCCAGAACACTAAGTCAAGAATCCAATCCATGATTCGCCCATAACCACCGGGTCAAGAATCTAGCCTCACTACCTCGAACTGTAAATCTATTGGCTCGCCATTCACTTCCGCACAATGGGAATGAACCAATTTAACAAATGCTTATGCATGCATCATAAAAGCATGCAACATCAATTCAACTGAATATGATAACAACATAATTCCACATAAATGCCAATACCAATCTATCACATGATAACAACATAATCATGAATTAAATTATCACAAAGCATAAACATGCCAAACGCTTACTCTTCAATCAGTAAGACTATCACCAGTATATAATAACAATAACACATGATACCAATCCAATCATGAATAAACCACAAGGAAAAGAAATCATCACATGAACGTCAATCTCCATTCAACTTGTCAAACAATCTAAACCAAATTCACAGATCATGATATCAATATAAATCACATCATGTCAATTCACCAATGCATCTCATTTAATCAAAATGAATATCAAAATACAGCATTGTAATCATTAGTATCTCATCCGGTGACTCAGACCATTCGTAATAGTTCCCCGTTATCCTTAACTACTCACTCTTTTCAAAAATCGGGAGCTCAACCATTTTTAAAATAATTTTAGCAAAATAATATTTTTCTCTTTTCAAAAGGTAGTATTTGAAATTTAAGAAATAATGCCGAAAACAGCACTCGAATCGGAGTTACGGTTTAGAAAATATGAATTTTTGAAGTTTTAGAAAATTTGGAAAAATACACATGGAACCCGGTTCCTACCTATACAGGAACCGGTTCCTGAAAGTTAAAAATCCTCGCTCCCTGGTTTTTGTATGGGAACCCGGTTCCTACCCATACAGGAACCAGTTCCTGAGTGTAAAAATCCCAGTTTTGCCAATTTTAACACTGGGAACTCGGTTCCTTCCCACAGGGAACCGGTTCCCACGTCCTGTATCAGTATTTTCTGCAACTTTTGACAGCATTTTGTATTCTTTATCATTTCCAAACTTACTAATACGAATTGGGACATTAGGAACACCATTTCATAATCATTTCACACCATTATAACATCACACAACATGGTTTATTCATCCCTATCAATTATTTGACATACTAATGATCCTAATTCCAAACACCGACACAAAATAGGGTTTATTCCTATAACTTATAATCATCAAAATTCAAACTTCCTAACATACCCAATTATCCCTATGATTCCCAAAACCCATAAAACATATTAACCGAACGAAATCACCCCTTACCTCGCGATGATTCTTGATTTCCTCGCCGACTTTTCCCTGCCTTCTTTCTCCAATTCTACGAAATGACTTTTCTCCCAAAAAAACTATTTTTCCTTTCCTTTCCTTTTTATATTCCTTCTAATGTTCCTTTATTTATTCCAATAAAATAAAATAATAATAATTAGTAAAGTAGAGTAATTTACTCCTCATACTCACTAGTTACTCTGCACACCTCCAATCCTTCTTTATTAAATGATCCAATTAATCCAAATAAAATTAATACTTAAGACTTTAATTAATTAAATAATTAAATTCTCACTTATTTAATATTTGAATTAAATCGGGGTGTCACAACTCTCCCCCACTAAAAGAGTTTTCGTCCTCGAAAACATACCTTAGACGAAAAGTTCGGGATACGAGTCCTTCATCTGACTCTCCAGTTCCCAAGTGACATTCCTTCAGCTGGTCCTCCCCAAGCTACTCGTACCAGTGCTATCTCTTTACCTCGCAGTTGCTTCACTTTCCGATCCTCAATTCGCGCAGGCACTACTTCAACAGTCAAATTATCTCGTACTTGTACATCATCAACTTGAATCTCATGAGACGGATCCACAATGTACCTCCTCAACTGAGATACATGGAAAACATCACGCAAATTCGCAAGTGACGGCGGTAAAGCAATCTGATAAGCAACTTTCCCAATTCTCTTGGTAATCTGAAATGGACCAATAAAGCGCGGAGTCAACTTCTTTGACTTCAAAGCTCGCCCAATACCAGTCATTGGAGTAACTCGCATGAATACATGATCTCCTTCACTAAACTCAAGATCTTTCCTCCTCCTATCATGATAACTTTTCTGACGACCCTGAGAAGCCTTTATCTTCTCCTGAATCATCTTGATCTTTTCTGAAGTTTGTTGAACAATCTCTGGTCTAATCACAATATTTTTCCAGATTCGTACCATAACAGCGGCGTACGACACCTCCTACCATACAATGCCTCAAACGGAGCCATACCAATACTCGAATGGAGACTATTATTGTAGGTAAACTCTATCAACGGTAGGTAGCTATCCCAAGCTCCACCCTTCTCTAACACACAAGCTCTTAACAAATCTTCCAACGACTGAATCGTCCTCTCCGTCTGACCATCTGTCTGTGGATGATATGCGGAACTCAATCGTAACTTAGTACCCAGAGCTTCCTGCAATCCTGTCCAGAACTTAGAAGTAAACCTCGGATCTCTACCCGACACAATGCTAGACGGAATACCATGCAAACTTACAATCCTCTCAACATACAATTCTGCCAACCTCTCCATCGGATAATCCATTCTTATCGGAATAAAGTGAGCAGACTTTGTCAATCGATTGACAATAACCCAAATAGAATCACAGTTCTTCGTTGTCCTCGGCAAACCAGACACGAAATCCATAGAAATGCCATCCCATTTCCATTCCGGAACGAACAACGGTTCCATCAATCCCGACGGTTTCTGATGTTCAATCTTTGATTTCTGACAAACCAAACACGCATACACAACTCGACAAATTTCCTTTTTCATTCCAGGCCACCAAAATAATTTCTTTAAATCATGATACATCTTAGTAGACAGCTGCCAACTCTAAATCATGAGTCGGACAATTCCCTTCATGAATCTTCAACTGTCTTGGAGCATAAGTCACAACCTGCCTATCTTGCATCAGAACACCACCTAAGTCCATCAGTGACGCTTCACAATACACCACGAAAGATTCTGCCGGATTCGGCAAAATTAGAATCGGAGCACTAGTCAACCTCCTCTTCAACTCTTGGAATCCTTTCTCACAATCAGAATCCCCAAAACAATACACTTGGTTTTACAAATCTATTTCTCTGAGCACTTCCAATAGCTTCTTCAATTTCCTATCTCTAAGGTTGACGTCTTGATCGGTGTCATAGAAATAAGTTTTGTACCCAGAACGACATTAACAACAACTCCGACTCTCCTCAAACATCACTACCCGATAAATAAATTACTTACAGGTGCTGGAACCATTTTTAAAACAAAGTTCATCACATTATCTTTCCAACACTTCAAACGAAACTCAAATCAGACATCCAAAACTCAAATTATGGATTTTACAAGTTTTCGAAAAATGTTGTCGGCTTCAGGAAATCAATTCCCTGTGATAGGTAATCGATTTTTCACCCTGTGAGAGTGAAAAATCCCAAAACATCATAGAATACAAAATTTGAGGTCCTAACTTCAACATACCGTAACACACATCATTCACCATGATTAATTGCGTCAAGTTACAATTCCAATAACCAATCCACATCATTGCATACTTTATATCACCCATTGACACTGACACAATTAATCTTTTCAAGAACACAAAGAGGTAACTCACACTGACAACTTCACGATCAACCGGAAGTGTTGCAACATTCCAACCACACCAGCTTCATCTTCTAAGAGTCATCCTTCTTAATTACCAAATATCTTCTAGGCCAAGAATATGCATCGACTCATCAAAACGATTCATAATCACTTGGTTTAACTTCAAACATTCAACCCAAGAATAGCCTCAAGCTAATCCAACATCTTGCTCAAACGATGAGTCGATATTATTCCCAGGGGACATTAGAACTCACACCTAACTGGGACACCATTATCCATACCCCCGTCCTAAATGCAGTCTTCTGAATATCCTCCGCCTTAACACGAATCTGATGATATCCAGACCTCAGATCAATTTTACTAAATACACAAGCTCCAACTAACTTATCCATCAAATCATCAATCCTCGGCAATGGATACCGATTCTTGGTCGTCACTTTATTCAATTGCCTGTAGTCAACACACCTGGAAATTCATCCACCACTGGCAATCCGACTTACTCGGAACAATCTCAAAACAATTCTTCACTACCGATAATTCATCGCTCTTAGATTTTCCTTTCACTTCCGTCGAAGAATACGACATAAACACCACACCATCATTAACAACTACGTAACTCTGATCATCCATCTTAATTCATTATCCTTATTAGAGTCTTCGTCTACTCATATGGTTCACAAGCTTCTACCACACTTCATTCATATTCATCACTTTATGCCCCATTTAGATAGTAAGACAATTGTATACCATCCAATACGATTCCGTCTACTATCAACAAGAGATTAAGGGTGATCAAGTCCTCAATTTATCAATAGACATCCGATAATCATACTTGTTAGTGTTTTTAAGTTGGCATTATGTTTGGTAAAACTAGGCTTTAG
Source organism: Vicia sativa (assembly GCA_021764765.1). Classification (NCBI taxonomy): domain Eukaryota; kingdom Viridiplantae; phylum Streptophyta; class Magnoliopsida; order Fabales; family Fabaceae; genus Vicia; species Vicia sativa. Next base: position 205,718,701 of record CM038795.1, on the reverse strand, counting down.
CAATGTCATGATGGATGTCATGACATTCAGAGATTGAAGATAAATCCCACCGCTAAGGATGTTAAAAGACACAATGGAAGCTAAAGTCATCTGGAAATTTAGAAAAGAGTGATGTCATAATGGATGTTATGACATTCGTGACATTCTGCAGAACTGCTTGTTCTGAGATTTTCGGAAGTTTGTTGAAATGCTAAATATTGTTTTTGTTATTAGAAAGCATGCTCACGTGGCTGCTAGGTTAAACTTAATTAAACCTAAATTGGTTGTTGAAAAGACCCGGCTATCTTTATGGAAGCCCAAACCGAAGTTTCGGATCGCTTTATAAAAGGAAAAGAACCCTTACAACCGTGATGCGCCTTTGAATGTATTGAAGAGATAGCACTTGTGTGTGTGTCTTAGGATTTGTTGCTTGTAATTGTGTAATTTAGTTTCTCTTGTGAGCCAAGCAACTATCAATTGATAAGTGCATTGGACTAGGATTTGCTATAAGGGTAGTTTATCACCAAAGCTTTAAAGCACGAGTGTTTGTCTCTTGATTGAAGCTTTGAAGCAAGATCAAGATATTTTATTGAAGTGTGTCTTCACAATTCAATTAGTCAATAGGTTGATATCACCGTGATTGAGGGGAGTGAGTAGGAACTCATATCTAAGTAGGACTTAGGTAAAGGGTCATTGGGTAGTGATTAAGTGAGAAAATGTCAACCGTGTGTTGGTGTAGGTCTTCAAATTGATATCGCTAATAGTGAACTTTCTCCGGCTTGGTAGCCCCGATGTAGGTTTGTTGAATCGGGTAAATAACTTATTGTGTTATTTACTTTTTGTATTTATGTGAATTGCTAACACATTTTTCGACACGTGTCATAACATTCTCTCAGGACATCAAGTATCTCGCTGCCAGAATTTCAATTGGCATCGAGGTGCACCCCGCTTGTTATTTCGGGTGAGATCTAGGGATAATAGTTTCCGCGAATGGATAAAGAAGGAGGATTTGGAGGAAGACCATCTATTCGGATGGGTCTAATTATGATTACGGAAGCCTCGTATGGTTGCCTTCTTAAGATCGTGGACATTAAAGCTTGAAGAGTCGATAAAGGATGGAAACATCCCACCAAGCTTGAGAAAGATGGCACTCACTGCCTTGAAACCCGAGGAGGAATGGAGCAAAGAGGAAGAAGAGCTAGCTCTTGGGAACTCTAAAGCATTGAATGCCTGCTCAATGGTATTGACAGAATATCTTCGTGACCGGTTCATCAATGTGAGCCGACCAAGGATGTTTGGGACACTCGTAACTAGTCATGAGGGAACATCCAAGGTGAAGATGTCAAGACTTCAGATGCTCACTACCAAATTTAAGAATTTGAAGATGAAGGAAGATGAGAATATTCATGAATTTCACATGAATATTTTGGAAATTGCCAATGCCTCAGAGCACTTGGTGAAAAGATGTCAAGAGAAGTCGGTGAGAAAGATTCTCGATCCTTGCCTAAGAGATTTGCAATGAAAGTCACCGCAATAAGAGGCTCAGACATCAAGACCTTGAAGGTTGAAGAACCGATAGGATCTCTTATGACTTTTGAGATGGGAATCGTGAATGTTGACAAGAAGAACAAGAGCATAGCACTTGTATCCAATTCAAGAGGGATGCAAGGAGGAAGATGAAGAGAAGATATCCAAGCTATAACCATGCTTGGAAGACAGCTCAACAAACCGATCAGAGAATTGATCCAAAGTCAAGGTCACATGTCAAGGACATTGCATCGACATCGCAGATCTTATGAATCCAGCAGAAGATCCAAGTCAGAAGAAAAAGGAAGTCAAGGCAGTAAAGTCCAATGTCATGAATGTGAAGGATTTGGACATGTTAGAGCTGAATGTCCTACCTTTCTTAAAAAACAAAAGAAAGGAATGAATGTTACTTGGTCTGATGGTGAATCAAGCAGTGATGCTGAAGAGGAATCAACCAAACTTGTCACTGCATCTTCTGAAAGGGGCAATCCTGATAATGACTCTAGTGATGAGGAAATGACTTTGAAGAACTTGTCGATACTTACAAGAAGTCGCATCAGTGGTGAAGTATGTCAAGAAATGAAAATGTAAAAAGTCGATTGAGAAGTTGGAGGTAGAAAATGTGAAGTCGGAAGTCGAGAAGAAGGAAAATACAGCCACTATAAGTCATCTCAACGGAGATTATAGTGTTGAATTCCAAGCTTGATCATATGACTAGGTCTCACAAGATGTTGACAATGGAACTGATAAGTCGGAAGAAATTCTTCACTTGGACGTCGGAAATAAGCATGGTCTAGGATATGTGGTTGAAAAGGAACCTGTTAGTGACAAGAAAAGAAGAGGCATGGGAAACCAAAGCCGAGCAGATGTCACAATGAAAAGAAGTGTTCCGGCTCAGGCATGTAGATGCAAAGAAATTTCCGACAACAGAAGAAGACCAGACCTAATAGGCCAATGTCAAAGCAGATGTCACAACATGGGGCCAACATCATGATCGAGAAACATGAAAAGAAGTTTCAAAGATGGAGATGTCACCATTGTGGAAGGTTTGGACACATAAACCCTTTTGCTATAGGTTACATGGGTACCCTAATCGACTCCTATGTTAAGCCTAAGAACATCAAAGTACCCTACACTCAAAGGAGGAAGAGGATCAAAGATTAATAGCACATACCTCTCTCGAGTGTCTCGCCAAGGAAGATTGGTACTTTGGTGTTCCAAGCATATGACCGTATAAAAACCTTCGAATAATGTCAAACCTCACTCTACCTTTTGTTACTTTTGGAGATGGAGCTAAAGGAGAAATCAAAGGTGTTGGAAACTTGACCGCTCGAGTTCCAAATCTAAATGGAGTGTTGTAAAAGGCTTGACGCTAACCTCATAAGCATAAGTCACTATGTGATATGGGATTTAAAGTCAACTTCACCAGTCCGAATGTCTTGTAATCAATGATAAACAAGAAGTGGTTATGAGAGGAGTCGATCAAAGGATAATCGCTACATGGGAATCGAGAACACCAACCTCTTATGTGTGCTCTATGACAAGGATGAAAAGGAGGTAAAACGATGGCATCAAAACTTGGACATCCGATCTCGAGGGATGAAAAGATCATCACTATGGAGGTCGCCGAGGATACCAAAACTCCATATTGATGAAGGAAGAGTCTGTGGTGAATGTCAAGTGGAAAGCAAACCGTAATGTCACACCTAATGTCTAGACATCGACCACTTCCAGTGCCGGAGCCGCTTCATATGGATTTGATGGGGCCTATGCAGGTTGAAAGCCTTGGTGGAAGAAGATATGCCTATGTTGTTGTGGATGACTTCTCCAGATTTACCTGGATAAACTTCATCAAGGAAAAATCTGATGTGTTTGATGTCTTTAAGGAGCTATGCAAAAGACTTCAAAGGGAGAAGGAAAACTGTATTGTCAGAATAAGAAGTGATCATGGAAAGGAGTTTGAGAACAACAAATTTGATGAATTCTGCTCCTCAGAGGGAATTAATCATGAGTTTTCTTCTCCTATAATACCTGAACAAAATGGGGTGGTGGAAAGAAAGAATATGACTATACAGGAATCTGCCAGAGCAATGATTCATGCTAAGAAACTTCCTATTCATTTTTGGACTGAAGCAAGCTCCTAGGGCCTGGTATGAAAGGCTAACCAAGTTCCTTACAGACAAAGGCTACAGAAAAGGAGGCTTGGATAAAACTCTCTTTGTTAAGAATGAAGGAGGAAAGATAATGGTTGCTCAAATTTATGTGGATGACATAGTATTTGGTGGAATGTCAGACTCAATGGTGAAACATTTTGCCAATCAAATGCAAGCTAAGTTTGAAATGAGTCTTATGGGAGAGTAGGCCTACTTTCTTGGTCTGCAAGTCACACAGATGGAAGACTCAACATTCCTCTCACAGAGAAAATATGCAAGGAATATTGTCAAAAAGTTTGGAATGGAGAATGCCAGCCATAAGAGGACTCCTGCTCTCACACATGTGAAGTTGTCCAAGGACATAAATGGTGAAAAGGTAGACCAAAGTCTGTATAGAAGTATGATAGGGAGCTTGTTGTATCTAATGTACCAACAGACGACATTGCATTTGCTGTTGGGGTCTGCAAGATACCAAGTGGACCTAAAGTGAGTCACATCAACCGTGAAAAGAATTCAAGTATGTGAATGGAACCGCAGCTATGGTATCCCTATTCCCATGGATGTGAACCCATTTTGTCCGGTTATCGTGATGTCGACTGGCCGGTAGTCTTGATGACGTAAAAGTACATCCGAGGATGTTTCTTCTTGGGAAACAATCTTGTTTCTTGGTTCAGAAGAAGCAAAACTGTGTCCTTGTCCATCCCAATACAGCCGGTAGCGCTTGTTCTCAAATGGTCCGGATGAAGCGTATGATGTCTCGAGTATAATCTCATGATGTCATGACATTGTACGTGACAATCTAAGTGCTATTAATATTTCAAAGAATCCTATACAACACAGTAGGACTAAGCACATTGACATAAGACATCACTTCATCAGAGACCTTGTGGAGGAGAAAGTGATTAAACTGGACCATGTAGTCACTGAACTTCAACTGGCTGACATATTTACTAAAGCTCTTGATGCTAGTCAATTTGAGAATTTAAGGAGCAAACTGGGCATTTGTCAATATGAGGAATTGTAGCAATTAAAATTGCTTACAAAGAGGAGAAGAAACCATGTATTTCAAATAAAGTTGAATGGGTCATCTCTTTATTTACTTCTTATTCTTAAAGGTTTCAAGAATATCAAGAGACTCCTCCATATAATAGCCTCTCTTATTGAAAGTATCATTTCCTCTCCACCCACAAGATACTTTCAAATTCTTTGTCAGTTCCTCAATATATCCCAGAGAAATATGTCGTCCTCATCCTCTTCTTCCCAAGACTCTGACTGTTCATCTCCCACCATGGCTGAGATTAGGGCATTCGCTGAAGCCATGAATGTTGAACCTGTGAAGGTCTCCCCTCAGCGTTCAATGGCAACTGACTCTCAGAATCAGCATGCACGGAATGATCAAGGTTCATCAAGCATCGGTAAGACTTCCTCATCCTCATCTGTCCCCGAGATAAGAAATAGGAAGGTACCAAGTATGTAGAAGAAGCCATTGCTAGGATAGTCACCGTAATCCTAGACGAACATCACTGCTCCTCGGAATTGCTCCTTAATCAAAGACCCGCTAGCCCTAGTTTAGTAGATGGTCCAGATGTCACAAAGAATGACATCTCGATGATCGCCCGTGCAACTCATGTGAACTCGTTCTTCGCCGATTTCGTCAAAGCAAAGGGTGGTATTTCGGTTCTCAAGATGAGCAATAACCGAATCGAACTTCTTCAAAGAAGTATCGAGCTAAATTTGCTGGCTGTTCAAAATGCAAAAGGACACCAATGGCCAAGAAAAGGAAAGCTCATGAACCTGCAAAGTCTGATCAAGCTTCTGATAAGGCTATTGATGCTGATGCTGCTGACAACGAAGATATCTCTTCGGCAGAGGAGAGCAACTAATTAAGTTGCTGTGTTGCTTCCATTTTGATTTGTCAATTTTCTGTCAATTGTTTTCTACTCTGTTTTATTTATTTTTTTTAGTTTCATTTTGGATGATTGTAAACATTGTACTGACAGATGTGTATCCCTGTATACCAATGCTGGTACTTAATTATTTGTTGGTATACTTGTTTTTGGTACTGTTTGATTAAAAGTTTGGGGAACTAGTATTGTTTCCTTTGGCCCTTTATGGCTAAAAAGGGGGAGAAGAACTACTGTGTTGACAGTAGTATGGGACTTGGGACTTTGGGAAATTGTATGCCTGTTTAAAATTTTGTACATGGGGCAGTTGTGGGAATTGTGGGATTTTTGTATGGGTAGAATTTATCTTCTCTAAGTTCTAGTTACTTGAAGCTTAGTGTTGCACCCCAAATTTTACCCTGCTATTTTTCTACTCGCATTATATTTAAAATAAAAAAAACAGTCATTCACACATTGCATTTGCATAATTTCGTCATATTTAAATTGACCAAAAGTCAGTTTAAATCGATGTTTGCATTGTTTTAATTATAAAATACCTGTTATCTTACTTCATGCATTTTTACCTCTCTGCCTGCTTATTGCATCCATTTTAAATTATTTATATGTCGATGATATCAATATTTCGGTTTTGTAGACAGACTGTTAAAAATGTTTCGATACTGTGCGAAAATTAGCGGAGAAAATATTTCAAATTTTCATCTTTTACTCACTGCTTTATGAATCTACATGTCGCGTAGATCATAAAAATGTGCTCTCCGCAATTTTTCGATACAGTTTGAAGACTCGTTTTTAACTGTAAGTATTTTAAAATCGGGTATTCTTTATTATCATTTTATTTCAATTTTAACCATTTCAATAATTTTTCTTTAGTTTATAAGACCCGTAGTTTATTTTAATGTATTTATTTTATTTTTTCGGATAATTTATTGTCCGAACTTTTACCATTTTTGACAATTTTAGATATCCAATTTTTTCTCTAAAAAAATCAAAACAAATTACTATTGGGCTTTTCATTTTTTACCCAATCAATTTTGTGGCCCATTTAATTATGAGGGCATTTTAGGCATTTTTAAAATAACTTAAACCCTATTTTTTTGGATATATATATATATATGCTACTTGTCTTTGTATTAAAGGGGAGGCCAATTGAAAAAGAAAACGGAAAGAGAGGCTACAAGAAAACAAAAAAACTGTGGCAAAAATTATAAACAACAGACTAAAAAGGTCTCTTCGTTGTTCACATAACCATACTCCTCTGCTTCCTCAACCTTTCCATCATTTTCCTATCTTATTCACCGTAAATCTCATCTTCTCCTCAGAACCTTCCTTTACTCCTCTAAACTTCGCCATTTCCTCTCAGGCCCAAAGAAACACGCTCATCCTCCATATATTCCATCGCCGAAACTCCATAACTCCATCGCCGCTCAATCTTCAATCACACCTTGCCGTAACACCTTTCGTCAAAAGCCCGATACCACCGTCCTTGTTCCTTTCCTCACTGCCTTCAAACCACGCCGTAAACCTCACTGCTAACTTCCACCCGCCACCACTTCTTCCAACAACATCCGCCAGCCCCTCATCGCCGCGCTTACCTCAACTTCCATTCGCATTCTCCCTCTATTTATTCTTTCTGCTTTTGATTTTCTTATTTTATGTTTTGTTTAACAAACTCAAAATTCCTCTATTATGGCCATTTATGTTACTACATCTAAGTTAGTAATTATTTCTCTCTGTTTTTGTTTTCTATGGTTAAATGCATTACATGTATATTAGTAAGAATAAAGCCAAAATATGAAGGGTGCTATATATTCTGCTTACAAGATCCGCCACTGGTTATGATGTATCGTCGAGAAAACAAAGATCCGAAGATAATAAGTAGCTATTTATTCGCTCTACTTTACCAACTTAACCATTTACACACCCTTTCTCTTAGTTAATTAATGTTTTTGTTTTAAATAATTACTCATTTCAATTTATTTCTAGCTATATTGTTAATTAATTATTATTTATTTTCTACTTGCTAACTAGTTAATATTTAATTTAGTTAATAATTTTTTTTGTTTTAAATGATTACTCCTTTCAATTTATTTCTAGCTATACTGTTAATTTATTATTTTTTTGCTAACTAGTTAATGTTTAATTTAGTTAATTAATTATTTGTTTTAAATGATTATTTATTTCAATTTATTTCTAGCTATGTTGTTAATTAGTTTTTTTTTTTTTTACTGCTAACTAATTAATATTTAATTTAGCGTTAAAATTATGTCATTTCTTGTATATTCTTGTAAATTTGTAATTTATTCATTTTATCCCCTTCGAAAAATTGTACCCAAATCCCCTTGTTGCGTTGTAATTAATTTACCGCTTTCTATTTTATTTTACAGTTTAATCCCCATTTATAATTCTTGTATCCCTCTCCCAAAAAACAATTATTGTAATAATTATCTAGTGCACATTTATTTTATTTTATTTAACTGTCACTTACACAAAACCAAAAAATCTTTTTAAACTAATATTTGTAAATCATTTTTAAACCCGTAAGTCGACAAAGCTACGAAGCGTCGCGATGACCTCACATGCACACATGTACGCTTGATCCTGGGCCTTCTTACAGTGAGCCTATTTCGATCAATTGTTCCAATTGGTCGTCTTAGTAGACTAGCCCACTTTGCTAGTACACATGTAATTTAATTATTTTATACTTGGGTTGGCCACCTTGTATGGGCTTTGTCGATTTTATTTGTGATTTACAATTATCTCGATCCTATTCTTTCTCCATTCACCAAGTACTTAAAACACTTTCAATAAAACTCGACCCAACGTCGAGTCTTCTTCTCAAACCTCGATCCAACGTCGAGTTATTTTCAAAAATGAATTTCTACAAAAAAAAACATAGTGCTATGGTATTTAATTGAACCGTTAGAGGATAGCCCGACGATTTAATTAAAATGTAAAGTATTTGGGCCATTAGAGGGTAACCCAATGACTTAAATACTTTATTCCATACACTTAATAAAAGTGAACTTTGTTTCACCTCACTCTTTTCATAATAAAGATTTTGGATGAGAGATGATCGGTTGACCTCAATCACCAATCTCGAGCATTGAATCGTTAGAGGATATCCCAACGTTTTGGTACTTGTCATCCACAATTTAAAATCGATTCCAACACATTCAATATCTTTTGTGCGTCCAAGCACCATTTACCTTTAAACCCTTTTCAAGATTAGACATGATTCATTTATAATTGAGATGCTTCTTCCTCTATTCCCAAGGTTTTCGACTTCTCCACTTGAGTACTAGAGGTGTTCTCAAACCCTCCCTCATGTTGGTGCGTAGTCCTTTATTCTTTATCACACCTTGTGGACGTTAGACGAGCCCTCTCCTTTAAAAAATGACGACTTGTCTTTTCATTTAAAATCAATCAACAAACAAATATTTTCTAGAAGAACTACGGAGTTTTGACTTTCCCATTGCACGAGGGAATACGTAGGCACGCGGTTTCAAAACTGTGTCAAACTCAAAATAATAAAAACATTTCTTCTCCCTTTCTTTCTCATTTTTAAACTTAGAAGATCGTAAAATTTTTACACTAACACACAACCACACTTTGAACTAAATGGGTACCATCGAGTACGATGGATGTGAGGGGTGCTAATACCTTCCCCTTGCATAACCAACTCCCGTACCTACATCTCTTAAATCTCGTAGACCGTCTTATCCAATTTTTGTGGGTTTTATCTATATTTCCCCGTTCTTTCTAGAACAAATAAAATTAGGTGGCGATTTCATTGTTTTTGAAAATTCATTTAAATGATTTTTTTTTTGAAAATCGAGTTGCTTCAGTTGGCGACTTCACTGGGGAGATTTTCTCAAGCGAGTTAACCCTAGTTTAGTTCTTTGTGTGGTTGTGTGTTTATCATTTTATTTTACTTTCTTCTTTGTACTTTATCTTATGTTTATGTTTCAATTATTTGTTTTTCTATGCTTCATTTATTATCTTGTTTATATATCCATTGTGTGGGAATTCTTGATGGGATTATTGATACATAGATAAGCCCACTACCTAGGCTTCTAGGTCACCTTTTTAGGAATAGAGGGGTTGCGTAGCCTAGGTCCACCTGACTCCATTGTCTTGTTGGCCCGAAGCGAAGACTCCGGCTTAGAGTTGGTTGTTTTAAGGAGGTTGTTGGCCCGCGATAGCGCAGGACATCAATCTTTGGACAAATGACCTATAACTCTAAGTTTGTTCATGTTGTCCTAATCGAGACCAAACACTCAAATTTTGGATTTCGAGCATCCCATTAAGAGCCGTTTCTTGGGGTATACTTTTCCAAATACTATTACCACGTAGGCCTCTCGCGTGATGATAGTGTTTGTTAAAAGGGGATCTGAGACTCCGAGAAACACTTAGCAAAAACCTTAAAACCTTCCTGTGGGGAATTTGGGTAGAAAGCTTAGAGCCATCCTATCATAGGAGCCCACATAAATAAGTTGTTCTGATCACTTGTATCATCCCTGTTTCACGTCTCTGTGAACCTATACTATCATTATGTTGCATTCCATTTGTGTATGTGACATTGCATTTCATCACATATTTTGCATTAATGTCATTACATTTCAATGCATCATCTGTATATTTCATGCATACATCCAAGTTGTCAAAAGACTCATTTCGTCTCTCCATCTTCGCTTGTTGATTTACTATCAAGTCGATTCCTCCGCACACACGGAACTAGAGCCAACGCCAAGAGAAGAATGGAATACCAAGAGCAACACGATGTAGAAGTCCGAATGGAAATCGATGAGTTGAAGTCGCATGACTAGACTTCATCAAATGATGCAAGTTCGATCGCGAGGTGAACAACCTCAAAGGATCGTAATTTCAAGTCTCACCGTTGTTGATCCTCGCCTTCTCGATGCCGCCATTACTTGGCCAAAATTTGGGTTACCTCGAATTACGCTCCACCCATCGCAACTACTCCAATGGTTGGCGAGTCTTCCCACCGCCAGCTCCAGCCACCGAGCCTCAACCGATCATGCATACCGCCTCTTCGACCTTTTGTGCATCAACCCACCGCACAAGTTGCTTATGAGAATCCTCTTTGATTACCGTAGTGACGCCCCGTGTGAGTAGAGAAGATTTTGATGAACTTGAAGAAGTCCGCGAGCAATATCGGACTGAAAGAAGGATGAGAGCTATGGAAGGCAACGATGTCTTTGGTATTGCAGCAGAACATGTGTCTTGTTTCGATCTAGTTATGCCTCATAAATTCAAGACTCGGATTTCGAGAAATACAAGGGGCACACTTGTCCAAAAAGTCATTTGCTGATGTACTTCAGGAAAATGTCTGCTTATACGAGGAATGACAAGCTTCTTATCCACTGTTTCCAAGACAGCCTGAGTGGAGCTTCATTGAAATGGTATATGGGACTTGAGAAAGACCATATTCAATGCTTCCGGGATCTGATTAATGCTTTCATGAAACAATACCACTACAATCTTGACATGGCTCCTGATCGCCGTCAATTGCAAAATATGTCTCAGAGTGATAAGGAGTCTTTTAAGGAATACGCTCAACGGTGGAGAGAGCTGGCTTCACAAGTTGAACCACCTTTATCTGAGAAGGAGCTCATTGGTTTGTTTATGGATACCTTGTCTCCTTTCTATTGGGAGAAGATGATTGGTAGTGTGTCCTCTCGCTTCACAGATTTGGTGACTATTGGCCAAAGGCTAGAAGAGGGAATTAAAAGAGGAAAAGTGGCTGTTGCTGGTGAACCCTCTGGTGGTGCTAAGAGATCTTTTGGAAACTTCCATAAGAAGAAAGAAGGTGAAACTAATGCTGTCAAAATTGAAAGAGGAGGACCTCGTCGTAGGCCTCAATATTATAACCAACCACAAGTAGATGTTGTCACTCCTGCAGTCAAGGCTCAACCAATCCAGATCCCCCAACATCAGGCTGGTGGACAAAATCAGAACCGCAATGCAAGGAGTAGGACTCAATTTGACCCTATTCCAATGACATACACTGCATTGTATCCTCATTTGGTTGAGCTAGGTCTAATCACAACTAGGCCTCTGACTCCTCCAGATCCTCTCCCAGTCGGATTCAGGTCTGATCTTCATTGTGAGTTCCATCAAGGAGCTGCCGGCCATGATCTGGAAAGTTGCTATGCACTAAAGGCTAGAGTTCGAGATCTAATCAGAAGACAGGAGATAAATTTCGGGGATCCTCCGCCAAATGTTATCAATAACACGTTGCCAGGAAAAAGTGGCTGAAGATTGGGCCAACATATTACAAGTTACTTCCTAAAGCCAGTGTTTCAGACAGGACAGCTCATCCTTGTAACTGATTAGTTACTAGGCCATGTTTCTTTCTGTTTGCATTTTCCCTAGTTTATGTTAAATTATTGCTTTCAAATCTTGTTTGTAATTTCAAGTTAATTTTAATGAAATGAGCATTGCACTCTTTTGATTCAAATAATTTTTGTTTGCTGCTTTCTTTTCAAATATATAGTTTCCCTGTTTAATTTCTTTACCGAACTTTTGTTTTTGCAAAGATTGGAGGGAGGATGATAAAAACAAGATACCCATAATTGTGGTTGGTATGCTTTCGAATAAAACTTTGCTGATGATATACAGGCATTGTTTCAATTCCTAAACACTGAAGAGATAAGGAAGTTAAACCTTTGTCAACCCCTTCGAGCCTAGAAGTTGGAGTTTCTTTCTATACAAAAAAAAACCCACAATTTTAACCTGGGGCAGGGTAATTCTCAGTTTAATTCGGATGCGCATTCATTCAAGACGCCTTTAAACAAAGGTTGTATTCAGTCAAGCTTCCTTCGCACACATCAAGAAGTGTTGGAGACGTCATACAAGTCAAAGAATGGTGATGATGGTTCGCCGTAACCATGAAAGTCAAGCAGTCACTGTCTTTTCAAAAATATATATATAAGAAATTGGGGCATCCCGCTGACCGTAATCTTAAATGGAACGGTTCAGGAAAAATTTAGGGATGACAAAATTCAAAATAAAAGTTGACTAAAGTCCTCAGACAGCAAAATGTTGCAAAAAAGGAAGTCACTGCAATCTCAAGAATATCTGTCAACTTCTGAGCCATCATCACTATCAGTGTACAAGTTCAAAGTCTATTGAAACTTAAATGCACAGTTTGAGTTAACTGAACATAGGACTGAAGAACATCACGAAGATTGGGTTGGGTACAAATAAATTTTGAGCCTTTATCTTTTGTTTCTTAAACCGTGAACCAGACCACGTTACAACCCTCAAAAGACCTAATTGAAGCCAGGTTTCTTTTGAAAGCATGCTACAACAAGGTTGCGTAATATGACTCCTAAGATTTTTTGCAAATCAACTGTCTTGGTATATCCATACATGGGTTTTCTCTTTCACCTTTTAAATTTTTTTTTAAAACCGCTGTGTTTTAACCAGTGATCCATTTTCTATACAGCAAATAACATCATTCCAAAAAATGATTTTTATTTCAAAACTTTTGCATGAGCTTTGCATTAAATTTACCATGTTTGAATAAATATTTTTTGCTTGCAAACAAGTTTTCCTCATCAAGGAAGTCCAAACTGTTAGTAAACTTGGTCAGTGATCCTAATCAGGGGCAAGTATCTTTCAGATCCTGTTGTGAATCAGTTCAAGATTTGTTGCTCAATGCAAATCATTATCAGAATTATTTTAATCAGAAGATCTTTTTCAAGACTTTTACCGGGGCACTCCTTTCCCCTCAGTCATTTCAAGAGTTGAAGCCATGATCGATTTATCCTTAACGATCAGCTAATCCGGGGCAATTCGAGCAGCGTTTCACTCCTTCCTCCAAGGACCATCATTTCAATACAATTCGCAAGTGTGTTATAAGTGTTTCTCAAGACATTTTCTCTCCAAGCAGAGTTGGCAGTGTTTTCCATGTTGAGGAATCAGAGTTCCCATCTTACCTCCACAAAAGAGTCAATCTCCGTTGTCTTAAACGTCTGCATTACATATTACATGCATAGATCATTCATATATCATGCATCACAAAATTCATATATCATGCATCACAAAATTCATATATCATGCATAGCAAGAGTATTTTATCCTCATTTGCATTTCCCGAGGTCTTGTTACAGTCAATATTTTACCTTGCGGTCAAAGTCCAACTTACTCGGTACCTACCAAAATAGTTGTCTTGTTTCCCGTATATTCAATGCATTTCTGAATATGCTCGAATATTTGTTCCAGAATCCGTTCAATGTCCTTCTGAATGTCTCTGATGTTTTGTTTCCTGTATATTCAATGCATTTCTGAATATGCTCGAATCTTTTTCCAAAGTTCATTCAATGATTTTTCTGAATGTCTTTGATGATGTTTTCCAGAGTCCGTTCAATGATTTTTCTGAATATCTCTGATGTTTTGTTTCCCGTATATTCAATGCGTTTCTGAATATACTCGAATCTTTTTCCGAAGTTCATTCAATATTTTTTCTGAATGTCCTTGATGATGTGTTCCAGAGTCCGTTCAATGATTTTTCTGAATGTATCTGATGTTTTGTTTCCTGTATATCCAATGCATTTCTGAATATACTCGAATCTTTTTTCCGAAGTTCATTCAATGATTTTTCTGAATGTCTTTGATGATGTCTTCCAGAGTCTGTTCAATGTCCTTCTAAATGTCTCTGATGTCTCGTTTCCTGTATATCCAATGCATTTCTGAATATACTCGAATTTTTTTCCGAAGTTCATTCAATGATTTTTCTGAATGTCTTTGATGATGTCTTCCAGAGTCTATTCAATGTCCTTCTGAATGTCTCTGATGTCTCGTTTCCTGTATATTCAATGCATTTCTGAATATGCTCGAATATTTTTCCGAAGTTCATTCAATGATTTTTCTGAATGTCTTCGATGTTTTCCCCGCAGTGTCTGTCTCGTATCATACATCATTCTAAAAAAAAATATATAAAAAAATATTGCATTCATCGCATTCTCTTCATATGTCATTCATCATGCCCATTGCATCTCAGGGCAAAATTTTGGTTTTTTGATATTTAACTATCTCCCACTGCGATAATATGAAGCTTGATCATCTTCATATCATCTGGTCGAAGATATTTAAATAGGGGCAACTGTTGCACCCCAAATTTTACCCTTGCTATTTTTCTACTCGCATTATATTTAAAAAAAAAAAATATTCACACATTGCATTTGCATATTTCATATTTAAATTGACCAAAAGTCGTTTAAATCGATGTTTGCATTGTTTTAATTATAAAATAATTTATCTTATGCATTTTACCTCTCTACCGCTTATTGCATCCATTTTAAATTATTTATATGTCGATGATATCAATATTTCGGTTTTGTAGATGATCGTTAAAATGTTTCGACATCGTGAAAATTAGCGGAGAAAATATTTCAAATTTTCATCTTTTACTCACTGCTTTATGAATCTACATGTCGCGTAGATCATAAAAATGTGCTCTCCGCAATTTTTCGATACAGTTTGAAGACTCGTTTTTAACTGTAAGTATTTTAAAATCGGGTATTCTTTATTATCATTTTATTTCAATTTTAACCATTTCAATAATTTTTCTTTAGTTTATAAGACCCGTAGTTTATTTTAATGTATTTATTTTATTTTTTCGGATAATTTATTGTCCGAACTTTTACCATTTTTGACAATTTTAGATATCCAATTTTTTCTCTAAAAAAATCAAAACAAATTACTATTGGGCTTTTCATTTTTTACCCAATCAATTTTGTGGCCCATTTAATTATGAGGGCATTTTAGGCATTTTTAAAATAACTTAAACCCTATTTTTTTGGATATATATATATATATATGCTACTTGTCTTTGTATTAAAGGGGAGGCCAATTGAAAAAGAAAACGGAAAGAGAGGCTACAAGAAAACAAAAAAACTGTGGCAAAAAATTATAAACAAACAGACTAAAAAAGGTCTCTTCGTTGCTGTTCACATAACCATACTCCTCTGTTTCCTCAACCTTTCCATCATTTTCCTATCTTATTCACCGTAAATCTCATCTTCTCCCTGTAACCTTCCTTTACTCCTCTAAACTTCGCCATTTCCTCTCAGGCCCAAAGAAACACGCTCATCCCTCCATATATTCCATCACAAACTCCATAACTCCATCGCCAATCTTCAATCACACCCTTGCCGTAACACCTTCGTCACGGAAATTCCGTACCACCGCCCTTGTTCCTTTCCTCACTGTCTTCAAACCACGCCGTAAACCCTTACCGTTAACTTCCACCCGCCACCACTTCTTCCAACAACATCCGCCGCAGTCCCTCATCGCTGCCGTTTACCTCAACTTCCATTCGCATTCTCCCTCTATTTATTCTTTCTGCTTTTGATTTTCTTATTTTATGTTTTGTTTAACAAACTCAAAATTCCTCTATTATGGCCATTTATGTTACTACATCTAAGTTAGTAATTATTTCTCTCTGTTTTTGTTTTCTATGGTTAAATGCATTACATGTATATTAGTAAGAATAAAGCCAAAATATGAAGGGTGCTATATATTCTGCTTACAAGATCCGCCACTGGTTATGATGTATCGGTCAGAGAAAACAAAGATCTGGAAGATAATAAGCGTAGCTATTTATTCGTCTACTTTACCAACTTAACCATTTACACACCCTTTCTCTTAGTTAATTAATGTTTTTGTTTTAAATAATTACTCATTTCAATTTATTTCTAGCTATATTGTTAATTAATTATTATTTATTTTCTACTGCTAACTAGTTAATATTTAATTTAGTTAATAATTTTTTTTGTTTTAAATGATTACTCCTTTCAATTTATTTCTAGCTATACTGTTAATTTATTATTTTTTTGCTAACTAGTTAATGTTTAATTTAGTTAATTAATTATTTGTTTTAAATGATTATTTATTTCAATTTATTTCTAGCTATGTTGTTAATTAGTTTTTTTTTTTTTTACTGCTAACTAATTAATATTTAATTTAGCGTTAAAATTATGTCATTTCTTGTATATTCTTGTAAATTTGTAATTTATTCATTTTATCCCCCTTCGAAAAATTGTACCCAAATCCCCTTGTTGCGTTGTAATTAATTTACCGCTTTCTATTTTATTTTACAGTTTAATCCCCATTTATAATTCTTGTATCCCTCTCCCAAAAAACAATTATTGTAATAATTATCTAGTGCACATTTATTTTATTTTATTTAACTGTCACTTACACAAAACCAAAAAATCTTTTTAAACTAATATTTGTAAATCATTTTTAAACCCGTAAGTCGACAAAGCTACGAAGCGTCGCGATGACCTCACATGCACACATGTACGCTTGATCCTGGGCCTTCTTACAGTGAGCCTATTTCGATCAATTGTTCCAATTGGTCGTCTTAGTAGACTAGCCCACTTTGCTAGTACACATGTAATTTAATTATTTTATACTTGGGTTGGCCACCTTGTATGGGCTTTGTCGATTTTATTTGTGATTTACAATTATCTCGATCCTATTCTTTCTCCATTCACCAAGTACTTAAAACACTTTCAATAAAACTCGACCCAACGTCGAGTCTTCTTCTCAAACCTCGATCCAACGTCGAGTTATTTTCAAAAATGAATTTCTACAAAAAAAAACATAGTGCTATGGTATTTAATTGAACCGTTAGAGGATAGCCCGACGATTTAATTAAAATGTAAAGTATTTTGGGCCATTAGAGGGTAACCCAATGACTTAAATACTTTATTCCATACACTTAATAAAAGTGAACTTTGTTTCACCTCACTCTTTTCATAATAAAGATTTTGGATGAGAGATGATCGGTTGACCTCAATCACCAATCTCGAGCATTGAATCGTTAGAGGATATCCCAACGTTTTGGTACTTGTCATCCACAATTTAAAATCGATTCCAACACATTCAATATCTTTTGTGCGTCCAAGCACCATTTACCTTTAAACCCTTTTCAAGATTAGACATGATTCATTTATAATTGAGATGCTTCTTCCTCTATTCCCAAGGTTTTCGACTTCTCCACTTGAGTACTAGAGGTGTTCTCAAACCCTCCCTCATGTTGGTGCGTAGTCCTTTATTCTTTATCACACCTTGTGGACGTTAGACGAGCCCTCTCCTTTAAAAAATGACGACTTGTCTTTTCATTTAAAATCAATCAACAAACAAATATTTTCTAGAAGAACTACGGAGTTTTGACTTTCCCATTGCACGAGGGAATACGTAGGCACGCGGTTTCAAAACCGTGTCAAACTCAAAATAATAAAAACATTTCTTCTCCCTTTCTTTCTCATTTTTAAACTTAGAAGATCGTAAAATTTTTACACTAACACACAACCACACTTTGAACTAAATGGGTACCATCGAGTACGATGGATGTGAGGGGTGCTAATACCTTCCCCTTGCATAACCAACTCCCGTACCTACATCTCTTAAATCTCGTAGACCGTCTTATCCAATTTTTGTGGGTTTTATCTATATTTCCCCGTTCTTTCTAGAACAAATAAAATTAGGTGGCGATTTCATTGTTTTTGAAAATTCATTTAAATGATTTTTTTTTGAAAATCGAGTTGCTTCACTTAGGAAAGCTTAGGAAAACTTAGAACTAGTTTATTGTCTTCTGCTGCATAGGTTCTCTGATGTGTTAGGTAGTTTTAGCCAAAATGTGCCAAAGGGGGAGTTTGTTAGTGTTTTTAAGTTGGCATTATGTTTGGTAAAACTAGGCTTTAGCAATGTCATGATGGATGTCATGATATTCAGAGATTGAAGATAAATCCTACCTGCTAAGGATGTTAAAAGACACGAACCGGAAGCTAAAGTCTTGAAATTCTGAAATAGATCGATGTCATAATGTATGTTATGACATTCAGGTGACATTCGATTCTGAGAATCTGCTTGTTCTGAGATTTTTCGGAAGTTTGTTGAGTGCTAAATATTGTTTTTCCGTTATTAGAAAGCATGCTCACGTGGTGCTAGGTTAAACTTAATTAAACCTAAATTGGTTGTTGAAAAGACCATGTTTTTAGGAGTAAATTAAGTGAACCCTAGCTATCTTTATGGAAGCCCAAAACGAAGTTTCGTGGACTTCTATAAAAGGAAAAGAACCCTTACAACTGTGTTGCGCCTTTGAATGTATTGAAGAGATAGCGACTGTGTGTGTGTATGTTAAGATTTGTAATGATTGTAGTTGTGTAATTTAGTTTTCTTGTGAGCCAAGCAACTATCAATTGATAAGTGCATTGGACTAGGATTTGCTATAAGGGTAGTTTATCACTCAAAGCTTTAAAGCACGAGTGTTTGTCTCTTGATTGAAGCTTTGAAGCAAGATCAAGATATTTTATTGAAGTGTGTCTTCACAATTCAATTAGTCAATAGGTTGATATCACTGCTGTGATTGAGGGGGAGTGAGTAGGAACTCATATCTAAGTAGGACTTAGGTAAAAGGGTCATTGGGTAGTGATTAAGTGAGAAGGTCAACCGTGTGTTGGTGTAGGGTCTTCAAATTGATACGCTAATAGTGAACTTTCTCCCGGCTTGGTAGCCCCTGATGTAGGTTTGTTGAACCGAACGGGTAAACAACTTATTATGTTATTTATCGTCAGATTTATCTGTGAATTGCTAACACGGTCGACATCGTGTCATAACATTCTCTGTGACATCAAGTATCTGCTGCCAGGAATTTCAATACTGAAGTATAAACCATCATTACCAACACTTTCTGTTCTCAGAATCGTACTCACCTTTTTGCACTTTCAACTATGACTCATGGTCCAACGATTCCAACAGCTCTAACCACTCGTACCAATGACTTACAATCGGAACATATCCGGGAAGCATCTCTTCTCTCCCACTTAGTTCCACACTACTCCTGCAATAATCAATCAGAAAAGTAACAAGTACCGACAGTGTTGTACACACTTGTCGCGTACAAAGGGATAATGACATTAAGACACTGGTCACAACGACCGACTATGCTCTGATACCACTATTGTAACACCCCCTTCTATTTACCCGCGTTTTATAGAATTAATATCAGAGTTTCAATCATAATTAAGAGGCATCACAATTTAAATCATAAAAATTTTCCAAACATGTGTCATGCCTTCACTGAGGAATAAATCATTAATAAATCATACTCAACGTCATGTTTATCAGCGGAAATGAAAACATAACCAAAATCCTGAATACATCACTCAACAATTATTCCAGGATAATAAGTCAACATAATTCCAAGTTATTCAAAATATCCATTAAATGATTCAAGCAACCGTTTTCCCAGTGTTACATCTACCAGAGCACGACACTGACACGCGGACTATATTAACTAAACTCGACTCTAGAGCTATCCTCACCAACTCCAAGCAGCTAATCACTTCGGATCTGAAATTGTTAAAGTAAGGGTGAGATCTCAATTCAATATAACATGCATTATACGTTTTTAGAATACAACAGAATAAACAGATACATTAATCCATTAACCAAGCACAAATCATAATCAATTCACAAGGCAGTTCACACAATGAACATGTATATAACAAACAATGGAAATTGCAACACTGGAAACCATCCTAGCATGTTACAATCCCATATGCAATGCGGACTCTATGCATGTGGTACCAAAACGTGAACCAAGTCACACACACCGCTCCGTTTACATGTGGAAAGACAGTGTAAATCCATGATTCGCCCAGAACACTGAGTCAAGAATCCAATCCATGATTCACCCATAACCACCGGGTCAAGAATCTAGCCTCACTACCGAACTGTAAATCTATTGGCTCGCTACCACTTCCGCACAATGGAATGAACCAATTTAACAAATGCTTATGCATGCATCATAAAAGCATGCAACATCAATTCAACTAATATGATAACAACATAATTCCACATAAATGCCAATACCAATCTATCACATGATAACAACATAATCATGAATTAAATTATCACAAAGCATAAACATGCCAAACGCTTACTCTTCAATCAAGAAGACTATCACCGATATATAATAATAACACATGATACCAATCCAATCATGAATAAACCACAAGGAAAAGAAATCATCACATGAACGTCAATCTCCATTCAACTTGTCAAACAATCTAAACCAAATTCACGTATCATGATATCAATATAAATCACATCATGTCAATTCACCAATGCATCTCATTTAATCAAAATGAATATCAAAATACAGCATTGTAATCATTAGTATCTCATCCGTGACTCGGACTATCGTAATAGTTCCCGTTATCCTTAACTACTCACTCTTTTCAAAAATCGGAGCTCAACCATTTTTAAAATAATTTTAGCAAAATAATATTTTTCTTTTCAAAAGGTAGTATTTGAAATTTAAGAAATAATGCCAAAACGCACTCGAATCGGAGTTACGGTTTAGAAAATATGAATTTTGAAGTTTTAGAAAATTTGAAAATACACATGGAACCCGGTTCCTACCTATACAGAACGGGTCCCGAAAGTTAAAAATCCTCGCTCCCTGGTTTTTGGGAACCCGGTTCCTACCCATACAGAACCGGTTCATGAGTGTAAAATCCTTTGCCAATTTAACACTGAACTCGGTTCCTTCCCAGGAACCGGTTCCCACGTCCCTGACGATTTTCGCAACTTTTGACAGATTTTGTATTCTTTATCATTTCCAAACTTACTAATACGAATTGGGACATTAGGAACACCATTTCATAATCATTTCACACCATTATAACATCACACAACATGGTTTATTCATCCCTATCAATTATTTGACATACTAATGATCCTAATTCCAAACACCGACACAAAATAGGGTTTATTCCTATAACTTATAATCATCAAAATTCAAACTTCCTAACATACCCAATTATCCCTATGATTCCCAAAACCCATAAAACATATTAACCGAACGAAATCACCCTTACCTCGCGATGATTCTTGATTTCCTCTCGGCGTCGGCTTTTCCTCTCTTCTCTTCTTTCTCCAATTCTACGTAAAATGACTTTTCTCCCAAAAAAACTATTTTTCTTTTCCTTTTTATATTCCTTCTAATGTTCCTTTATTTATTCCAATAAAATAAAATAATAATAATTAGTAAAGTAGAGTAATTTACTCCTCATACTCACTAGTTACTCTGCACACCTCCAATCCTTCTTTATTAAATGATCCAATTAATCCAAATAAAATTAATACTTAAGACTTTAATTAATTAAATAATTAAATTCTCACTTATTTAATATTTGAATTATGTTAGTGTTTTTAGGTTGGCATTAATTTTGGTAAAACTAGGCTTTAGCAATGTCATGATGGATGTCATGACATTCAGAGTTTGAAGATAAATCCTACCTGCTAAGGATGTTAAAAGACACAGAACCGAAGCTAAAGTCGTGTTGGAAATTTAAAAATCGATGTCATAATGTATGTTATGACATTCTGTGACATTCGCTCAGAATCTGTTTGTTCTGAGATTTTTCGGAAGTTTGTTGAGTGCTAAATATTGTTTTTGTTATTAGAAAGCATGCTCACGTGGCTGCTAGGTTAATCTTAATTAAACCTAAATTGGTTGTTGAAAAGACCATGTTTTTAGGATTAAATTAAGTGAACCCTAGCTATCTTTATGGAAGCCCAAAACTGAAGTTTCAGGACTGCTTCTATAAAAGGAAAAGAACCCTTACTTTGCTGCAATGCCCTTTGAATGTATTGAAGAGATAGCAGCTTGTGGTTCTTTGTTAAGGGATTTAAGTTGTAATTGTGTAATTCTAGTTTCTCTTGTGAGCAACTATCAATTGATAAGTGCATTGGATTAGGATTTGCTGTAAGGGTAGTTTATCACTCAAAGCTTTAAAGCACGAGTGTTTGTCTCTTGATTGAAAGCTTTGAAGCAAGATCAAGATATTTTATTGAAGTTTGTCTTCACAATTCAATTAGTAAATAGGTTGATATCACTGTGATTGAGGGGAGTGAGTGGGTACTCGGATCTAAGTAGGACTTAGGTTGAAGTTGCATTGGGTAGGTTTTAAGTGAAGGAGATAAACCGGTGGTTTATTCCGAATTGATTCTACTAATAGTGAATTTCCTCCTGGCTTGGTAGCCCCGGATGTAGGTTTGTTGAACCGAACCGGTGAACAACTTATTGTGTTCTTTGCTTCAGATTCTCGTGTGAATTGTTAACATAGTGCCGAATCTTGTGTCATAACATTCTCTGTGACATCACGTATCCGCCGCCAGAATTTGAATTGGCATCGAGGCACCCCTTGTTATTTCAGGTGAGATCTAGGATAATAGTTTCGCGTAATGGATAAAGAAGGAGGATTTGGAGGAAGACCACCTATTCGGATGGGTCTAATTATGATTGGAAGCCTCGTATGGTTGCCTTCTTAAGATCGTGGACATTAAAGCTTGGAGAGCACGATAAAGGATAGAAACATCCCACCAAGCTTGAGAAAGATGGGACTACCGTCTTGAAACCCGAGGAGGAATGGAGCAAAGAGGAAGACCTAGCTCTAGGGAACTCTAAAGCATTGAATGCTGCTCAATGGTATTGACAGAATATCTTGATGGTTCATCAATGTGTGGCCAAGGATGTTTGGGACACTCTCAAAACTACTCATGAGGAACATCCAAGGTGAAGATGTCAAGACTTCAGATGCTCACTACCAAATTTGAGAATTTGAAGATGAAGGAAGATGAGACTATTCATGAATTTCACATGAATATTTTGAAATTGCCAATGCCTCGGGAGCACTTGGTGAAAAGATGTCAAGAAAGTGGTGAGAAAGATTCTCGATCCTTGCCTAAGAGATTTGCAATGAAAGTCACGCAATAGAGGAGGCTCGGGACATCAAGACCTTGAAGGTTGAAGAACTCATTGGATCCCTTATGACTTTTGAGATGGGAATCGGTGAAACTGCTGACAAGAAAAACAAGAGCATAACACTTGTATCCAATCTCAAGAGGATGCAAGGTGGAAGATGAAGATAAGATATCAAGCTATAGCCATGCTTGGAAGACAGTTCAACAAACCGATCGGAGGATTGATCCAAAGTCAAGGTCAAATGTCAAGGACATTCCATCTCGACATTAGCAGATCTTATGACTCCAGAAGATCCAAGTCGAGGAAAAAGGAAGTCAAGGCAAGAAATCCAATGTCATGAATGTGAAGGATTTGGACATATTAGAGTCGAATGTCCCACCTTTCTAAAGAAACAAAAGAAAGGTATGGTGTCACTTGGTCCGATGGTGATTCGTGAAGTGAATCGAGGAAGAAGGTGCCAAACTTGTCACTCTCCGGAGTGTACAACTCGATATGGATTCTAGTGATGAGGAAGTGACATTTGAAGAGCTTGAAAAATACGAAGTGTATAAAAGTGGTGAAGCATGTCACAGAATGAGGAGCGTAAAAAGTCGATTGAGAAGTTGGAAGCGAGAATGTGAAGTGGAGGTCGAGAATGAAAAACAACCACTATAAATCACCTCAATAGTGATATTATTATGTGAATTCCAAACTTGATCGATGTCAAATCACAAAATGTTGACATCCGCAATCGATAAGTTGGAAGAAATTCTTCAGTTTGGACAAAATGTAGGAAATAAGCATGGTCTAGGATATGTGGCTGAAAAGAAATCTGTTAGTGACATCAAGAAGGAGAGACATGGGAAAACAATGTCAAAACAGGTGTCACCACACAAAACAGGAAATGTGTCTGGCTCAGGGTATGTGGTTGCAAAGAGATTGGTTAATAACCAGGAAAGGAACAAACCTGGCAAGTCTATGGCAAAGAAGATGTCATACCATAAAACAGGAGAAAGGTATGCCTCAGGATATGTGGAGACTAAGAAGTTTGTCAATAACAAAAGGAAGAACAGACCTAATAGACCAATGTCAAAGCTGATGTCACAACATTGGGTGCAACATCAAAATCATAGAAACATGAACAAAAGGTTTCAAAGATGGAGGTGTCATTATTGTGGAAGGTTTGGTCACATAAAATCTTTTTGTTACAGGCTACATGGATATCCTAATCAAGGGTCGTATGTGAAGCCTAAAACCAACATGGTATCATACTCTCAACAGTGGAAAAAGAAGACTGTTGCCCTGGTAGCTAACACTACCCTTAGTATGTCTACCAAGAAAGATTGGTACTTTGACAGTGGTTGTTCCAATCACATGACTGGAGACAGGAATCTTCTCAATAATGTTAAGCATCACTCTACCGCTTTGTTACTTTTGGAGATGGAGCAAAGGAAATCAAAGGCATTGGAAACTCAAACCGTCCGAGTTCCAAGCCTAAATGGAGTGTTGGTAAAAGGTTTGACGCAAATCTCATTAGCATAAGTCACTATGTGATATGGGATTCACATCAACTTCACTAAGTCCGAATGTCTTGTAATCAATGGTGAACAAGTAGTGATTATGAGGAGTCGATCAAAGGACAATCACTTGTGGAATCGAGAACACCACTTTGCCCTCTAGGTGTTCTACAGACAAAGATGAAGAGGAAGTAAAGTTGTGGCAACAAGAATCTGATCATCCACATCTCAGAGGAATGAAAAAGATCAGTTCCATAAAGAGAGTCAGAAGGATACCAAGATCTCTCATAGTCAAAGGGAGGATCTGTGGTAAGCATAAGGTCGACAGAAATCGAACGTCACACTCAATGTCTAGATATCTGAGTACTCCTAAAGTGCTAAAGCAAAGTACTAGGATCTGGAATGAAAGGATGACCAAGTATCTTACTGTCAAAGGATACAGGAGAAAAGTCTTGGATGAAACTCTCTTTGTCAAAGGAGAAAAGATCATGGTGACTCACATTTATGTTAATGACATAATATCTGGAGGAATGACAGACACAATGGTGAGACATTATGGCAACCAAATGCAAGCTGAATCTGAGAGCAAGTTTGCAAGGGATTATGTCAAGAGATTTGGAATGAAGAATGGCTGCCATAATAGGATTGCTGCTCTTACACATTTGAAGTTGTCCAAGAAAACAAGTGTTGATCAAGGCTTGAGTAAAAGTCCTGTTGATGGATGTTCCTTCTTGAGAAACAGTCTCAGGTTTTGGATCAACAAGAAGCAAAACTGTTTAAGTTTATACAATGTTAAAGTTGAATGCATAGCAGCTGGGAGAAATTGCTTTAAGATGATCTGGATGAAGCAGATGTTGACTAGGTATAATGTCATACAGGATGTCATGACATCGGCCTGTGACATCTGTACTAAAGTCCTTAAGACTAGTCAACTTAAGATCTTGAGAGACAAACTGGATACTTGTCAATATGTGAAGTTGTAGCAATTAACTGAGCCTACAACAAGGGATGAAAGGGAGTGTTTGTTTCAACTTTTGTTTAAAGGATTATTTAGGTATTTTCCTCCTTATTTTAAGAAGTCCAAGAATAGGAAGAGACATCCTCATATAATAGTTTCTTCTTTTGAAAGTAGTACCATCCTTTCTTCTCTCAAAAGAAACCTTGAAACCCTTTGCTATTTTCGCTTTCATCCTCTCAACAACCATCAAAAATGTCTTCATCATCCTCATCATCTCAAGAATCGGGATCTCCATCTCTCCCATGGTGAAGTTAGAGCAAACACAAGCCATGCAAGTCAAGCTCGAGAGTGACACCACTGCACAATGGCCACTAACCCGAAAAGGTCAAGAAGTTACGCACAGAAATGCAAGAAGGGCACAAATATCTCCTTCGGTAAGACCTCAGACCATCATCCTCCGCTCCCCGTAACTAGTAAATAGAGAAAGATCTAGGTCGCTGCATGAGGCCATAGCTAGGATAGTGTCGATATCCTAAATGAGAATAAGTCCGCGGGATTTCAATTCCCTCGAATCATAAGTCCGCTAGCTTAGCGGTTGATCCGATGTCAATGAGAATGTCAAGACATCCGGTGATGATGTTGATTCCCCGTGAAAATGATGTAAATCCTTCTCGCTCCACGAAGGATGCAACGATGATAAAGAATCTCCTGAAAATGTGAATGAGATTTCGATGAGGTTCTTGAGAAATCTTCGATCGTAGTGGCTCGATAAATCTCCGCCTCACGACAACATATCTGATGGCATTCTTGAAGATACTCCTGAGAAGAACACCAATCAGAATATGGTTTCTCATGTCATCAATCTAGATGAGGAGTTCTCTGATAATGACCTCATAGCCAAGGCTAATCCCAGCATTGCTAGAAGGGTAATGAATAGGAAAGGGAAGAAAAGTCGCTCAAAGCCCCTGCTCGGAGAAGGTTTCTAAAGCTTCTCATAGGTCTCCTAAGGCTGGGAACAAGACTGTTGAAGAAACTGGTAAAGAGAAGGCTAAAACTTCCAAAGGGAAGAATAAGATGAAGAGTACAAGAGGTTCATCTAAGACAAAGAGCAGCTCAATTGTGAGGAAAAGGAAAGCACCTGAGTCCTCTGATCAGGATGATTCTGATCTTGATGTTACAGAGAATGTCTCTGACATTCACTCAAGAAAGAGGTTGGTTCTTGGGAAAGTGCCCATTGTCCCTGAAGTGGCAATTGACAACATTTCCTTCCACCACCCTGAGAGTGCTAGCAGGTGGAAGTATGTGTGTCGAAAAGAATTGCTCTAGAAAGGGAATGAAGAAGTGCCCTTGATTGCAAGGATGTTATGGATCCGATCAAGGAAGTCAAATGAAAACTGTGGTCAAGTTTTCTAATTGTTATGATGGGTTAGTGAAAGAGTTCATTGTGAACCTGACAAGTGGTTGTGCTGATGGAAGATCAGAAGACTTCAAGACTGTGTATGTGAGAGGAAGAAAAGTAAAGTTTTCCCCAAGTATAATCAACACTTATTTGGGAAGATCAAATGATGCTCAACCTGAGCTTGAAGAAACTGATAATAAAGTGTGCCAAACAATTACTGCCAAGCAAGTAAAACATTGGCATGTGAAGGGAAAACTTACTGCTAGTAAATTAAGTGTCAAATTCGCTATTCTGCACAAGATAGGTGCAGCCAACTGGGTTCCCACAAATCACAAGTCCACCATCTCCATTGGTCTGGGCAGATTTATCTATGCTGTTGACACTAAGACAAAGTTTGACTATGGCACTTATATCTTCGAGAAAACCCTTAAACACGCTGAGAGTTATGCAATTAAGGGACCAATAGCATTTCCATCCCTCTTGTGTGGTATTATAACTGATCAATACCCTGACATTCTGGTTAATAGAGACTCAGTCTGCAAGAGAGCTCCTGCCCTTGGCTTCCACTACAAGCTATTTCAAGGGAAGCATGTTCCTGACATTGTCATGATATCAGCTGAGACATCAAATGTCAAAGCCAATTCTCGGCGATGTCATAGCTGTACTAAAGGAGACCCAGGGAACTTGAAGCAAGAAAGCACTGAAGCTCGATCTCTACTCTTGAAGGAAATGACACGAGGTTGGAGAAGAAAGGCTTGATGGTGATACCTCTGCTGCTCATATGGAGGAAGATGATGTTGCTGACCAAAAAGTAGCTGACAAAGAAGGCTCTGAAGATGTGTCCTTTCACAGTGCTTCTTCTGGAGAAGAAAGCACTTGAAGCTGCTGTCCCTGTTGCCTCTAATTTTATTCTGTCAATTGTTTTCTGCTCTGTTTTGATTCTTGTATTTTCCCAATTTTGTTTGAATGTTTGTAATCCTTATTGATAGATCTGTAATGTCCTGACAAGAATGTACCCCTAACAACAATGCTGGTACTTATTTATTTGCTGGTATATTTGTTTCTGGTACTGTTTGATTAAGAGTTTGGGGCAATTGTATGGTTTCCTTTGGCCCTTTATGGCTAAAAAGGGGGAGAAGAACTATTGTGTGACAGTAGTATGGGACTTTGGGGAATTGTATGCCTGTTTAAAATTTTGTATATGGGGCAATTGTGGGAATTGTGGGATTTTTGTATGGGTAGAATTTATCTTCTCTAAGTTCTAGTTACTTGAAGCTTAGGAAAGCTTAGAACTAGTTTATTGTCTTCACGATAGGTACTGATGTGTTAAGTAGTTTTAGCCAAAATGTGCCAAAGGGGAGTTTGTTAGTGTTTTTAGGTTGGCATTAATTTTGGTAAAACTAGCTTTTAGCAATGTCATGATGGATGTCATGACATTCGAGTTGAAGATAAATCCTACCGCTAAGGATGTTAAAAGACAGCTCGAATCGAAGCTAAAGTCGTGTTGGAAATTCGCAGAAAATCGATGTCATAACGTATGTTATGACATTTAGTGTGACATTCTGCTCGCGTAACTGCTTGTTCCGAGATTTTTAGGAAGTTTGTTGAGTGCTAAATATTGTTTTTCTTATTAGAAAGCATGCTCACGTGGCTGCTAGGTTAATCTTAATTAAACCTAAATTGGTTGTTGAAAAGACCATGTTTTTAGGATTAAATTAAGTGAACCCTAGCTATCTTTATGGAAGCCCAAACCGAAGTTTCGGATCGCTTCTATAAAAGGAAAAGAACCCTTACTTTGCGCAACGCCTTTGAATGTATTGAAGAGATAGCACAGTGTTTGTGTCCGTTAAGGGATTTAACAATTGTAATTGTAATTCTAGTTTCTCTTGTGAGCCAAGCAACTATCAATTGATAAGTGCATTGGACTAGGATTTGCTGTAAGGGTAGTTTATCACTCAAAGCTTTAAAGCACGAGTGTTTGTCTCTTGATTGAAAGCTTTGAAGCAAGATCAAGATATTTTATTGAAGTGTGTCTTCACAATTCAATTAGTCAATAGGTTGATATCACCGTGATTGAGGGGAGTGAATGGGTACTCGGATCTAAGTAGGACTTAGGTTGA
The DNA here is from genome assembly GCA_021764765.1 of Vicia sativa. Lineage (NCBI taxonomy): Eukaryota > Viridiplantae > Streptophyta > Magnoliopsida > Fabales > Fabaceae > Vicia > Vicia sativa. Next base: position 205,689,353 of record CM038795.1, on the reverse strand, counting down.
AGTTGCATCGGTTTTAAGTGAAGGAGATAAACTGGTGGTTTATTCCTGAATTAATTCTACTAATAGTGAATTTCCTCCCTGGCTTGGTAGCCCCCAGATGTAGGTTTGTTGAACCGAACTGGGTGAACAACTTATTGTGTTCTTTATCGCTTCAGATTCATCGTGTGAATTGTTAACATAGTGTCAGATACTGTGTCATAACATTCTCTGTGACATCACGTATCTGCTGCCAGGAATTTCAAATTAAATCGGGGTGTCACAAAGCCAACAAAGGAGTTTCTTAATGCTAGCAACCATTTCTCTTTTGATTAGGATTAGTTAGTTAGTTAAGCCTAACTGTAACTAACTAACCATTTTCTGTTACAAGTTTATATGTTTGCTATCCTACAGTAGCTTATCATGCTCCCTATGTAGCTTGTATATAAAGGACTGTGTGCCATTGTATCAACCAAGAAAAAGAGTGATTCAATAAAATAATCTTCTCTTTCATACTTTACTCTGATAAATCAGGGAGTTTTCTTTTTCTCAACATGTTCTATTGTAAAAAATTTGCCCAAAATCTCCATTTTTAACCAATTGTATGATGCTCCAAACCCTCTTACCAATACTACAGTGGAACAAGTTTTCCTCCATGCCGAAATACTACACACAAGTTTTGTCATGAACACTTTGTATTATACTTCTTATTAACTTACATGAAAAATTAATAGATTCTTTTACTTGCTCGTATTCAAATCAATTCATATGGATTCATAATCCATTACTTATCCATTTCTTCAAAAAAATAAAAGATAGATATTATCAATACAAAGCAACATAGTACAAAAAATATTTCTTAAGTCGGGTAAAATGATCTCTTAGGTCGGTTCCGTGCCTGACTTCAGAGTAGGCGTCATAATAACTCTTGGCCTTTTAAGTTGGATGTTTGAGCCGACTTAACAAAAACAGAACTTAAGTCAGGTTATAACATAACCAACCGACCTAACAAATAATTTCAATATTTATAAACAAATTCGCCACGGTATATTACTATCTTATTAAGAATAAATTATTCTATTTTATCACCAAACCAAATACTTTTCTACATACTCAATAACTACAATCTACGTTATTATTATTATATAGACTATACTACCAAAAACACATCTAACGTCGGACGCGAAATACATTTGATGTCGGACACGGAGTCGAGGTAAATAAGGGCGTCATTAAAGGTTACACCCTCTGGATATATTTAATAAGCAACAATTTTTTTTATATTCATTGAATCATTGATGTATCTAGTCATTATTTTATACTAGATACATGAATGATTCAATGAATCTAAATTTTTTTTTGTTGCTTATAAATGTGTTAGGAGGGTGTATCATTTATCACCCCGGGTATTAAAACACTGAGGTATTACGTTAACTACAAGTGGGTTCGATTTTCATCCTCGACATTTTTATTATTTTCATTACTTAACAGCACACCAATCATTAACACTCAATTTTCTGATGAACCAAGGTAATATATCAATATTATTACTTCAATTTGTTTGGGAAATCGAGGGGTTATGTTTTTTTTAACTGTCGTCAACACCTGAATTACTAAATACAGAACCCCATAATACAAAACCAATGCAAACCCAAAATAGTGCGCTCATTCCTCAATCTAAAATAGAAATATTCGTTGATTACCAAAAGCAATTTTACATCAAATATGCAAACCTAAAATGACACACATTTTATAATTTTACATCAAAATTAAAACAAATAATTTTTACTCAGCGATCAATCCATCAGATGTGTTTTATAAAATAGTCTTCTTAGGTATGCACTATAAAACATTCGTCTGGTGCAATTATATTTTATGTGATATCTATAGGTCGCTATAGACAAATCAAGTTATTTTTCTATCAATCTGTTGGATAATCGTATTTTTGTAAAATGTCATAGCTAAATCAAAATTGTTATCGGTTTGGTCATTTGTTTCTCACAAATAAGAGTAGATGATTCGAATGAGAAACTTATTTGGCTTTATCATCATCTTATTTGGCTTTATCAATTCAATCCATATCGCTTTGCACACCTCATTACAATTACGACTTTCACGTTAAAAATCACAAATACAATCATCTTATTCAATATAAAGTATCATAAAAAACATGCTGGTGAAGAACTTGGTTCCAACCATATTGACTCCATAAATAACAAATATTATTTGCAATAGGGCTGTATTGATTCAATGTCATATTCATAATGGAGTTTTATTCTTTAGGCAAATAGAAAATCAGTTAAAAGAAAGAATACATTATTTTACATTGAATAACAAGCAAACAAACTTTTGATCTAATTCATATTACATTCTATAATCTCACACTAAGTTTTTTGGGCATACACATGTTTCTTCTTCTACAAGCAATGTATTTGAAAGGTTTTGAAGATGATGTACTCAAACACCTTTGTAAAATCAAAGATTAATGAAAGAATCATTAAGCTAGATGCCGATTTTTCCTGCCTCTACTTGTATGCGGGGATCTCATTTCGCGGAGTCTCCTCTCTTGAGAAAGTATTTTCGCAAGCCTGAAAAATTACAATTAAATGTGATATGATTAGTATTATATTAATAATAGCATAACTATAATTCGAGTAATAATCAAAATGCACCATTAGTACTAGTAACTAATCTTAATTACCTCTTGAGAGCATCTTCATTAGTTTCTCCACTTTTCAATGGCTCAAAGTGACCATTTTCTAAGTTAACCCTAGAAACTGGTTTCTTCAATAAGTTCTCACCAATTTGGCAAAGTTTTTTCAAGTTTTCCTCGGTAGCAATGTCGACCGAAGAAACTATTCCAGTCAATGTATCATCCTGCATTTTGTGTAACAAATTAATCCTTGTATTGAAAACCCTAATATTACCGAGATCGAAACATGTATACATTTTTTACCTGAATTCGAAGGTAATTATCTTCGGAATGAAGAGCTTGAGTAACAGCAGATAAATGAAAATCAACCATATCACCACTTGATTGAGTAAAAACATCAATCAAAGGATTAGAACCACTATGTGTTAACCAATCCAATAATCCCCATTTTGCAGCCATTTGTGCACTAAACTTTTCCTCATTTTTTGCTGTTCCAGTCCCTATTGAAATTATCAGAAATCTTCCATATTCCAAAGGCTTAATAGGAAAAAAATCAGGACTTTGATTGATGATTTGCTTTGTTACTTCATTCATTGCAACTAAAGCCTAAATCATACAAAAAAATATCAAATTAGTTTTACCTTCAATAAAAGATTAACAACTAATTAGTACTTATTATTGAATAGAACATACTGGATTATTTGCGCAAACACCGCCGTCAATGAGATTGAACTCTTCTTCTTTTCCATCTTCATCTTTATTTATGAAGTTATGAGCAGGAAGATAAGTAGGTGCAGCAGATGTACTAATGCATATGTCTGAGAGTTTTGCATTCAAGCAAGGAATTTTCTTAATCTGCATGGATTTCAAACTACTAATTTAGTCTAAAGTTTCACCATAAATGAAAAACATACTCAAAATGAATTTTTAGTTTTAATTAACCTGATAAGATGAGAAAATAATTGGTTGCAAAGTCTTGATATCAAAGGCGGGAATAACAATGTTGGTGATGGTTTCATTCAACTTAATGTCACCAAGTTTCTGTCTTACAACTTCATGAAGATATTTGCCATCATATTTAGGTCCTCCAAGAGATCTCATTGCTTTCGCTAACATAATCCCACCTATGCCTCTGCAACAAATTAATTCAACACATAAAAACATTGTTTTCTCAAATTTTTTATTCGTAAACGAAATATCAAACACAACTTAAAGCTCGGACACATAGAACTCCCAAGTCTCAGATATGTGTCCAGTCTAATAATATCGACTTTATCAGATGACTAACCTATGCTGTGGGAATATTTTTGGGCAGTGTTCAAGGTAGAAGGGTTTGATATCTTTGGCAGCAAAAAGTGGACGGTTGTTTTGATCCGGTGCGGCTAACATGGCGGTAACAAGACCACCTGTACTTGTTCCTGATATTACATCAAAGTAGTCTGCAAGTCTTGCATCTTCACCGTCCAATTCCTGCATGATTATCAACTTAATTAATTAGAATATTATTTTAAAGAATAATTAAAGTATATAGTATATTGTTGAAGATTATGTATGAGATTAAAATACCTGAAGTTGAGATTCAAGGAATTCAATAATTGCAGCAGGGATGAGACCTCTAATGCCACCACCATCAATACTAAGAATGGTTACTAAGTTTCCATACGTAGGGGGTTGAATTTGTTCAACAGATAATTTTGTGACACCCTCCATTGTTAAAATGTTATGTAATTTTTCTTAAGTTTGTTTTTAGTAAAGATTAATGCTAATGAAAGTAAAAGATGGTGAAAGCAAAGGTAGTTTAGTTTAGACTATGGTTTACAGATGAAGAGTTTAATGTAGAAATATAAGTTTGTGATATGATATGATAGTTGGTTATGATATTTATAGTGAAAGGAATGACTTTGTTAGATTTTATTTGACAGGGTCCATATTAGACTTAGGACGTTGTCAAGGGAGGCTGCAAAATGAATTTGAAAATTTCCTAGTGGGTAGTTCAATCAATTCCAAGATCAATATAATATTAAAATTGGACCAATATTATTAGGATATGCATAGTTAATCAATATTATCCCTTCTTTGGTGATGGCTTAGAGTATATCCATGTGTTACATTGTGTTTTAGTAAGGGGGCTCACGGAAGTGGTTTAATTGGTTTTGAGGTAAAGTGTTCTTTTGATTCAAAGAAAAAATATATGATTTGAATGGTAGATTCGACTAGATAAAAATTGGTTAAGTTTGAAATTCAATTCCAATTTATCATAAAATATTGTTTCTGGATCGAAGTTCACAACACAATTAAATTCAACTTGTTAACTTGAATTCAATTCAATTAGATAGTTCAAAATGGATCGAAAAATTAATTTAATTAAAAAAATTAATTTTTTTTTGTATACTTCATATATTAGAAAAGTAAAGATAGAAAAAAATGGAGGCTAGGCCTAACCCAAGAGCCAAAAAAAGAGCTAAAAACTTAATAAAACCTAAAATTAGAGAGGCCTAACTTGTTTCTAATCATGCCAAGTCAAATAACAAAAGGATCATGATCCCATCAAGTGAAGTCTATCTGAGATAAATCAATAAAGACAAATTTGTCTGCAAAATGAATATCTTCTCTAAAGGTATCGTTAATCATAAGTTGTATGTTGTTGGCTTGGACCATATTCATCCACCTATTTTTGATTTACCAAAGAACTAGATGAATTAATTATAACAGATAATACATTTCACAACGTTTATAACAGATATATAATCACGGTTGAGAGTATGAGATAAAATAATGTGTGGTAGTAAATGGACTACTTATCACTACAGATTAATGGTCGTGGTAATAAATTGGAAAACCTCTTAGACATCACCACGATTGTAATAAATAACTGTAGGAAAAATTAAAAGGTTCTAGGTACCCAACAACGTCATTTTTAACGTTTATTAATTTGGATAATGTGTTACATATAACCACAGTTGAAATGAACAACCGTGGTGAAATAATTTGTTTTTTAAGTAACTTTTTGATTTTACAAAGTTTACATTTTTTAATTTGTATTTTTGTAAATCATAAATAGACCAGAAAAAGCAACACAGATCATTTGTGAACTACATCAATAATTGACCACTATAAGAATCTCTTGGCCTTGGCCTTAGGTCCTAAGTTACATACTTCCTATTTCTAGGAACGTGGAAGGAGAAGAGTTACTTTCCCTATTTTTATAGAGAACGTGACTTATTATTTTTAACTTTTTTCATTGATATTGTTATGGATATAAGCACGTCACCTTCACGATTTCAAATAAATGCGAGTGATATGAAAAATGGACATCATAATCAAATGATAAGCGCTCGTTCAAATTAATAAACGGCTAAAGGACTCACGGGAGCGATATATTACATAGTCTCCCGTTAGTAAACTTCACATGCCGCCTCGCGTAAGAATTATACCATACGATTAGACTCATTAAAATAAATAAATAAATCAAGTTTGAATTATTTATTTTTTTGAAAGAAATAAACAACCTAAAATTTAAGTATTGGACTCAACTTTTACACGTTTATACTCTAACTAATTATAATTACGAAGAGGATGAGTGACAAGTGAGATAAGAGACTTGCCAATGATATACTTACAAGGAGGCTTTTTTTTCTTTTTGATAGAAGATTCAAAAGAGACTTGTCAATGATATACTTACAATCTTACAATCATTAATCCGTGTACGGATTACGTAATTTAGTTGGTTCCTAGAATTTTCTCTTTGTGAAAAATTGTAGTAAGAAAAAGAAAAACTCAAACAGTCCTGCCTAATTTCTTAGTCGTATGGTCGACCAAGCAACAACACATAAAGAAAACAAAATATGTTCGTTGAATGGTATGGTTTAGGAAAGAAACTATGAATTGGACAGGTTTATTTATATTATTTTATAACTGTATTCTTTTTTATTAGGAAATATTTTGTGTGTAATTTTTTATATTAACAATCGGTATTCATCATTTATTAATGAGACTTCAAATGAAACAAAAACAAAATTATATATAAATTGATCTAACACAAAAATTGTTCCACATCTTATCATTTGAATAGAAAATTTATAGAAGGGTTTACTTCTAGACCTCGACCTTTCACCATCAAAATATATTATGAGAAAGAAAAATATGTAATGATAGTATAAAATATTTTTATGCTATTAATAGTTAATCAATTAGAAACATGTATTTAATTAAAACATAATTTAAATTTTAAAAAACTGATATGATATGATAATTTTAATAATTTTAATTTATTGTATGTCTATCGTTGATTTACACTGTGAATACATTATCTTTAAACTCATATATTATTTTGAATGTATTTAGACTTAAAAAATATATTTAGTATTGTCAAATTGATTAATTACCTTTCTGTAATTATCATCTTGTTAAATTTCTTGATAGATTATCCATCAAAAATTCCACACGTCAACGTAATATTACAAAACAGCTAAGTCACTTTTTAAGCAAGTATTTATTATAAAGTTAATACAACGGTTAAATATGTTTGATCCATGCAAAATTACTGGTTTTGACTTTTAGTTCCTATAAAAATAATTTTGTTTTTAGTCCTTACAAAATTAATTTTTCATTCACTTTTAGTCTATGTAAAAGGATTAAATATTATGAAAAAGTAATTTTATAAGGACTAAAAGAACATATTTTTTTTATAGTAATTAAAAGTAAAAAATCAAGATATTTATAACAAAAAAAACATATTTAACCCTTAATACAATTTTACATACGTTATATAGGCGATTTCTGGTTTATTTTTTGCAATTTTTTTTTTTTGTAAAATCAACATTACCACTTGAAAATTCGGTTGTTTTAAATCTTATAAAAATTTTATTTTTAAAACCAATCTCTCACTTGAAGATTCTGTTCATCTTAAACTTTGTAATTTTTTTTTGATAAAACCAAACTTGCTCAGTTAGGTTTCAAATAATTTAAAATAACATAATTTTCATACATGGTTTAAAATGACAGGATCTCCAAGTAATAAACTTGATTTTACAAAAAAATAATTATAGAAGTTAAAATGACAAAATTTTCAAATGACAAAGTTGATTTTACAAAAAGAAAATACAAGAGATAATCAAAAGTCGTCTATATGACAGTGGTAAATCAAAAATCGCCTATATGACAGAAGGTAAAATTGTATTAACCTTTTATTTTATTGTATTCATATGGATTTGGTGTATTTCTTATCCATCAATAGTATTGACGCTTAGTCTGCAAGCAACTTTTTGCCCACCATGAAAAGGTCTTTTATTTCCTATGCTAAAAAGTAATTAGGTCATTTTAAAATAGTAATATTATTAAATAGGGTTAAATATGTTTTTGGTCCTCATAAATATAGCGATTTTTAATTTTAATCCCTTTTAAAATTTTCTTCAAAGAATGATCATTCTAAAAGATTTTCACTTACTGTTAGAACCCAATCATTCCTACCTAAAATGGTGCGAACCGAAAGTATACTTTCAATTTTGAGAGACATTTTGGAAATTTCACGTGGTGCGTAAGTAATGCATGTCGTGGGTTAAGAAATCCCCAAAATAATTCCCCCATGGCTTCCCATCTTCATCAGTTTTCAACTCAATCAGGCTGTATTTCACCATTCCATTACTATCTATTCAATCTTTCTGAAACTCGATCTTTTCTCATCATTCTGCTATCAATATCAGATACCAATTCATTCAACTTGTCTGTCAAGTTGGCGAAGGATGTGGCATCATCTAAAAATTTGAATTCAATATAAAGGTTGTCTTTGTTGAGATACACTTCTGCCTTAATCAGGAATTGAGGAAGAGACATTTTTTATATGTCTTTCTCTATAACAGATGCTTCTATTTATACAAATGACGTTAAATTCTAGACCACCCAAATTTTTCAGTGCAATCAAAAACCTCTAAAGATGTCGACAAATCTTGATCGTTAAAAAATTATGAATCAATACTACACTATCAAAAAATTTAGTATAACTAAATTTTCGGTATAAAATGATAAAGTTGAAAGTTTCGGAAAAAAACTTAACAATTCCACAAATTTTAACTGTAGCGAAATTTTCATATGAACTGCCAAAATTTAGTCTGTATCGTAAATTTGGGTTTCATTATAAAAAAAATTTGTTCGAAAAAAATCATTTCGATTTTATCAAGGACATTTTTGGAATAAAAATAAATGGTGGGTGTCATGTATAATTTAGGAAGTGTGAAATAAAATTCTCCAATAAATGCAGTCCATCACATTGATGGGCCGAAGCCCAATACCCTACCTCACATTAGAATCATTCATAACCAAAAACAAATCAAAATGGTTCCTAATTTCCCAAGGCATATTCTCATGACAAAATTCCTAAATCCTTATATAGAGAAACTCACAACCTTGTCAAGTTTCTTCCATTTCATGCACAAACCCACAAGATACACTCCCGCCATCCTCGCCTGCAAAAACACTCAAGTCAAAATCCTTTTCATCTCTTCTCTTCTCTTCCAAAATCTCAATACCAATCCCAAAACCATGATATTATTATTATTATCATCACATTGCAATAACATTAATTATCATAAAAACTAAATAAAACTAAATTATCAAACAATGCATCGATTCTGTTTTAGAACCCAACCCCTTCTCCGTTCCTATCATCCCCGCAAATACATTTCTTCTTCTTCATCTCCCAATAACCATCTCAATTCACATTCTCTCGAAAAACCATTACAAAATTCCCAAATTATCCCTCAACAAACTCCTAAAACTCTCTCTCCTCTAACCACTTCTTCATCTCTCTCCAGAACCTCCGTTATCGCCATCTCCACCGCCGTCGTTGCCTCCGTCGCATTCATCTCCTACGACTTCGGCCGCGAACATCAATCTCATCCAACCGGAGAAGTCAGAGAAACCAATCCTTTCTATACCACCGCCGCGCACCGCTCCGCCGACTCCGTCAACAGGATTTTCCACCATGTTAAACGAACTGGCGTCGCCGCCACTGTTCTATGGCAGTCGTTACGTTCGGTGTTGTCGTCTGCGAATCATGAAGTCCGGTCTGGCTTCGAGATTCGTGTTGCGGCGTTGCTGGCGGATATTGCTGCGGCGAATTCCAGTCGGAGAGCTGCGATTGTTGGTGCTGGTGGTGGTGCTGTCGTGGATTGGTTACTTGATTCTGTTGCTGTTGTGAAAGATGCCGGTGGAGGTACTCAGGCGGAAGCGGCGAGGGCGCTGGCTTATTTGATTGCGGATCCTGATGTTTCTGCTGCTGTGTTTGCAAGACCTCACGCTGTTCCGAATCTTCTGAGGTTTATCTTCTCTTGCAAGCCTCGGCGTTCCAAGAATAAAACGGTAACTGATTTTATATGTAGATTTTCGTTCTGAGTTATAATTATCGATTTTACTAAGCTTGAAACAAGACCTAGTTTGAATTGTAGATGTTGTAGTGTTTCTCTAATAATGCAGTTCATAATCTATTTATTTATAAAACGGTAACTGATTTTAAGTGTAGATTTTCGTTCTGAGTTGTAATTATCGATTTTACTAAGCTTGAAACAAGACCTAGTTTGAATTGTAGATGTAGTTTTTCTTTAATAATGCAGTTCATAATCTAGATGTATTTATTTTCTTGATATGGTTTACTCTTTAGCATTGGTGACATCATGCAATTTTTTTTATTTCAGAAAAATTCAAGACGTAGTGCATTTGATGTTTCTGATTCTTTGAAAGGTAGGAGCATGCTTGTGGCTGCTATTATGGACATTGTTACTTCCAGTTGTGACAATGCAGACAAGATATCGTTTAAGCCGTCTTTGCATGGAAATGCTGAAACCAGAGATATTGCTGCAGCCCTACAAGTTATCGAGGAAGGGGGTTTGCATTTGGACGAGCCGCCCGATGATGATGATGATGATGATGATGGTGGTGGGATAGGAAGGAAAGGGATTGGAATCAAGATACTTGAAGGTACCACTGTTTTAGGACTTTCAAGGACCCGAGATGCAATGGAGTTGGATAATACTGATTTTGGTCATGAAGAACCCTTGAATCATGTTATATCGACAGCGGATTTCGGTCATGAAAAACCGTTGAAGCACGGTACACCGACAACCCTTGCGTATCATAAGTTTGATGACTCACGGGTAAAACACAATATGTCCTCTGTCGTTGTACCTGGTCTCTGGGATGATTTGCACTGTGAACATGTTGCTGTTCCTTTTGCCACCTGGGCATTGGCAAATTGGGCAACGGCATCACAGTTGAATAGATCTCGTATTCATGAGCTAGATCAGGATGGAAACGCTGTCCTGTCTGCTCTAATGGCACCTGAGAGGTCTGTAAAATGGCATGCAAGTTTGGTGGTACGGTTGCTTTTAGAAGACCGTGATATGCCTTTGAATGAATCTGTTTCTGATTGGAGTTCCAATCTTCTTTCTACTATATCTCATGCATGTAAGCATGAAGATGTTTCGTTGGCTGGGGTAGCTTTTTCTGCTTTTCTTTTATCTGTTGAGAGGAGTCCTGAGGTGCAGAAAACAGTGATGGAGAAGGGTCTTAATTCAATGAGAGACATTGCTAAGACAACAAAGCATAAGCAGGGGCAAGAAGCAGTAGCAAAGGCATTAGAGCTACTATGTACTGGGGATCGTCATTTATCTTTGGAGGAGAGTCAAAAGTGGTCAGGCATTCTCATTCCCTGGGTTTTTGGAACACTTTCTTCTGACACTATACGGAATTCGTCCATAAAAATTCTGTCTCAGATCCTTGAAGACTATGGAGCAAAATCAGTACCACTTTCCCAAGGATGGTTGGTTATGCTGTTAAACGAAATACAAAATTCCATTAAGAAATCAATTGATAAAGGAGCCAGTCAACCAAAAAGTGATAAAGTGAAGGTATAAAAATAGTTGTCTCTTTCTGTTAAAAAAACACACATGCTCTAGTTTTCTGATTGTGCTGCTTCAATTCCAACTCAACTTTTGATTTATATTTTAGCTGTCTTAACTTTTGCAGACTTTAATCAATAATGCAAATATTGCTTCTGCCGCACAAGTTGCAAATCAGCTTTCTAGTGCTGTTTTTAATCTGGCAACCAAACAACTGGGAACTGTGTCTAATTCTGAGGATATATCCCCACTGGCAGACTTTCTTTCTCTGGAACCTTTAGCAGGGCCGTTTAAAAGTTTGAAAAAGGATAGTCTGCCTAAATTTGGGGCTGCAGACTCTGCCTTGGCAACCCTTAAAGGTATTAAGGCACTCACTGAAGTTTGTGCAGAAGATTCTGAGTCTCAGGACAAGATTGTAGATTTTGGAATTTTATGTTTGCTGAGGCGCTTTTTGTTGAATGATGATTATGAGAGACTGGCTGCTATGGAAGCTTATGATGCATCATCAAGAGCGCATGAGGGGCAGGAGAAAAAGTCAAATGAAGGTGAGGAGCAACCAAGATCAGACATAAATGACCCAGCTAGTGTCCGAGTTCCTCCAACTGCTCATATCCGCAGGCATGCAGCTCGGCTGTTGACCATTCTCTCACTGCTTCCCAGAGTCAAGAAAGTAATCTTAGCTGATAAAACATGGTGCAGTTGGCTTGATGATTGTGCTAATGGCAAGATTCCGGGTTGCAGTGACCTTAAGTTACAAAGTTATGCCAGGGCAGCACTTTTAAATATATTTTGCAATGATCAGATTGATGGAAGGTCTGATAGTGCTGGCCCTTCTGGTGGTGTTGTAAGTAATTATAATATGTGTCCCCGTTATGATGACATGATATTCTTGATAAATTCTCATCTTCCTCACTGGAAATGTGCCAATGAAACATATCCACAAGGATCTTTCTCAAAAGACATATATGTTGTTGAGGATGGGACCAAATCCTTGAATGATCACACCTGCTCTAGTGGTTCAATTGGTTCAACTAAGAGTAGTCTAGATGCAGATTGTCCTCCACTAGATGTGGTTTTTGTCCATGGCCTTCGTGGCGGTCCTTACAAAACTTGGCGTATATCTGAAGACAAATCCTCGACTATGTCTACCTTAGTAGAGAAGATTGATGAGGAAGCTGGAAAGCTTGGAACCTTTTGGCCTGGTGAATGGCTTTCCAGTGATTTCCCCCATGCACGCTTGTTTACCCTCAGATATAAGGTTTGACTTTGTAAGATTTTGATCTGTCAGCCGCTTATGAATATTGTATGTTTTTTATTGTTAGTCCTACCAGATTGTTTAGAGCTTGCCGCATGCGTGATTCCCTTCACCTGCATCTAACTGTTGACACTTTATACAGACTAATCTCACACAGTGGTCTGGAGCTAGCCTGCCTCTTCAGGTTACACTTTTTTCCACCTCGTTATCTGTTATTACTAGATAAGTAGTTTAAGAAACATGATCACATTTTCTTTCTCCGCGAATTTAACAATCCTTCTCCGTATGTGAGTTGATTTGATGGGGGTTTCATCCTCTACGAGCCTTGTTAAGCATTATCTTACGCTGACTTCAAAGTTGTAATTTCAGCATCCGTTCCTATAGTTCAATACCGTAAGTACTATTATATGATTGTGTAGTCAATATTAACACCATTGCAAAACACATAGTTCTGTACTAATGACCAAGTACATTTGTCGTTCTAAAATATATTTATCTTACTGTTATCCCCATGCTTAAATGAATTCTTATTGAAGTGAGCCTGACTTAGGTTGATGGAGATTTAAATAGTGTTAACTTTGATTTGAACTATATCATTTAGTTTCCGCGTTTTTCATTTCCTCTTGTTGATGTTCTAGTTTGCAAACTACAGGCATATATGACAGCACTGACAATACTTCATAATTTTCCACTGTCCCAATCAAGTTTTTCTTCTCACTCATGGAACAGTATATAGATATAATTTTCTGTCTCATGTGGAACTCAATGTTAAGCTGTCTCATGGGGAACTAAATGTTAAGCCATTAGAACCTCTGCGACCCGATAGAAACTGGTACCAAACAATGAAATTTAATAGTAATTACAATGAGTTTCCAAGAAATTCTAGTCTTGGTTCTCTCACTCCAAGAATTCGAGAGCTTGGTCTCTCTCTCTCTCCCAAATAAACTCTTTATCCAGGATAACCCATCTAACCTACGGTTTCCTCATTTTATTCACACTCCCCAAACAAATAATTAATAACTGCTACTAGATGTTCATATTAAAAACAGTAACTGTTGAACATCCAGTGAACCTTCAACGGTTAACGACTCTGATTCAATTTCCGGGTCCTCTTATTTGTCAGAATATATAGTCAATATACACCGATATTCCGGCTTGAAATGCCAAATAAATGAAAGCCAAAGGGTACGCCAACTCGTGGATTCCACCATTGCAGCCATTGGCGAGCACAACCTCTGAGCAGCTTCAATGCCTCTTGCCAGTTTCTCCACCACTGGCATTTCTCTCTTTTTGAAATATTCCTCAATGCATAGTACCCACCAGTATTCATCTTCTTCTCCATCAAACACTCGAAACTCCATTTCAGGCACGATGTACCACAGATCCATGAAACGAGCTCTGATACCGGTTGATAGAAACTGGTACCAAACAATGAAATTTTATAGAAATTACAAGGACTTTCCCAGAAATTAAAGAGTCATGGTTCTCTCCCTCCAAGAATTCGAGAGCTAATCAAAAGTAACTGCCTGACAGAATAGAACAGGTACATTAAGTTTTGGTTCCTAGTAATTCTTAAGGTTTATCATGACCAACCTCTCTAGAAGGGGCTGTTGCACGAGGCTTCCAGTAGGTGGAGTGCAAAGAAGGTAGATGTGTGCAGCCTATCTCAGCAAGAGGCAATGCTGTTTTTAGCATTTGAACCGGTGACATCCAAGTCGCAAGGCAAGGCAGCAACATTACCGTTGCGTGCTCACTCTCCTGCTTTCCTCTCTAAACTGTAAAAGTTTAAAATCGTGATCTATCAATACTCACATTGCTGTAATTGAATCCCTGAACGTCTCAATTTTTTATTCCCCCTCGACATAGTTGTGGTTGGCTGGTCTCTTTTTCTCTCCATTGGTTCTCCTCAACTTGTTGCTTTACTTTCCAGTTACATTCTAGTTCATTTACATCTTTATTTTAAAACTTGCAGGAAGTTAGTTCTATGCTAATGGAGAAGCTTGTTGCTGCGGGAATTGGGAATCGACCCGTTGTTTTTGTTACTCACAGGTTAGTATAGCTGGTGGATAAAAACTCAACTCAACTAATTGTTCTGATTTTATCTTTTAGTTGAAGTTTCAGATTATCATGGATACATGGTTATTTGTGTAATCAAATTGTGCCTTATGTTATTTGTATTTTTCTCTTGGTTCTCTTTTTTCTGAAGCATGGGGGGTTTGGTCGTGAAGCAGATTCTTCATACAGCAAAGGAGGAAAAACATGATAATCTTGTGAATAACACTAGAGGAATAGTAAGTATCAACTCCTGATTAAATATATGTTTAAAATGTTATACGTTTTTTATGCTTTATTTTTTGCTGTAGGTGTTTTATAGCTGTCCACATTTTGGCAGCAAAGTTGCTGATATGCCTTGGCGAATGGGCTTTGTACTTCGTCCTGCTCCATCGGTGAGCATTTGAAGTTAGTTAATGTATTTCCTTTTAATAAATTGCTTCATTTGGAAGAATTTTTAGCACTTGATTCTTTATGTTATATAGATAGGAGAGCTAAGAAGCGGGTCTCCAAGATTGGTCGAGCTTAATGATTATATTCGGCTACTTTATAAGAAAAGCATTCTTGATGTCCTCAGTTTTTGTGAGGTAACCATTTATTGTCAGCAGTTCCATTTTTTCCTTGGTAGTATCATACTGATTTTTTGAGTTTGAGATGTCACCTATTTTTGCAGACCAAGGTAACTCCAATAGTGGAAGGTTATGGTGGATGGGCCTTTCGAATGGAAATTGTACCAATTGAGTCAGCGTATCCAGGATTTGGGGAACTAGTCGTAAGTATATTGTGAAATTATATCTAATGTGACAGGCAAAAGAAATAAAATTGGAAAATAATTTTTTTTTTTAGTAAGCTTTGACTCAAGTAGCTTCCTTCTGAGTTCCCAGCTGCACAGGCAGTTTCCTAATCTATCTTGAAAATTTGAAACAGGTATTGGAGTCGACAGATCATATAAATTCTTGCAAGCCAGTGAATCGCCTAGACCCTTCTTATACGGAGACATTAAAGTTCTTACAAAAATTAAAAGCATGTTATACCTAAATAGATATGTTTCAACGATAGACATGTAAATACTTAAATAGCTAGGTAGGCATTTCAGGGTGGCATTTATAGTCAAATGCACAAGAAGCTTGTATGTCCTGTAGCATCGGCTTGATACCATCTAACATGTTTAATAAGCTTCGAGGCGGACACAAAGATATTGACATGCCTAACTTACATTTTTTTCCACTCTTAGATTATTCCGAGAGTGCTTCAAATTTTGTCAGTGTTTCAGGTCAGCGGGTCCTGTGCTATCACAATCAGTATCTATTGTACATATATATGATGTACAATTGTAACCCATGTATATGTTGTATAGTCATGTAAATCTTCATTTTTTGTTATTGTGAGGTGTTAAGCATTAGAAATTTTGGTTTCTATTTCTGTTTTGAAAGTAGTTCAACTTCGATTCCTCAACAAGGGCATGATTGGATAGGTGGATTTTTCATTTATGATAAAAGAGTTAATTTATGTGGTGTGTTTATGTTCTATATATAGGTCATGCCACCTCCTTTATATGGAGATGTTCTACTGGAAACATTTTTGGGTGAGTTAAGGTTACTTGGGAATTGAGTGGAAAATGAGGAGATTAAGAAAAAAAGTTGGTCGGCCATCCTTGTTTTCTTCTATCCTCTTGCCTTGAAATATTCTATATGCTTTTCTATTTTGTTCAAAACTGTAAATGAATAAACGAAATGTAAAAATAAACTAAATGTAAAAGTAACATGAGTTTCAAGAGTAAATTGCTATTTTTCAATCAATTTAAGTTACTTAATTTATCTTTACCTGGATGATTGTTCAAACGGATATACAGTTCTGCTCGAACATGTATGCCGTCAAACATTATGATGGTAAAAATTTTAAGATCCTATTGAGAAAAAACAAAAACACAAAATACTTTTTTCTCTTCGTTTTATTCCGGAGTCCATTTTGATTTTTTTACTTTTTTCTCTTCGTTTTATTCCGGAGTCCATTTTGATTTTTTAATTTTTAAAAATATTTAAAACAGTCCTTTAAATATTAAAATGGAGTCTTTTTCATCTATTTCATACAAACATTTGTTTATGAGTGTATATGTGGCAACTGAGTTGATAGTTGAGCTTTATTTTTGTTATTTTGACTGAGTTCCACAAAGTTTGCATCTCAAATTCATATTGGAGTATGCATCTTCGGTAATTTTGGAATTTTTTTGAGAGGTTATCCATATTTTAAGGTATGCAAGTTTTATGTATAATTCTAGGTATGTTAATTTTAGTTTGAACTTTTACTCTTGTGTGGGAAGACCAGAAAGGGCAATTTATTATGAGTAGGTTGGAAAATTGATGATGCAACAATGGAGTTTGAAAAAGTTAGGATGAGATATGAAGAATTAAGGAATTGGTTGAACTTAAAAGTCAAATGAAGATCTTAAAGCGGATTTTTTTTAAAAAATATGATGTGTTTTGCAACAATTTTCTATGTATTTAATAATTTGAATTCCATGTTTGTATCAGTATGAATTTATATTGATTTTGACATTAAACTAATTTATTGGTTCCTATTGATTTATAGGAACGACTAATTTTGGCATTAAACTAGTTTGTTGATTCCTATTGAGTTATACTTACCGCTGATTTTGGCATTAAATTAGTTGATTCATCTTGATTTTTGGCATTAAACTAGTTTGTTCTAAATTTTGCATTAAACTAGTTTGTCCTAAATTTTGGCATTAAACTAGTTTGTTCCTTAGCAGGGCGACCAACTCTTCTTCTTCTCCTACTTCAGACAGGGGATGTCTAGTTTGGTGACTTTAAAGTCCCGTTGTCCAATCTGGACCTCCTTCAGATCTTGTGTGGAAGTTAGCATTTCCTTCTCGGGCTCTATTTTGGGATTCAAATTCACAACATTCATTTCTTGAGCACTTGGCTGTAAAATGACGGTTATGGTAACATTCTTGGGCGGTATAGTAATCCCCCTGGACTACTCCAACCCACCCGTTAGGTAGCAGATATTTCATGCTTAAATGTAGCATTGACACGGCGACCTGTAACATGTTGAGGGTGGACCGCTCCATGATGATGTTGTATGGAGATGAGGCGCCTACTACGCGATATCTATTCTTGACTTTTTTGTGCAAGCTAAAACCATTTATCTTGCAAAAAATCATTTTTCACTTTTGTTGATCTTGTTATCACTAACACTAGAAACTTGAGGGCACAAACCTAACGGACTGTAACATGATTATAAATATTTTCACTAAGAGAAATCTATAATGGATGTCAACACTTGATAAATAAATTAAAACAATGCAGGAGAACTTTGTTTACAATCAACAATCTATAATGGATTCTGTATTTTGACAAGTGGAATATGTATTTATTGACTTACGGTATTAATTCACACGGCTGTAAAAAGAATGGAATGTCTTTATAAAAGCTCATGGATTGATTCCTGTTGTGCTCAACTTGTATTATGCTTTCCCTTCCTTCTTAACATCATACATAACTATATTCTTTTTTACTTCTCTTCCTTGTTCAATATAAGAGAGAGCTTGCGTTGAGATAAAGTACACCAAAAGAGAAGAGCTCATCAGAAGAAGAACAAAAAACCGCTTTTCATTTGCATATTTCTAAGAATGCCTTTTAGAAAGCCACATCAGACCCCGGTCTATTCTCGAGGAAACTATACATTTTCCAAAGTAACAATTAATAAGTATAGTTCCAAAGTAAACAATTAACAAATATACTTCAAAAGTAACCACATTCAAATTATTATTTTTGGCTTTCGCATTCTAATTTCTAGAGGAAAGGGGCCCTAGTAATAGAGCTTATTAGAAACTCCTTTACCACGGAACCCGAGCCCAAGTGCCGTAACCACATTCAAATTAAAATACTCAAAGTAATATCATTTGAATATAGAATCAATCATCTTATTAATCAAAGAAGATGACCAAACCTCTGTTTAAGTCATGCACTCAAATTAGAGTCGATTACAACATGATCCAAATCAATCTATCTGCTCTAAGAAAACCATTCCGTCGCGGAATCTTACACTTCTGTTTAAGGTTTAGGGTTTGAGATTCGATCATCACCTAAACCCGCCAAAACATCTTTAACAAACTTAATCAAAGAACAAAGACCCCCTAAGAAATTATGATCAATAGCACCTTTAGCATCAACCACATGAGCAAAATCAACAAGTTTAACAACAGCACGCGCAGTTCTCTTCTCATCGGTTTCGTCTTTCTCATAAACAACAAGAACAGAACATGAATAAAAATGAAAAATAGTTTGAATTTCAAACCATTTCTTAAGCACCAACAATTCCTGCAACACATGATCATAAACCCTAGAGCCAAAAACACAATCAGGCACATCAGCATTACCGTCGGTGGAAACAAATTTCTTCATCATCAGTATTACATCCTCAGCAGATAGATCCATGAGAAACTTTCTCTGAGGCTGCCAGCATTGGTTACTCGGAGAAACAGATCTCAACCCGGAGATTCTAAACCCTAATTTGATAGAGGAGGATTCTCTATCTTTCTTGAGGCATTTCGAAATGTAATCTTCGGAGGATTGGTGATGCCATGTGCGAGAACCGATCTTGAAATCGACGACGGCAGGGTTGGTGAAACTCCCGGCGATATCTTCCATGACGAGGTGGGGGTGGAGGCCGGAGCCGTCGGAGGCTTCGACGACCTGAGTGCCGTGGAAATTGGGGAAGAGGTGGAGAATGTTGGAGGGGATGCGTGGATCGGAATAGAGGGAGGTGTAGAAAGCGAGTTCGTGGGAGCCTCTGCCGTCGTCTTGGAGAGGTTTGTAGAATTTTCCGGAATCGTCAATGAGAGGGCCGAGGATTCCGGTTTTGGCTTGGTGGCCGGCGACCTGGTGGTCTGGGATTTTGAACTTGGGCATTTTGGGAGATGAGAGTGATGAGTGGTGTTTGCTTGATGGGGACATAAATAGGAAGGGAAATGCAAATTTTACGCAACAGTTTGTGGGGCAAGTTGGGTGTGATATTTAATATTTTGGAGTTATGTGTTTGTTTGAAATTGATATGTGGTTGTTAAGGAGTTCATAGAAGATATTTCGAGACACAATACAGGGAGAGAGAAAATCAATAGAAAGGCATCTCCACCTTCGTCGTATTTCTAACGAGCTTAGAAGCTCTCAGCGTTAAATAAACACGCTTTGGAGGTTTTTTTCTTCTCTTTTCTTTCTCTTATACATTTAGTGGACCTTAATTAAGTGTTTCTGAGACTGTTTAGAATAGCTTATGGAAACAACTTATGTCATAGATTTCTGCTTATTTCAGTTAGCTCTTTAGGATCATGTTTAGTTCCACCTATAGAGCTCTCAAAATTGATTATGGATGGATACAATTTATTTTACATGTATAGTTAATCTGGATTAAAATTGCTTTTGCCTTTAAAATTGATTCTAACTTAAAGTTAGGATTTGAAGCTTTTGAATCCAAAAGTAATTTTTATTATTGCACTTCATTGTTTAGATCAGTTTTAGGTTAATGTATCCATACATAAATCAATTTACATTCTAGTCACTTTTAATTAGAATCAATTTATTCAATCAATTTTTGTCACCGCAGAACCAAACACATGTTAGGATAGCTTACGAAATCAACTTATAACTTATAAGCACTTGTTTATGCCATTTATCCAATCAGGCTTTCATTAGATGCCGGTTTTAATGATTTCTGAAGTTTTTTTTTTTTTTTTTGGTATCATAGTTCTATGATTGTGAATTAGGGATAGTTTCTGAAAATAGTTTAAGATAAATTAAAAAAAAAAAAAACTTTAGAAGACACAAAGTAGTAGCAGATAATATAAGTTTTTGGATTTTTTTGCTTTTAAGATTATGTTTATTCTTATATGAACAAATCAAGACTGTTACTGAATTTTCACCATTGATATTAATAGTTTTGTTAGGTTTGATCCCCCAAAAAAGGTGTTGTAAGGTTCAGAAAGAGAAAGATTGCAAGGTGATTAGCAAATCAATAGTTTTGTAAGGCTCACTAATTAATAGTTGATTACTTAGTTCTGTAATGCCTTAAATGCCTAATATTGTTGGAACAATAAAGGGTCCTCTGGTGTTGTTAAGCTCTAAGGGCCTCTGTTAGATTCGAGCGCATATGATACCATTGCAGTACCAAAGAAGTTTACTATATTGAATATAATTTTGAATTAATATTGTTAGGTTATTCCTGAATATTTTTCCAATTTATGTGTTAGTTTCATATATTATTTTTTTCTCTACAGAACGGTCTCAAATACATTCAATGGTTTCTGAATAATGTTTCAGTCTTTTCTAGTGTCAAGGTTGCAGGTTTCTGAATAATGTTTCAGTCTTTTCTAGTGTTAAGGTTGCATTAGACTTGAAAAGTTTTATTATGAACATGGCTATTGTGAGTTGGATATATGACTTCATAATTTTTTTTTACCGTTGATGATTACAGATATCGGAATGGATGGTTAGTCATGAAGAATATGAGTTATCGGACTCTGATTATGCAGACCGCATAGATTTGATGACCAAGGTTTTCGGCATTGATGCTGCAGAGCGCTACTTTGAGGCTTTACCACTTGCTGCAAAGACATGTGAGACTTACACTGCCCTCCTCCATTCTTATGCAGGAGCAAGAATGACCGAAAAAGCCGAGGAACTATATGAAAGGATAAAAGATTCAAACCTCCCCTTTGATGCCCTTACTTACAATGAAATGATGACTCTTTACATGTCAGTCGGGCAGGTTGAAAAGGTCCCATCAATTGTCGAAGACCTCAAACAACAAAAGGTTGCTCCGGATATGTTTACTTATAATCTATGGATAAGTTCATGTGCTGCTTCTCTTAATATTGATGAAGTTAGAAGGATTCTTGAAGAAATGAGTAGCAATGCTGGTTCTGATGAAAGTTGGGTTAGGTATTTGAACTTGGCCAACATATATGTTACCGCGGGTCATCTTGATGGTGCAAGTTCAAACTCACTTGTTGAGACCGAGAAAAAGATCACGCGAAGTCAATGGATAACATACGATTTCTTGATCATTCTTTATGGCGCGATGGGAAATAAGGATAAACTCGATCATATATGGAATTCATTGCGAATGACGAAACAGAAAATGACTAGCAGGAATTATATCTGTATTATTTCTGCATATCTGATTCTTGATCATGCAAAAGAAGCAGGTGAAGTTATTGATCAATGGAAACAATCGACTACCCCAGATTTCGATACACATGCTTGTAAAAGGATTATGGATGCTTTTACAGACATTGGATTGGATGAAGTAGCCAACAAGTTGAATTTGATTCTCATTGAGAAGAATCTCAATCCGGATCTGGAAAATAACTAACTAGGAGTTATTTGGGTTTGATTCTGAACTAAAGTATACAGATTTGAGATTGACATTGCAACCTTCAGCATCAAATTATGCAATTCGCTAATACATCTCAAATGAATAACCTGCAATGTAAGATTCTATTGCTTTTGTGGAAATGTTCTCAATTTCTTTTAACTTATTTTTATGTTTCACTTGGCTAGCATTTATGCTGTTATCAGAGCATTCAAATTTTGAAGTTAATTTCCTGGAATTCTAGTAGTAATGCTTATGTAATCATATTATTTACTCTTATATAATCAAATAGCTTCATTACATTACACTCTTCAAACAAATTAACCAGAAACAAAAAGACATTGATTTTTGCATACAAAAACAAACTCTACAGTTGGTTCGACACTAGACACACTATATTACATTAATGCAGACATAAATACTGATTATTAACAAATACTTACATAGTTTTGTGTTTAGTTAGCAAGATTTATATAATCAAGCACCAATTTCATCTTCTTCTGGGCTCAATTTGGATGGTCCCAAATTGGCAACATGAAACTGAGCTGCATACTTGTTAGATGCAGCTTCCATCAATGGTGGCTCATTCAGAAATGCCCAACTACTCTTTGTCCACCTGCACTCAAATTTTTATCATACCAACCATACAGTTCTAAGTTTGATTCAATTAATAGAATAAAAAGAGTAAATTAATTTACCAGCCATTTTTGTTGATAAGTTGCTCCAAATTTGTGTCAAGTATGGACATATTAAAGGAGTCCCTTATGTTGGTCACAGGCATAGTCTTTGATTTCTGAAGTTTCTTTTCTGGATCATTGTCTCTGCTAACCTATTCAGGTTGCATCATAAACACAAGAAAAAGAAAATGTTAAGAAAAAAGTAAAGAAAGTGGTAAGTAGAGGTTTGGTTTTGAATATGAAACCTGATCAATAGTCTCAGACAGATATCAATTTCAAACATTTTAATTAATAATTAAAAAAAAAAACTACAATAAAAAATATCAAGCATAATTTGCGAACATGAGCAAGCAAAAACAAAACATACTCACTATATTTTTTGTATAAAAAAACATTTTAATTAATAATAAATTTTCTATTGATTTTCATTTCTTTTAATTCCAAACTCATTAACGGTAGAATTGTCGAACGACGAATCAATAACCAATCTCTGTGGACACGATACGATATAACCTAACCGGTATATATCACCCGGTAAAAATAATACCAACTCTTTGCTTGCCGCTATACCGCCGCAACAAAATGGCGCCGTTGCCGGGGATTAGTTTTATTGTTTCTGTATTGCAATAATTCCGTTGTTTTTGAGAATGTGACATGGGCTCGTCACTGGCTTCATAATTTCCCAGGACATCTTCGCTATGACCTTTCTGCCATGTCGATTATATCTAATCAAGGCGCAGGTGCGAATGCTTGGGAAAATCCCAAACGTTTCCTACTTTCTTCATTTTTTTAACATTTTACTTTAATTGTTTCGATTTTCAGCCATCAGGATAAAGACCGTTACTTCGAAGGCTAAAGAAGGAAGTACTTCTCAACAAACTGTCGAAACTAGTGATGATGTGCCTCTAGCAATACCAACAACAACTACTACAACAACAACAACACCAGCAATAGCAGATGTTCCAACTCCAAAGGTAATCAACTAACCCTGATGTTTCGAATAAACTGAAATTTATGATTTAGATCTAACTCATGTCTAAACCTTTTCAGACTAACAAACTTCCACCAACCACTCCGAAAAAAAGGAAACCAAGCACCACTGGAAAGAATCCCAAGACTGGTGGAAATTCCCCAACAGCTTCAAAAAAGAAGCAAAAGAAAGAGATTTCTAAAAGCCTTGAGCCTACTAGCATTTCTGGACTTGATTCCAGAGATGTTGCTCCCTCCACAATATCCAAAATTCCACCTTCGACCTCCAACGTAATGTTGGAACACATTGATAGTGACCTTTCCTCTAATAATCCACAGGTAAATTGAATTTGAATCCCTAACAAAATAGTTATTCATACCTTGGTACATATTCCTGATCTTCTTTGTTTATGTAGGATACTTTGAACCCAAATCCCACTACTTCAACACCTCCAACAAAGACTGTTGCTCCAATCAACTCTTCTCCCCATGGGGACTCCAGTAATCTCGTGCAAAACAAAGGATCCTCCAACATGGTGATTCCGACTGGAGCTTCAGATGCACAGGATGACCAAGGCACTTCCCCTCCTTTAAAAGAAACAAATGAAGCATCGCCTCATCAATCTGCAGAGAATCTACCAGAAAATCCTCTTCAAAAGTCTCCTCTCGAAACCCTTCAAGAAAGCCCAAAGGTCACTCATGCTGAAAAAGATAAGGCTAATTCTCCTCAAGAGAGTGAAGAATCTGCAGAAGAAGGATCTGAGGAAGAGGAAGCCCAGAGCGGTTCGACTGATGGAACGGAGTCTGATGCTAATAGCAGTGAGACTAATTCTATCGAAGTGGTGGATCTGGTTGACGATGGAGAAGACAATGAGCAAGACAAAGACGAAGGCGATGGTGACAAGACTAATGAGCCTATAAAGGTCGAAATGGATGTGACTCCCTTGCGTATGGAACTTCCCCAATCTTCCCAATCTCAAACGATTGAAGAGGAGTTAGCTCTCCTAAGGCGCAATGACCCAATTCAGTATATGAAAGCTAAATTAGCTCAGAGGAATACTCCTCTTGCTAGGGCTGGCACTAGTTCGACCAATAACCCATTGCCCTCAGATGATAGAGTTGTACTCCTTAACAAAGTCAGGAGAACAATCCTTGATGTAGATTTGTTCGAAGTGCTCAAAAAGGATAGTACGGCTTGCTACACCATGAAGGAGCTACTTACACAAGTTAACCTCGCAACCTGCTCCTTGCCAGTCAGCACCATATTGTTCGATCTTCAGGCTTTGTTGGATAACGTGACTGGGTGTCTTCTTCAAGACGAATTTGATGCTGCTAAAGTCCAAGAGAAACAAACTGCCATGGATGCTGCTTGTGAGCATGCTTCGAAGCTTTCTAAAGAAGCTGAAGACCAAGCAATGCACCTAAAACAGGCTAAGACTGAATATGAAGTTCGAGCTCAGTGTCTATTCTCCTCTGGGAAAAGCAAATTCAAGAGCTCCAACAAAAGGTTAAGGAGGCCCAACAACAACAATTGGCGTACGAAACTGATACTGTTGGGAATCAATTCGAAGAACTTCTCAACAAAGGCCTTGTCGAAATGGAAGCAGCAGAGCAACTTAAGGGAGAGGTAGCTACCCTAGAAGGAGCAAGACGTTTCACCCAACAAAGGCTTGAGTCTTTTCGAAGCACTTTTGAAAGATTGAGAAATAATGCATATTTCTAAATTTTTGATTGTTTAATTAATCTTGAATCTTGGTCTGTAATATCTGAACAACGCCATTTTGGCAATATATGTTACCATTTTGGCATTCCTTTATAATATTTTGACTATGTTGTTATTATTCGAATCTCCTGCAGGCGAGGCTTGTATTTTTTCAAATATTTCCCATTAACCTTTAAGATTCGCTTATCATCAGCTAACTCTTCAATTTCATATGCATTGTTTGAAAATATCTTTATTATTCGAAAAGGTCCTTCCCAATGAGGTGACCATTTACCTAATGTTTTATTCTTCTTGTCCATGGGCAATATGACTTTCCAGACCAAGTCATTAATAGTGAATGTTTTACCTTTCACCCTTTTGTTATATGCCCTGGCTACTCTTTCCTTTTGCCTCATTAGGATTTTCAATGCATGCAATCTAACTTCGTCTAACTCAACTAACTCATTCATCATC
Source organism: Vicia sativa (assembly GCA_021764765.1). Classification (NCBI taxonomy): domain Eukaryota; kingdom Viridiplantae; phylum Streptophyta; class Magnoliopsida; order Fabales; family Fabaceae; genus Vicia; species Vicia sativa. The sequence goes on along the minus strand of CM038795.1, from coordinate 205,663,312 downwards.
ATCTCCCAATATAATGCAGATGGGATCTCATTCTGTCTTTGAATTCGAACTGATTGCAGATGAATTTCCACTGATAGAACTGCATCATGACCAAATGTTAGTTGGAAAGGCGTGGTGTTAGTAGCTTCTTTAGGAGATGTTCTACAGGCCCATAGTATTTGGTTTAAAGTCTTGTGTCAGTTCCTTGGCTTTTTACCCACGTGTTTCTTAATTAATCCTATTATCACTTTATTTGCTGCTTCGACCTGACCATTTGCTTGAGCATAATATGGTGTTGATGTTAGTAATCTAAACCCCATCTCTTGAGCAAATTCCTGCATCTTTCTGCCAGTAAACACAGAACCTTGGTCTGTGGTTATGCTCTCTGGCAATCCGAACCTATAGATTATCTGTTTCTGTATAAACTCAATAATAGCCTCTTGATCAGCAACTATTAGAGGTATTGCTTCGATCCACTTAGTAAAATAATCAATTCCTACCAAGATATATTTCTGTCCTTTAGACGAAGCAGGATTGATTTCTCCTATTAAATCTAATGCCCATCCTCTAAAGGGCCATGGTTTAATGATCGAATGTAGCTCACTTGCAGGAGCATGTTGAATTCCTGCATGTTTCTGGCATTCTCCACACCTTTTAGCAAAATCTATACAATCTTTGAGCATGCTGGGCCAATATATACCATATCGGAATAACAACCATTTCATCTTATGGCCTGCTTGATGTGCCCCACATGCCCCATTGTGGACTTCTGATAATGCTAAGTATGCCTCACCTTCTCCTAGGCATTTCAGTAAAACGCCTTCCTGGGTCTTCTTGAACAATTCATTTCCCATGAGGACATATGATAATGCTCTATATTTTACCTTCCTATCAACATTCAATGTTGGGTTTTTTAAATAACTCACAATTGGACTTCGCCAATCTGCATCCGCTAAGGTGTCTATGGCTAATACTTTGAATCCCTGTTTATCTGCACAACCTAATTTTATATTTTCTAAATCTGATGGTCTCAGTCTAGTAGCCATAACCCTACCTCTTATTTCGACCAAATCCTCAAAGTTTTTGGTAGAAACTTTATACCCTGAAGCCAACTGTGCTAGGTCATTCGCTTCTTGATTTTCTATTCTTGGTATATGTTGAATATTCATGTATTCGAATTTTTTGAGTAGCCTGTTAACTATGACGAAGTATGTCATCAGATTTTCCTTTATACATTTGTATTCCTTTGTTATTTGCTTGACCACTAACTCCGAATCTCCTTTAATTTCGACTCTAGTTGCCCCCAATTCCAACAAAGCTTCAAGTCCAACAATAAGCGCTTCGTAATCAGCTTCGTTGTTTGAGCAACGAGGACCATCTAATTTATACTTGAATTTTGTTGGAATTCCTTCAGGAGAAATTATAAGAACTCCAACACCACTACCATCCGTATGGGTCGAACCATCAAAGTATAGTTTCCAAGGTTGCATTTCAACGTAGCCCATGACAGTCTTTTCGACCAGTGGATGGTCCACAATGAAATCAGAAATTATTTGACCCTTCACAGCTCTTAAAGGCATGAAAGTCAAAGAATATTTTGTTAAGGCCAAAGCCCATTTACCAACTCTGCTATGCATTATTGGTTTCGAAAGCATGTGTTTGATAACATCGAAATGAGATGAAATATAAACATCAACAGACTTTATATAATACTTACGTTTCATACAAGAAAAGTATAAGCAGAGACATAGCTTTTCTATATTGCTATATCTAGTTTCTGCATCATTCAACACCCTACTTAAATAGTATATGGCTCTTTCGATGCCATTGCTATCTTCTTGTGCTAACATACTACCTATACTAACTTCAGAGGCGGATATGTACAATCTCATGGGCTTTCCCCATGAAGGTGGAGACAAAATAGGAGGCTGAGTCAGATATCGTTTGATGTTGTCAAATGCCTCCTGATGTGCTTCGTTCCATTCGAAGGCTTGACCTTGCTTCAAACGAAGTAATGGAGAGAAAGCATAGGTTCTTCCACTTAGATTCGAAATGAACCTTCTTAGAAAGTTAATCTTCCCTATCAAAGATTGCAGCTCCCTTTTTGATGTAGGTGTTTTCGTCTCCATAATGGCTTTGGTCTTGTTTTGGTTGATCTCGATACCTTTCTTATGAACCACAAAGCAAAGGAAATCTCCAGCCTACACAAAGAATGCACACTTAAGGGGGTTCATTTTTAAGCCATGTTTTCTCATTCTTTCGAATGATTGGCTCAAATGATGCAAATGAGTGTCTGCAGATAATGATTTGATGACTATATCATCAATATACACCTGCATAAAAGTCTCAATGAAATCATGGAAAATTGAATTCATTGCTCTTTGATAAGTTGCTCCAGCATTTTTTAAACCAAAAGGCATCACTACCCATTCGTAGGTGCCTAAGGCTCCTGGGCAACGAAATGCTGTCTTAGCAACATCTTCTTCAGCAATAAAGATCTGGTTATACCCAGAGTATCCATCTAACATACTTAAATATTTGAATCCTGCAGCAGAGTCTATTAACATTTCTGCCACAGGCATGGAGTACTCATCTTTAGGGGTAGCAGTATTTAAATCCCTAAAGTCTATGCAAATTCTCAAAGAGCCATTTTTCTTAATAACAGGTACTATATTTGCTAACCATTCGACATACCTTGTGGTTCTGATGAATCTACAGCGCAACAACCTTTCGATCTCAGCTTTAATCTTTGTGAGAACTGCTGGTGCAAATCTTCTAGGAGTTTGCTTGATGGGCTTCTTGCCATCCTTAATTGGAAGTCTGTGCTCCACTAACTCTCTCTTCAAACCAGGCATTTCATCATAGTCCCATGCGAAGCAATCTTTGTTTCTCTTGAGAACTTCGATCACTTCCTGCTTGAGGCTTGGATTGAGTTTTGCGCTTATGTAAGTTATTCTTTTCGTGTTTTCATCCCCTAAATTTACCTCTTCGAGCGGATCCTGCGCCAACATTTTGGCACTTGAGTCTGTGGGGTCCTTCTCGAAGCCTAAAGGTTCTTTATCATAGATGGCATCTAGCCTTTGGTCTATTTCGTGTTCTTCAAAGGGTGAGTCCTTCGAGCCATCCCCATTTATTTCGTATACTTCTGCAGCCATATTCTCTATTTCAATTTCTAAGGCCGTTTTCCATTCGTTCTCAGCCATATAGGCCGAAATCCTATCGAAGAAGGAGGACTCAATCATGAGCAAGGTTGTCGAATTCCCAGCCTGCTGGCCGTCTTTGTGTAGTGTCTTCGACTCCTTCATCTTCGTTGATTATCCTTCTATCCCAATACATTCCATCATGGCGAAGGGTCATATAATAGTGTGCGTTCCTGGTTTCGTTGATTTCGTCACTTGGGGTACAAGGAGCAATTTTGGCTAGGTATTTGTCATAATTTCTCTTATTAACTAAGTTAACTGTTGTCATGAAATAGCTCTGATCCGCTTCGATATTCTCAACAATACCATCCTCTCTCCATAAAACTAACCTCTGATGCATTGACGAAGGAACTGCTCCAACGCCATGGATCCATTCTCTTCCCAACAGCAAGTTGTAGTTGGCTTTGGCTTCGATCACCATGAACATAGTGGGTCTGCAGCTTGATCCCACTGTCAAATCTACTTGGATCACCCCCAGTGTCTGGCCTACTTTTCCTTCATAGTTCGATAGTACCATGTTGTGTGGTTTGATGTCGACCTCTTGTATTCCTAACTTCTTCAGCATGAAGTGAGGCATTAAGTTTACTGCAGCGCCTCCATCCACTAAGACTTTGTTTACGCCTTGTGTACCAACTTTTGCTCGAATGAACAATGGCTTGGATGATTTTTCATAGCGGCTCGGGTGCTCGAAGAAAGCATTTTGCTCGATACTTATCCATCACGTAATAGCACACTGGTCTATGCTTCATCAGGTCTATCGCATCATCCTCCTTGTGCTCTCCGATTTCAGTTTCCTGTCCAAATTCACAAGGTAATACAAATACCACGTTGCAATTGATGTTGAGTGAAGACTCCCCCTCTGATTCGAAGTTGTCAGTTAGCATATCCTCATCTTCTTCTGGACCGGTGTTTACTCCTTGATTCGTTTGTGTTTGGAGAAGAGTCTCTCGCTAGCGGGGTTTGCCCTCAGGTTGATTATTTGGTGTAGGTTTGTTGGTACTTGATTCTTCCTTGTTCTTGATCGAAGTTGCTCCTTTGTCTAACATATCTTCTTTCACCTTCAATTCTCGTTGCTGCGCCATTGTGATCTTGACATAGGGTTTTTTCCTTTGTAGTTTTCTAACCTCACTTCTTCCCTCTTTTCCGTATTGAACTGCCTTCTATATGTCATGGCGTGGCGTGTATTTCGTTCATTGTTCCTCCATTTATCCTTCCCCTTGTTGGTCCTAACTTGTAGCCACTTGTCTGTTGGTACTTCAGCAGGGACTTTGAACGTCACCCTTCGAGCGCCTTTAGGGTAAGGGCTTTCAGGCCTTCGTTGAGTGTAATTGCTCTCGAAACGTTGGCTCATCTGACCAGTTTCTTTGTGGTTCCAGCATGGGGCAAAAGGAATTGTTTCGAAAGCTCCGACCACATTTTGATCATACACTGCAAAACACCTTGGGCACACTAGGCATTTGGTTGCCCCTTTGTGACAACGAACTAAAAACTCCAATAAACTTTCTTTTTGGGTAACATCTAAATAGCTGGTTATCCGCGATTGATGCGATTCGTGCCCTTTGTTTCTTCTCGAAGTCTGCAGCAATCCTCTGATTGCAAACGATGCTGCATTTGGGACATAGTATCATTTCATCATTTCCTTTGTGGCACAGCATAAGGTAGTCTTTGAGACTGGCATCCCTAGCATAACTATCCTCCATCTTGTATTTCTCTTTCTCTAAATATCTTTCCATTTCCTCCATTTCGTAACGAGGTCTCTGCATATCTACCATGTTAACATCCACATCTTCCCCCTTTATATCAGCATCTCCCCATCCTGTAGGTTTGATATCTTCGATTGGGGTTTTTGAACTTTCTGGAGCAGAGTATTTCACCAGGTAGTCGAACTTTCCACTGGGCTCCCCCAAAGTATCCCATATTTCTTTCTGAGGAAGAACTGGCGTTGTGATCTGGACTTTCTCCAATTTTAGCCTCAGGCCTTCAGTAGCCTGTGTCAATTCTTGGTTTCGATTCCCCGGCCTTGGCTGGATCTCTTCAAGCCAAAGATACTACTTCAATCGAAGCCTCCTGTTCCTTATGGACATCCTCAGTAACCTCCTTTTTGACTTTGACTAACACATAGTTTTTATTCTCAGTGTTTTTCTCTCCTGATGGAGTGTCACCTTGATTTGCTTCCACCATATTTATTTCTCCAATGTATGCAGGCTCAGAGTAATTGGTGTCTGCAACATCCAAAGGGTCTTCATCTACTTTTATCTTTGGCTTGTCAGCGAATTTCAACCTACCATCCTTGATTGCATTTTGAATCAGATCCCTGATAAGAAAACACTGTGAGGTTTTGTGGCCTAGGAAACTATGGTACTTGCAAAATCCTCTTTTCTTTCTTTGATCTAAAGGAGGTATTTTGACATTCGATGGCACAATTACTTGGCCATCTTTGACAAGCAAATCAAAAATCTCGTCACATTTTGTTACATCGAAGGTATACACCTTCTTTGGGAATTTGTCACTTTTCTCATTTTCAACAATTTCTTTCCCTTTTGTGGAACTAGTAGCTTACAAGAGTAAGGTGGAGCTTTTAATTCACGAGATCAATTTCGACCTCTTGATTCGGGATAGTCTTCAACTTCCTCGGTTCGACATAGGAAATTCTTTCTTTTTGTTACTTTTAAAAGCCACGGCTTTTTGCCTTTAGTCTTTCGACTTGTCGAACCCCGTCTGCTAATTGAGCCATGTCCCTCAAGTATTGTGTGTCTAATTTCTTTCGAATAGAGTAGTCTAGGCCACCAGCAGCCATTTCGACTAACTCATGTTCAGGAACTACTGTGAAACATCTAGATTTCAAAAGTCTGAACCTATTTAGATAATCATCTATGGGCTCAGTAAATTTCCTCTTGATGCTGGCTAGCTCTTTCAGACTTATTTTAGATTGTCCCATATAAAATTGTTCATGGAATAATCTCTCTAAGAGGGCCCAAGTATCTATGGATCCAGGAGGCAATGTGGTGAACCATGTAAAAGTATTCTTAGTCAGGGAACTTGGGAAATATTTAATCCTAAGGTTCTCATTATTTGCTATTTCTCCTGCTTCGGTCAGATACCTGGCTATGTGTTCGACTGTTGATTCATTGGTGTCTCCAGCAAACTTTGTAAACTTAGGGACCTTATATCCCCTTGGTAAATCGTGTGCATTACATAATCTACTATAGGAGAGGCATAATTGCCTTCTAATTCTGTGATTGAGACCGTTTTGGGCCATAATCCTTTCTATCATGGTGGTTAAATTATTTTACGCCAAGATATTGTCGTTTGAATTCTATGAACGATACATCTTGATGTCGACCCACCATGACAACTTCTCTAGGTTTTCTTCTCGAACAGACTTCTACCGCCTCGGTTCTATCATTCCCCTTTGTGGTTCTTCTCGAATCACTGGGGCCTCTAACCTTTCGATCCTTGCCCCTGGTTCTACAATTCCCCTTTGTGGTTCCTCTCGAATCACTGGGGCATCTAACATTTGTGCCCTTGCCCCCAAATTAATCCCTTCTCTGACTGGTCTATAGGGTGGGTCATCAACAATTTGTTCTATGATGGGTATATTCGCTCGAACCAATGCCTGATTCTGTCTACGCCTTTCTGGCGGAGCGAAAAAATTTGTTATTCGACTCATGTTATCCGCGTTTTCTCTGTTTGTCACAGTTACATTTTGTACTATTGAGGCGAAGATCTCTTGCATAGTTTGTGCTAACACTCCTATCATATTATGGTTACTGTCATCCATTAATTGTCTAAAAGCCATCTGATTTTCTGTGGTTAAGATAGGCAGTGTACTATAATCTACTGAACCTTGGAGATTTGTCATAAATTGTTTGGCCCCAGATCCAGACCCAAATTATGGTGACAAATTCGATGTCGAAGTGTGCAAACCCGCCATAAAAGATGTTGGCATCCCATAAGAGGGATTTCTGGGTCTGTTGCCATCGAAACTGGGTGGTCTAGTTGGTGTTGGGGTGGCGAAATGGGTTTGTGTCCCTGATGGTGGGACAAATCCCCTAGGATAACCAGTGGTTCCTGTATTTCCTAGGATCGAACTGTTAGTTGACATGCCACTTGCTCCATTCGTGGCCACACTGTTGAAAGAAGATGCAACAGACTGTGCATTCGAAGGGATCGCGTTAGACGTTCCCGTCGAAGCAGACGCATTAGTGCCTGTTCCATGTGGGGCATTTTGTTCCCCTTGTTGATTGCTTGGATTAGACATCCTGTTATTTCGTTTTCTTCTGGGTAAGGGTTGGTTGCTATTGGTTACTCTACCACTTCTAAGGTTCATATAACAGCAAACTTGTTACTCAGAAAAGAACTTTACAGTGATTATATCCTAACAATTTTCAATTTCAATTTTCTTAAACGACCAATTACTGTCCCACTAGGCGTGCCAATTTGTTTACAGTGATTTTTGGTAAAGAACCGTTAGTCTTCCAAACTATCAAATAAACTTAATGACTGTTATTTAATCTCTCTGGTAACTTGCAGGATCGACTAGATTGATCCTATGGGGTATGGTCGTTTGGATAAATCGAATTGTAAGACTGGTTTTCATATTTAGGATTTTTGATTAAAGTGTTTTAGAGACATTCAATCTACTCCGATTACTACACTGAATGATTCCAATGACTTGATTAAGCAAATAAATGTAAAACTGGACTGAATGATTAAAGATTCAAATGCAAAAGAAACGTTTAAATGCAGGAAAGGATAAATGACTTTGAATGTAGAAGTTTTAATGTAAAGACATGAATGTAAAAGCTTCTGAATATGTAAAAGATTCGAATATAAGAACAACGTTTAAGTGCAAGAAATAAGTAAATGACTTTGAATGTAAAAGTATTTAAAATGACAGTGACATGAAAATGGAAGATAAACTGGAAAAGATAAAGAGTTTTCACTGAATTATAAATGTTTGGTGTTATCATACGTACATTGTTCGAGCATTTGTTTCCCTATCCATGCGGTATTTTGAATGTTTACTGAATTTTGTACAATAGATATGACACACGAAATCCTAACACTAAGACTTCTATTTATACTACTTCGACCATAACGGTCTTGCTATAAGATTCTGCCACGTTCGAAGCATGCAGAGCATTACTTCTCTCTAGCCTCCACGCGTCTTCGAACGCTCCAGCGCATATATATTTGATTTCCAATATCCCGCTCACGTTTGAATTTCAAATGCCCTGGCATCCTTCATTTCGAATTCGTTTCACAACCTTCACAGACATAGTCTCATTACCGCTTCGAAGCTTCTTTAAATGTATCTTCACAACTGTCATTCGAAGCTCTGAGCTTTGACCTTTCCAATTGAAGAACAATCTCTACTATTTCGAACCGTAACATTCGCTTTATTCCAACGAAACATCAAAATTGTTTCATTTCGAACTGTATCATCAAAATCTTCAGCCAACAATAACTTAAAGCTCTCCTTACATGTTTCAAAACATATGTAAAGCCTTTTGAAATAGGGTTTCTTATCCTCTATATCTTCTTGAACAAGATCAACATTAAGCTTCACAATTGACCTTGAGTTTGCTCTTAATAGTTCATGATAATAGTCATATATTCTAGTGTAATTCCCTAAGAAATAACCATCAACCATATCTCTAACTTTAAATCTTGCTCTTGTCACCTTAGTCTTGTTAACACCTACATTCCACTTCATTTATGCCTTTGCCTTTATATCCTTGATCTTCATCCTATGCTTTTTTTTCAAAATTTTGAATCCTCTTGCTCAACTACTTGGTAGTCATCATCTTCACATCACACTCTCTGCTACAATTATGTTTATCATTTACCTTCCTTAGTTTCCAAGATTCTTCATTTGACAATTTGACACAATATGCTTTTCACTCACAACCAACTTTACATCTAACCCTCACCCTTATTTTATTATTTTAAGTGAATTTAAGGTTTCTACCACTTTGGACAACATATGTTGTTATTGCTTCATTAAAGTCATCTTTTGAACTAAAATACATTTCTACCTCCCATTTGTAATTTGACATGTCCTTTTGCATCTTGAACACTGGTTAAATATCTCTTGTAACACCACAAATATCATCACTCTCACACATACTTTCCAGTTCTTCACTATCATTATCACTCCCTTTAAATTCTTCATTGTCTTCTTCTCACTTTTCTTTATGTTTTTTTCTTTTTTCATAATGTTCATATTCAAGTAGATTAACAATTTAATCTTCCTCTAAATCATCATACCCATAAAAAGGAATCCTCAAAAGCTACTTCCAGAGCAATATCATAATTGTACAAGTCACCTTCATTGTCATAAGAACTTACCTCATCATGCACCTCACCACCCTTATGCACACCAACATTAACATCCACCACAACAACATTAACTTCTTTCACACCAGCATTAACATTCTCAGTTGCCTTCAACTCATCTTCCCTACTACCTACACTATAACAAGCAAAACTTCCTCCTCGTTTACAATGTCAGCATTGTTTATTTCTGCTTCTATAAGTCCGTCATAATAATCAGACTGAGACAACGTGTGTTGAATATAGAAGTCGACACTTAGATGCACCATGTAAAGATCAACTATTTCTAATGCACATTTATCATTAACCAAAGCATTCATTTTAAATGAGGAGCCCTTGTAATATATTGTCTCAAAATCTATATAATCTAACTCCTTCAGTACACCTACCAACTCAAAAAAACTTTATTTGTCAACATCTAATTTTAAATCATCAATTTGTCCTCCTTCATTTGCATTTGGTTTGTCATCAATGAATTTTCCACTATGGTGAGTTTTTAATTTAAAATATTCGTCCATTTCACCTATTGAAATCAATTTCCAAATTAATTTGTGCCCTAATACACTTACAAAACAAATAGTCAAAGCCCTAGAACATGAAAAACACTAAATTACTAATACATGAAAAATCCTAAAACATGAATAGCCCTAAATTACTAATACATGAAGAACAAATACATGAAAAGCCCTAAATTTCTACCGCTCTCAGAATTCATACATGAAAAGCTTTAAGTTTCCACCACCCTCAATACGAATACATGAAAAGCCCTAAACTACTATCACTCTCAAAATGAATACGTTCAATAATTACTAACTAGTATTTAATAGCGTCTTCAATCCTTCACTCTGTCTTCAATTTCGCTTCAATAACACATTTAATCTTGCAAAATGTTGAAGCTCCCTTTGTTTTCGCCTTCGCATAACCAAAGTTCTAGGGTTTTTTATTTTCACTTTTTGAAGATATTTTTTCGTTTTGGAATACTTATTCATGTTATATATATATCACCATTGAAGAACTCCACATGGATATTTTAATCCGACTTTGACTAACGAAAACAAACATAAGGACAAATGTGACACTATTTTAATAGTTAATGAATCGATTTGAACATTTTAAAAACTAAGGGATCAAACTAGATTTCAAAATAAAATTAATGGATCAAACTGAAATAAAATTTTACTAACTGAGATAAAATAAACACGTTCAAATAATAACATTTACCACGTTTAATAATTTTCAAAGGGAATTTGAGAAATCATACGATGGAATGAACAATCACTATATGTTTGGTCTTGCCTTTGACAAAAAAAAAGAAAGAAAGGTTTGGTCTTAGCCTTAAATGTAGTGTATTGTGGATGTATACTAATTTTACACTTCATAATCATATCCAATAGAATTATAACATCATTTAAATAAACTTGATTTAGAGGTGAAAGGAAACAGCAATTAAGAAGAATAGCATCAATGTTGATAACAGCAAAACCCAGTCACCTACAACCATGTTGGTTACCATTCCCACCATCAAAACCACTTCCCAGAAGAACCATCCTTCTCAACAACAACAACGAAGACACCACCACCAACAACACCGCATCTTCTTATCCACCTAAGCTTAAGTATGCGCGCTATCGAAAACTTTACCCCGGAGAATCCACCGGCATCACCGAAGAAATGAGGTTCGTCGCCATGCGACTTCGCAACGACAAAATCAACACCGCCCAAGACGGCGAAGCCCAACTCCCTTACACGTGGCATCCTTCCATCCAAGGGTTTTGCCAATTCCTGGTTGATAATCAACTCATTTTCGCCACACTCGAACGCATTCTTCATGATTCCGATAACGTTTCCTGTAAGTTCAATTATTTATAGCTTTCGTAGCTTAATGCTCAATAAATTTTATTTTGTATCTGTAGAATCATTTTTGTTATCTGTCTTAGAAGATCTATGTAGCACCGATACATCTGAATAAAGGAGTGTACGAGTCGGCACCCACGCTGATACTTGTGATTACATTCAATTTATTATTATTATTTTTAATTATTACTGATGTTGACGTGAAAATGTCATTGCCGTGTCCGGTGTACCGTACTTCATAGCCGAAAATAAACACGCATGAAGATCTATTTGAATTGACATATTGGAGTTTATCTATTGCTATATAAGCACTTATGAGACCTCAGGTACTCTTGGCACGGAAGAATTTTATGTGCTAAGGGTACCTGAGGGTGAGAGTGCTATGATCAGAGAAAGATTGTTTTCGTCGTTGGTGTGGTCAAGATAGAGCTTTATGATTTAAGATTTAAAACCGTCAAATTACGTGCTGGACATTTTTTTTTTGGGTTTGAATTATAATTTTCGTGTTTTTGTGTATGTGTGTGTATGTTTTTTTGTATATGTATGAAATTACCATTTTTTTTCCTTTGGTAGGATCTTACGTGTCATGCTAACGATTTGAGTTTTATGATCTTTCACAAGCTGATTGATCCTACTTAAGATCTTGTGCTTGACTACCTTGGAATGAACTACCATGTCAACTTATTTCTATAAGCTCTTGCTTTTTTTTTCTCACAAAAACTTATATACTTATATAAAAACAAATTGACTTTATTTTATAATTTATTTCAGAAATAGCCTATATATGCGCTTTTATTATAAACGCTAATGCTATAAGAGCTTAATTAAATTGTTCATCCAAACGGGGCCAAAATCGTTTGCATGAATTATTTTTGACTTGATTTGATTTTGTTAGTTATGATGGTGGTTTTTTGTGTGCTTGAATTGCAGACGCCCACTTGAGAAAAACTGGATTGGAAAGATCGGAAGGGATTTTGAAGGATCTAGAATGGTTGAAGGAAGAAGGTGTTGAGATTCCAAATCCAAGTTCTCGTGGGATAACATACGCAGAATATTTGGAGGAACTTGCAGAAAAAAGTACACCTTATTTTCTCTCCCATTTTTACAATATCCATTTTTCTCATATTTCTGCCGGCCAGGTTGTTACGAAGAAGGTACCCACTTTTCTCCTCTCATAGAGAATCCAATCTATTTAGGCGGTGTTTTACCAGCTGTGAGGATCCCCCGAGTCCATTCCCGGATAAGAACCCCTGATAAATAGCTAATGAGACCACAACTCAAGATGTAGCTTACTTCTATTGTTATTGCTTGTAGGTTTGTGAAAAGCTCCTGGAAGGTAAGGAGCTGGAGTTCTGCAAATGGGAAGGAGATGTACAGGAAATACTGAAAGATGTACGAGAGAAGCTTAACGAGCTTGCAAAGGTTGAATACTGAGAATCCTTTATTTGTGGCTTTAGTAGTATAATATTTAGCTGCTGCATTAAACTTGTGTACTTGTATTTTATGCAGCATTGGTCTCGGGATGAGAAAAATCAAAGTTTAAGAGAAACAAAAAAGTCATTCCAGTTTATGGGACAGATTGTTCGCATGATCATCTTATGAAGATGCTGTTTGGTTCTCAGTTTTTGTTCATAGGACTGACTTTTTTCATGGTAAGCCTTCTAAAGATATATTCTTCCTTTAACTTTTTATGATCATTTTTTTTGTACATGCATTTTGATTTCATTTGTTTTGGTCCAGCATTTCGATGCAATTGCAATTATAAGTTGTGGGGCGGTTCAATTGGACTATTAGTGCAGCCTGAAAAGTGGTCAAGGGCCGAGACATGTCCTGATGTAGTATATACAGGACCTGATTACATCTCTTATGGATTTTCCGATCCTTATTGATATAGACTTTAATGGTTAAGCCAAGGTATAGGGTAATTTTTTTTCATTAGAGGTGTAGCTTAGCTGGAACTACTTTGAGATAACAGAGTTCTAAAATATAATCACCATGATGTTTCAGTATTACTGAAGATTTCTTTCCTATTGTGGCCATTATTTCCTACCTGTACTCTCTTTTGTAGCTATTAATGCTTTTGAGACCACTGTTTGAATTCTTTATAATTTGAATGTTCTTGAACATGTAAAATCACTGGAGCCATTAGTTGCTGTCATGAACCACTGGAATTGTGCTACCAAAACCCCTGGGAGCTCATTGCCACTTGATTGTGTTTTCTAAAATAGGCCTAAGCTTCTTTTGTGTGTTGGTTTATTCGTCTAAATTTATAAGTTTAGACATCAACATTCACCTTTCAATTTGCCGCTTGATGTTTTGAAACTACATTTACTTTCGTAAAGATATTCATTTTTATGCATAAAAAACATATTGAATTAAAGTAAACATTGCAAAAATAGAAGTTTTTTCAAAGCTTTCATCCTACATTATCAGTACTTTCTTCGTCCTTATTTATAAACAAAAATCTTTTAAATTTTTTTGCCTTAAATACAAACAAATGTTAATAAATTAATGTCTTTATTCTAAAATTATTTTTAAATTAATTATTTAATGTTGTTACTTGATGACAATTTAATTGAAAATATATTGATAATTATGTTATCTCTTTTATATGAAATTTAGAAAATTAAATATGTTTAACTATCTTTTCTAATAAATGTAAAATATGTCTTTCTTGCTTATAAATGAGACCAAAATAATGTCGAAATAGTATATATATAAAAGAAAACAAATAGAATTTACTGTAGTAAAATACTCCTTACTCCCTTTCTCCCAAAATAACTATTTTTAGTCCAAAAAAATCTCAATAATACTCTATTTTTTCAATTTTTTTACCAACTTTACTCCTAATAAATATTGTATATACTCTTTTTAAATTATGATAGTGTATAACAACCAATAGTAATTAAGAATAATTTTATAAAAATGTTATCTTTATTGATTTAATCATTATTTTTTTTAATATGTGTATAACAACGTTAAATGACTTTTATTTTAAGATTGAAAGAATACTACTCTGAAGAGAGTTTGTTAGATCTGTTAATAAACCTTATAATTTTCATCAATATAGAAATCAAGAACATAACTATAAATAAAACTCTTAAATTTATATCCGAATATAATTATAAGAATGAAAGCGAAAGCGTACCTGAATTTGCCATTGAGAATCACCGAAGATTTGCAGTTATTTGATCTTCCAATTTATAGAGTTCCTTATGACTCCTTAATTCTCCTCTGATGAGAATGATGAACAGAGAATTCTTGATAAGCCGTTTTTTTACGTTGTCTACAAATGGGGACAATAACTCCTATAAATAACTTTTGGGTTATTTTCAATATTCTAATTTGACCTCTCATCAAATTAGTACCTTTCATGATATTTATGATTTTAGCCACAAACTTATTATTAATTAGACCACTACAACTTTGACTAACTAAATAATGTCTCTAACACATGTAAAATTATAATTGTGATCCAAATATTCTAACAATCTCTTACTGGTCACATATGTAATCATACACACGTGTTAGACTTTATGAGCTCAAAATACGTCATTATATTCCTTAAATATATCCAAATTATCTCGTTTATTAGTCATGCGGATATATAGAATCAAGGTGATTTTAGTTATATCAATCATAACTAAATCCATCAATGATCACCAATAGTGACACAACTAAATGACATAGACCCATCATGAAATGTGCAACATAAAAATCACATGAAGTTGGTTTGTATATGTCAATTTTCAACTGGTTCTACTTTATTTTAGTGAGATCATTCAATAACTTTATTGTACAAAATGTAAACTACTGAATATCAAACTTTATTAATTTGGAAAATATCTAAAACCATAGTATGCATACATAATACCAAAATATAGAACATAAAATTTCATAATTGACTAACTTCCACTAAACCAAAGACCCTCTAACAGTAAAACACTCATGCGAGCAGTGTGCTAATGAAAGACTGTAGGTGGAAGACCTTTTGTAAGAGAATCTACTATCATTGAGTTTGTCCCTAAGTGTTCTATAGTAATTTGTTCACTTTGTACCCTCTCCTTAACAACTAGGAAGTTGATGTCAAATATATTTTGACTTGGTCGAACTCCTATTATTGTTGGAGTATAGGACGAATGATTTATTGTCACAGTATAACTTAAGTGGTCTTTTAATTTCTTCCATATTTTGTAGCCCAGTGACAATATTCCTCAGTCAAATCTCATGGTCGGATGCCTCATAACACGCTATAAACTTTGCTACCATGGTGGATAAAGCCGTAAGAGTTTGTTTTGCGCCGCGCCAAGAAACTGCACCACCAACCAACATGTATGTATATATATGTATATATATATATATCCTGAAGTGGATCTTTTGCTATTTTAGTATCCAGTGATCTCTAACTGATATGACCTCCTATATATAAGCATATAGTCTTTTGTTCTCTTTAAATACCTCATAACCTTTTTTTTTGCTGCTTTCCAATGATCCATTCCTGGATTGCTCAAATATCTGCTTAACACCCATTGAGGAATGTCGTCTTGACATCCATTTGATGGATTTCTTGGTCATAATATGCAATAAGAGCCATGATTGTCCTAAAAGAGTCTTTCGATAAAATCGGAGAGAAATTCTCTATAAAGTTAATCCCTTCCTTTTGAGTATAACCCTTAATCGTAAGACGAGCTTTATACATTTCCACATTATCGTTAGAATCTCGTTTGTTTTTAAAAATCCATTTGCAACCAATGAGTTTCACACCTTTTAGTAATGGGACAAGTTCTGAAACTTTATTCTCTTGCATGGACTTATACTTCTCCTTCATCCAATTTTTCGAGTTGGAATCTTGCATGGCTTGATGGAAGTTGATTCGATCATTTTACATCATATCATTATTTTCCTCATGTTCTTGAAGAAAGACTATGTAATTATCCAGAATAATATTTCTCCTTTCTCTAATGGATCTCTGCAAAGGTATTGGTTCTTGTAACACTTGTTCTTGAGGATTTTGAGTTTGTTCTTCGTGAATTACCAAATCATCTTGAGTAGGAGGAAAATAAACAATTTCTTGTGGAGGTTCCATACTTGCTTGATCAAAAGCAGCTGTATGAATCGATTACGGAGTTGTTACTGGTTCTTCCTTTAGAACAAAATCTCTAACCATACTCTTCCCCCCCTAAACTCAATATCCTCAAAAATTGTGGTTGTTCCCGTCTCAAAATTTGTAGCCCATAGATATTTCAAAATAATCAATACAGTAGATGCTCACTATTCGGGAGTCTAATTTATTTTCATTTGGCCTATAAGTCTTTGCCTCAGCTGGACATCCCCACACATGAAAATGTTTTAAACTAGGCTTTCTCCCAGTCCAAAGCTCGTAAGGTGTATTGGCAGTTGCTTTTGTTGGTAATCTATTTATAATGTAACTTATATTCTTTAGTGTCTCTCCCGAGAGTTACTCTGGAAAGGTAGAATGATAAATCATACTCCTTATCATATCCTTAAGAGTCTGGTTTTGTCTTTCAGCAACATCGTTCATGCTAAACGATCTTGGCATGGTGTATTGTGGGACAGTTCCACATTCCTCTAGGAATTTGGAAAAAGGCCCTGGATGTTGTTCACCTGAACCGTCATATTTGCCGTAATATTCACCGCCACTGTCAAATTTGACTTTCTTAATTCTTTTGTTGAGTTGATTCTCAACTTCAACCTTAAATGATTTGGACACATATAATGATTGAGACCTTTTATGGATGAGAAATATGTATGCATATCTAGAATAATCGTCTATGAATGATATAAAATATTGTTGATTATTCCAAGAAGGTGTACGAAAGGGTCCACAAATGTCTGTATGCATCAATTCTAAGACGTTTGTAGCTCTATGTGCACCATAGTTCTTTGTTTTTGTCTGTTTACCTTTAACACATTCAACACAAACATTAAAGTTTGTGAAGCCAATGGAATCCAAAATTCTATCTAACACTAGTCGATCAACTCTATTTTTAGAGATGTGACCTAGGCGTTTGTGCCATAATGCTCCTAAATTGTTATCATCAATTTTACGCTTAGTACCACGTGATTCCACATTCAATGATTCTCCATAGGAAGCTATTATGTCAAGCAAATATATATTATCATGACCCATAAGTGAACCAATTTCAATAATATATGAATTGAAAGACAACGTGAACATATTGTTTCCAAATGAACAAGAATAACCTGATTTGTCCAAATAAGAATTCGAAATTAAATTTCATCTAAATGACGGAACCACAAAAGTGTCTTTCAAATCCAAATAAAATTTGGTCCACAATAATAATCTAAAATGTCTTATAGCTTCCATCTCCCACATAGATGTATCTTTTAATGTCATTTGACTTTCGGTAGTTTAGGTAACCCTTCATTAAAACACTTATGTTAGTAGTTGCACCAGAGTCTAACCACCAAGTGTTTCCATGTACTAAAGCTAAATTGACATCTGAACAGACCAAATCATGATTCATGTGATTTTCTCCAGTAAGGATCAGAACTGAATTCAGATTAGCAGATATTGAAGCAATTGTAGCTGAAAAAGAACAATAAATTTAAACATTTAAATATACTCACATAAAGAAAATTGAATTATCATTTTGTTCAAATAATGACATAACTCATCTACAGATATCTAATGTGCCATCAATATTGAGTTTTTGGACACTAATATTAACTGCTAGTGACACTCTTGTTGTAACGATCAAACATGAAAAATAAAAACATGTCAAATAATAAATTCCTCTTTGCATTGATTTGTTATTCACACGTAAAACCTTATAATTATCACATGTTTACCATCACATGCACGTATGAAAATCGACCAGCCACCAACTGTCTTTTGGGTCAATTGATACTCGCATGGACAAACATACACACAAACAATTTTTTAAAACATTTTGCGTAAGCAATTTCCATAGAAGATGTCACTTTGGTGACTTTTTCATTTTAATTTGCATGTCAAAGTCACAAATGCATTTCTTCTATCTGTACCATTATCGGACCTTCCAATCACAACACCAAATTCTAATTTCGTAGCCTCTATATGAATCCACTGCAACATGTCTTCATGTAAATTCAAACTCTTCTCCATTTTCAAAATTCTCGCGAATATCTATCATCTTAGTTACGATAGATACGAGAGGGGAAACAACTTGAGACACATTAGATTTGGGAATATTATCGGGATACACCATACCTAAAGTTATAAAAAAACATAAAACTTATTAATACTTGCATAGAAAATGGCACAAGCTGATGTCAAATAAACACAGACAGAAACCATAATTACATTTCCGATTATGTTCAACTACTACGGAGGTATACATTTGGTTTTCGCGTAACCTTTTTTTACAATCAAAAACATATTAATGTAAGAAATGAGGATTGAAATGAATAAACTTTACCTTAATTTCCACTTCCTTGAGTTCCATTTAATATGATGAACCACGAAAATTAGGATTTAGAGTGAAAAATGGATTCAAAATAGAAGGGTTTTGGAGAGATTTTATGGAAAGAACTAGAAATGGTTTGATCAAAAGTTGACTATGTTTATTACTATTTTAAGCATTATGAATTTTTCATAAAATCGAAAGAATACTTCAGTTATATACGAAATGATAAGGTGGCAGAAAAAATCAATCTTACCGCTCTAAAAATCAGAAACCTAATTACGATATAGAACCGGAAGTATATCTCCGATTTTGTTTTTATATTTTACAGGATAAAACCACATTTGAACTATTTTATATAATATATGATTCGCACCGAAAATGTATTTCTGATTTTCGAGGGGTAATTTCATAATTACAAAAGGTCTTTTCTAAAGCATGAGGTAGAATAAGAAATATAATATTTAAGGAATTTCCTAAGTAGAATAGTATCTATCTTAGCAAATTCCTATGACAAATATGCCAAGCAACTCAATGGAACCCACAAATCTCATGTCCCATCCACAACAGAGTTCTCTTTCTAGTCTTTAATTCCTCTGTTACTCATAAATCAAGTAAAGATTAACCTGTGTTAATGCATCTTATGTTGATTTGAAAATTGAAACTTGAGCTAACTTAATTGGTTTCATCTTACCATATTTTGCAGGCTGAAGTTCTTGCCAAATACAAACCATGGATCAAGACCACATCAATAAAGGAAGAGCTAAAGCAAACAGAAGAAACAGCTGCAAAAGCCATTGAATACTTTAACAACACTGACCACATTGTTCTCTACAATGAGGATCTTCTCAAATATCGCACGGTAATTACAATCTATATCATACTTACAAGATAATCTATATCGTAATTACAATCTATATCATACTTACAAGATAATCTATATCGTAATTACAATCTAGTTACTTACAAGATAATCTATATCGTAATTACAATCTATATCATACTTACAAGATAATCTATATCGTAATTACAATCTAGTTACAAGATAGTCATTGCACGTTATGGTAATATTATTTACAAAGTTCGATATGATTATCTATTGATCTACTTTTCAATTTTCATTTTCAGAAACTCAATGATGTTCAAGAATTTCTGAGATTGCCATATAGAGATCTGCAAAGTCAAGTTAAGATTCACACTAAGCCATTGTCTAAGCAAATTGAAAACTGGGAAGAAGTAAAGGATGCTACAAGGGATCCCATAACAGAGTTTTCTCCTCAAACTAATAAAATAGTTTGAAACAATTGCTTATTCACACAAATTGTAAGCACTTGAAAGATACACAGAAGTATGAGATTAACATCATTTCTTTTATTGAACAATACAATCTTTGTTCTGGAATCTCTTGAGTGAAGCAAGAGATTAAAGCATTAAGCCTAACAAGTAAACTAAAAATACAATCAAATCTAGTTTCAAACAACACAACCTCTATCGATTTGAAGCGGGACGAGATCGATCTAACCTCTATCAATTATACTACTAAGTGTTACAAGATTTTTTTTACAAAATTACAATCTATAATGAATATATTTTTGCTAAAACTTAGAGAAAGGAAGAGTGAAGGCTCATACTTAACCATCCCTAAATCCTTAAGGTCTTATGCTAAGAGATTGGTCACCATCTCACTTTGCAAAAAGATAGTAGAGAGCAACATAGATGTGGAAAGTTTGTTCTACTTTTCATTTCTTCAAATATCTTCCTAAATAATGTTACAAATGGGGCAAGCAAATCAATAAATCATTGATCTACTGGCTCTTTAGAATCGGTATCAGCACATTCATTTTTATCTTCAGTTCGGTCAATAATGAAATGATCAACAATTTTGACTGTATGTACTGGATCCTGGTGGGAAACGGCTGCCCTCCATTTGCTCGGAAAGCGTCTCAAATGGCTCGAAATTTGTGGATTTTTTGTCTCTCCATCCCAATCAGAATCAAGCTTCCACTCCTTAGGAACCTGCAAATGGAAAGAAAAAAATCTGAACTAATTCTATACCTCACTTTATATAAAATAAGACAATACTCCAGTGAAAAATAGTTTCTTACCTTATCAACTGCGAGAGTATAAACTTCAAGATTGCCATCAGAATTGATGTGAAATCGTGTGAATGATTTGTAATTAGCTATTCTGAGAGAGGAGAAGGCTTCGTCAAAGTGTAAGTGGAGCCAG
This sequence comes from Vicia sativa, assembly GCA_021764765.1. NCBI lineage: Eukaryota > Viridiplantae > Streptophyta > Magnoliopsida > Fabales > Fabaceae > Vicia > Vicia sativa. The sequence goes on along the minus strand of CM038795.1, from coordinate 205,642,284 downwards.
TTAATGCAAATATATAAGTAGCTTCCAAAAACTAATGAAACAACCGGAGTAGAGAAAACCCAAAAGTAAAGGAAGACGGAAGCATAATAGATTACGGCACCCCCTCGGGAAATAGAGTCTAATCCTTTTTTGCAAATAGTGTTCCGAGAGACAGCCATGACCTGAGAAAATAATCTTCATGATACTATCCATTTTAAGAACAATCAGAACAGTAAAAGTTCAAAGATTTTTCATACCTCTGGCACATCAAAAGCGGACATTAAATACTTGATACATGCTGGATAAAGACCAAATGTCCATTGTTCAATACGAGCTCTGAGACCAGTTGGATCCGGAAAATGTTCACTTTCCACCGATTGATACCATTGATATAACGAGTGATACCCTGGATCATATACACAAAATATTATCACGATAATCCATATTGGTTACTTGACAACAGACAACATTACTTTACTAAGTATCAAACTCCAAAGTACAGGATCACCATAGATTGGCAAGCAGTGATACTAACATGACACCGACACTTGTAGTAATTTGAGAATATAGACTAACTGAATGTAACCATGTGTGTCGGTGTCAGACACCAGACACGCCTTCAATATAAAGTGTCAGAGCTATATAGGTTCTTATACTACAAGTAGTTGTAGACTACAAGTAGTTGTAGACTACAACTACCAAACACCTAAAAGTTTACAAAGTTTGGCGGAGGTAGTCAAGTAACCTTCTAAGTTTGGTGCCGTGCTGTTGTAGCAAATATTATTTGTAATAAAAAATGATGACATTTTATCCGAATATTTGAAAATATGGAAAGTTAGAATACTACGGACACATGGCATAGTGCTAAGTCGATGTCAATCTAACAAGTAGACTCAAATTAAAAACCAAATGTAGCCAAAATATATATAATTGATCTACATAAATTTGTAGCAATACAGGTGTACAAGTCATTCAACAGGAACGAAAACAAAACCTGAATTTGCCAGCAATTTATGCCGGATGCATATTTCAATGCCTATTTCAAGAAGTAACATAAGAATCAGAGCTGCTGCGAGATGAGCAGCAACGTGAAGAACTCCAATCAATAATCGTTTCTTCCGTGATAACTTTGGCGGAACAAAAGAATATGCTGAAATTAGTAATACTAAAGCTCCCACGAATGACACAGAAGAGTTTTGTAGGATATATATAAATCCGTTCCACACAGTACCAAGGAAACTGCTTAATTGATTTGAAAATGTATCATCTTGGAGAATGTGATTCAACTCACACTGCAAATTAAGAAAAAGAAGACAGTTGGGTATTAGTGACAAAGGAAACTGCTTATATGTGCTTGCTTACTTGAGTCAAAAGGATACAACTGGCAAAATTAGCATCAAGAACATACAACTAATAAAATAAAACTCAATAATATCAAAGAAATGGAGGAACTCACTTGCGGAAACATTGAAAATACTAGGACAAAATATATGATGCCGCCGATAAAATCAAATTGCCAGTTCTTCTTCCGAAATTTAAGGATATTTCCTAATGCAATCTGTGTTAAATTAAAAATCATGTTATAATCCCGTAAGTAATAACATGTATAAAACCAAAGAACTAGATTAAGAAACTGTTTACATTCTACATACCCTGCTTGAATCTTCAAAGGAAGGATATGCAGCTTTGCATTCATAGGAAACTCCATCAAATTTACTAAATTTACTGAACACATGGGTAGGATGTAAAAATGCTCCGCCGCAACCATTTACAAGAAGATGGTGAACATGGACAGGCCCGTCTGACTTTACATGTGAATGACGCATGTAGTGATGCAAGTCCCCAGCCATCCGAAGCTTACATCTTCCTTTCAAATAATCACAAATCAGATGTGAAATATTCTTCCCAGTAACATCGCTCCAATACCAGTCAGTAAGCCAATTAGGTTCGTGAGTTATAATGATCACGGAGTCATTCTCTTGAACCTAAGTTGAAAATGGATCATGTAGGCAGGTATGCTCAATCAGTGTACGGGTCAAAAAATGATGCATAAAGATAGAGACAATATGAGGGTCTATGTTAGATTCAGAAAGTAACCGACATTACGAAATAGTTTATCAAAAAAGTATATCTAGTTTTATCTGTTATAGCTCTTGTTTCTTTTATGGTAATTAGAGTATTGCTCGATAAATTTCTCCATAATTTCGGATTGAATTACATCAATTTTTCATTTCATATTAAACCAGTGGCAACAGCATAAGAATGACTAATTATAAAAAAGTTTTAAAAAATGTATAAGTAAAATCACATTAGACACTAGACTTTAAGAAGCAAACATTAAACTATAGTATACATCATGTAAATATAAAACGAGAAGAAACAGATATTATTTTACCTTTTCCATTATCAGTTCAGTAAAGAATTTGAATTGGTACACATCAATATCACCATGAAGAGCAAGATCAAGCCCAAAAATCCACCACCGCTTAGGTAGTTGCAAAGCAAAGTAACTTTTTTTCTGAGGCATGAGCCATCCACCCAACCAACTCCTATGACAGATATACCTCATAAAAGTCTGAAGTCCATCAAACCAGTCTGTGAAGCAAACAATAATAACAATGAATACATATTTCAGTTACGCATGGAAACACAATTTTATAAACTTTTTTAAAATTAGATCAGGTAAAATGACCAATACAAACATAACAATAAATGAAAAATAAATGAAGCAACTAAATATATACAAACAGGGAAAGCTGTGAAAATTTAATGAACTCCTTGAAAAGTGACATAGTTTGATGAGGCTCAAACCAAGCTAAAACTAACCATGGTTTCCAGGAATAAC